>QXTE01000327.1:469643-626834 GCA_003942145.1 Platysternon megacephalum | reverse complement strand
CCCCCCCCCCCCCCCCCCCCCCCCCCCACCTTGTGAGCATGTGTTTCCCGAGGTGGCTGGAGTAGTCAGGATGGCAGTGCAGTCTGGTGGTTAGAGTAGATGACCGGCGGCGGGTCAGGGCTAGTGAGTGGGAAAAGGGCACAAACCAGGGCCAGGTCAGAGGGGTGAGCTCTGCCCTGCCCTGCGGTGGTGTCGTTTTCTCCCCAAGGTGCAGAGTGACAGAGAACTGACCTGACAATATTCGTAGCGTTATCAAGCCAGCCGGGGCTGTGGTGTGTGTAACACCGGAAATACAGCTCTCTGAACTCGGGATTTGTCAGGTGAGGAAAGCGGAAGCGATGTTTAACTCTGGGGAACCTGATTTCCAGAAATAACTCTCTGGGCAGCCCAGCATGACAGCCATGGACACTGGCTGATTTGCAGTCACGTGCCAGCTGGCTGCGCGTGTTATGTAAAGCCTCCGCTCAAATGCGATTGTAAGATCTGGAACTTGTATCGTTAAGTTCTGCAACCTTTTTTGCAGACTTTGTAACTTCAGTGATTGTTAGCATAGCCTGTGAAGTTTTGTAACCTTTGCAAGCTCTGCAACCTTTTCAAGTTACCACTTGTATGAACTTCCAAGCTGTCTACTATCCCATCACACAATCAGAGAGAGCAGGGCCGGCTTTAGGCCAATTCGCCCGATTCCCCGGAATCGGGCCCCGCGCTCCGGCAGGAGCACGGCAAGCCCCACAGCCCCGCTCCCCCAGCCAGAGCTCCAGCCAGAGCGCGGCAAGCCCCACGGCCCCCTCCCTCCTCCGGCCGGAGCGCGGCAAGCCCCGCGGCCCCCTCCCCAGGCTGGAACGCCGCCGTAGACTCGAGCATCGCCCGGTGAGTATAAGCCCTGCCCCCATGAATCGGGCCCCGCACTTGGTAAAGCCGGCCCTGAGAGAGAGTGTGAACAAGGGAGCGTGTGGGGAACATAGAGGAGTGTGAACAAGGGAGTGTATTTGGGACTGGGCGGAGAGGAACTGCAAGGAGAAAGGAGCCCAGAGACAGGAGCCTGGTGTGTCTGATATAATCTGCCCTAAAAAGTGCTGTAAAGAGAAGAAGAACCTGGTATGCAAGAAAGGAACTGGTCTGGGAATGCTTCTCGGTGATGGACACAGAAGGAAAACGCAGTGTACGTGACAGGAGCTGCCCAGTTCCAGAAAAAGGAAGCAGCCATGCACACAAGCAGCTGCTGCTCCTTGACCTGCTCAGCAGCCTGGATTCGTGACTGCAGGCGGACACACCAGATCTACCACGCTTCGGCTTCTCGGTCTCCATGCTGTCTCCGGTAACTCTCCGCCTGTGTAAGTGTGTGGGTGCATGAGGGTATGAATGCAGTGAATGTGTGTGTGTGTATGAATAAGCTCCATCTCTTTTCTATCTGACCTAACAGCGGCATTGTAATAAAACTAATACAAGTGTGACCCTGGGTTGGTTTTTAGGGGAACAGAGGTAACAGCGTGTGCTGAAAACTGGCTGAGTTAGAGACCCACGCCTAGCCCTAGAAGACTGTGCTGAGCCCCTTATCCTGCTATCCGTTCTCTTCTGCCCATTGCCTTCCGTAGCTTATCAGCGATGTGCCTGGCAGGGCCTTATCCTATTAAACAGGACTTTCCCCACTGACTTCACTGGGACAGAAGCCAGTAGATGTATACGCCAGGGATATGAAAGCAGATGGTCATTCAGGGCTCCGCTCGCTTCTCTCATGTCCATCCATCCCTCCAGCTGATGCTCATCCCTGTGACATTGCAGGTAAAATGCTCTCCACGGCAGAAATCAAAACATCTGCAAAGAAATCAAAACAGCGTGCGAACAGGAGCTGCTAACAGGGAGTTTCGCAAGGGAGTTCTCCAGGTGAAGGAGGAGCAAATACAGGACTCTTGGGGTAAGTGACTGTCTGTCTGTAGTGTGTGTTTGTTTGTGTTTGGGGGTTACTTGCTGTGTGCTGAGCTTGTGTTTGTCAGTCTGTTTGTTTGTTTGTTTGAAGGACCGTGTGCTGTGGCTGGCAGTTGGAAGCTGTGAGCTTCAAAGGAAGGTCTGAAAGCTAGAAGCCACTGGTAATTGGCTGAGCCTTAATCAGTGGGCGGGGCATTCACCCAGGCCAGGGCTTTATAAAGCAGTGCACAAGCGACCAGGGAGCTTGTGCAAACAGGAGCTGCTAACAGGGAATTTCGCAAGGGAGTTTGGAAGGGGAGCGGGAAGGGAGCGAGGGTCCCTTGCTGGTTTTATCTATTTCCCTTTATTCCCCTTAAAACCTATAAACCAAACTGAAGTGTGACTTGGGAGTGCTTTGTTCCAGGTGGGCCTTGAGTGGGCCTGACTGTTATAAAAAGGCAGTCAGCAGCGAACTGAGGAGGCTAACAGAGGGAGTTTGCCTGGGAGTTCGCAGAGAGCCCACTGAGGCTTACATCTCGCGGGCTTCTGTGAGTTGCTGCAACAGCTGAGGAAGCTCTTAGAAGGAAGGTGATATGGAAGGTGAGCGTTCAGTTGTTGTAACCTGCACAGGTTGTGCCATGTTTGTATTTCTTCCACAGGACAGAAGCGACTTTGTCTGTACAAAGTGCAAGCTGATCTCCATATTGGAAGAGAAGGTTCGAGGTCTGGAGAAACAAGTATCGACCCTGCGTTGCATATGAGAAAATGAAGATTTCCTGGACAGACGTCAGGATATGCTTCTACGGGCACAACGTTCTGAAGAATCGGAGCAGGTTGCGCAGAGGGGACTGAGGGACAGTGAAGAAAATTGGCAGCATGTGACCTCCAGAAGAAGGAAGAGGAGCGTCCATGTACCAGCAATGGAGATACAGGTGAGCAACCGTTTTCATGTTCTCTCCACAGGTACTAATGCGGAGAGTGGAGTAGATGATACATCTGAGGGAAGGGAGCAGAAGGAGACTCCACCGATTGGAAGGCATGAGATGCACTGTCCTAGGGATGGGGGTTCCACGACCACCGCTCCCAAGAGAAGGAGGAGGGTGGTGGTGGTCGGGGACTCCCTCCTCAGGGGGACTGAGTCATCTATCTGCCGCCCCGACCGAGAAAACCGAGAGGTCTGCTGCTTGCCAGGAGCTAGGATTCACGATGTGACGGAGAGACTGCCGAGACTCATCAAGCCCTCGGATCGCTACCCCTTCCTGCTTCTCCACGTGGGCACCAATGATACTGCCAAGAATGACCTTGAGCGGATCACTGCAGACTACGTGGCTCTGGGAAGAAGGATAAAGGAGTTTGAGGCGCAAGTGGTGTTCTCGTCCATCCTCCCTGTGCAGGGAAAAGGCCTGGGTAGAGACCGTCGAATTGTGGAAGTCAACGAATGGCTACGCAGGTGGTGTCGGAGAGAAGGCTTTGGATTCTTCGACCATGGGATGGTGTTCCAAGAAGGAGGAGTGCTAGGCAGAGACGGGCTCCACCTAACGAAGAGAGGGAAGAACATCTTCGCAAGCAGGCTGGCTAACCTAGTGAGGAGGGCTTTAAACTAGGTTCACCGGGGGAAGGAGACCAAAGCCCTGAGGTAAGTGGGGAAATGGGATACCGGGAGGAAGCACGAGCAGGAGAGTGCAAGAGGGGAGGACTCCTGTCTCAGACTGAGAAAGCGGGACAATCAGCGAGTTATCTTAAGTGCCTATACACAAATGCAAGAAGCCTGGGAAACAAGCAGGGAGAACTGGAAGTCCTGGCACAGTCAAGGAACTATGATGTCATTGGAATAACAGAGACTTGGTGGGATAACTCACATGACTGGAGTACTGTCATGGATGGATATAAACTGTTCAGGAAGGACAGGCAGGGCAGAAAAGGTGGGGGAGTTGCATTGTATGTAAGAGAGGAGTATGACTGCTCAGAGCTCCGGTATGAAACTGCAGAAAAACCTGAGAGTCTCTGGATTAAGTTTAGAAGTGTGAACAACAAGGGTGATGTCGTGGTGGGAGTCTGCTATAGACCACCAGACCAGGGGGATGAGGTGGACGAGGCTTTCTTCCGGCAACTAGCACAAGTTACTAGATCGCAGGCCCTGGTTCTCATGGGAGACTTTAATCACCCTGATATCTGCTGGGAGAGCAATACAGCGGTGCACAGACAATCCAGGAAGTTTTTGGAAAGTGTAGGGGACAATTTCCTGGTGCAAGTGCTGGAGGAACCAACTAGGGGCAGAGCTCTTCTAGACCTGCTGCTCACAAACCGGGAAGAATTAGTAGGGGAAGCAAAAGTGGATGGGAACCTGGGAGGCAGTGACCATGAGATGGTCGAGTTCAGGATCCTGACACAAGGAAGAAAGGAAAGCAGCAGAATACGGACCCTGGACTTCAGAAAAGCAGACTTTGACTCCCTCAGGGAACTGATGGGCAGGATCCCCTGGGAGAATAACATGAGGGGGAAAGGAGTCCAGGAGAGCTGGCTGTATTTTAAAGAATCCTTATTGAGGTTGCAGGAACAAACCATCCCGATGTGTAGAAAGAATAGTAAATATGGCAGGCGACCAGCTTGGCTAAACAGTGAAATCCTTGCTGATCTTAAACGCAAAAAAGAAGCTTACAAGAAGTGGAAGATTGGACAAATGACCAGGGAGGAGTATAAAAATATTGCTCAGGCATGCAGGAGTGAAATCAGGAAGGCCAAATCACACTTGGAGTTGCAGCTAGCAAGAGATGTTAAGAGTAACAAGAAGGGTTTCTTCAGGTATGTTAGCAACAAGAAGAAAGTCAAGGAAAGTGTGGGCCCCTTACTGAATGAGGGAGGCAACCTAGTGACCGAGGATGTGGAAAAAGCTAATGTACTCAATGCTTTTTTTGCCTCTGTCTTCACGAACAAGGTCAGCTCCCAGACTGCTGCACTGGGCAGCACAGTATGGGGAGAAGGTGACCAGCCCTCTGTGGAGAAAGAAGTGGTTCGGGACTATTTAGAAAAACTGGACGAGCACAAGTCCATGGGGCCGGATGCGCTGCATCCGAGGGTGCTAAAGGAGTTGGCGGATGTGATTGCAGAGCCATTGGCCATTATCTTTGAAAACTCATGGCGATCGGGGGAGGTCCCGGATGACTGGAAAAAGGCTAATGTAGTGCCCATCTTTAAAAAAGGGAAGAAGGAGGATCCGGGGAACTACAGGCCAGTCAGCCTCACCTCAGTCCCTGGAAAAATCATGGAGCAGGTCCTCAAGGAATCAATTCTGAAGCACTTAGAGGAGAGGAAAGTGATCAGGAACAGTCAGCATGGATTCACCAAGGGCAAGTCATGCCTGACTAACCTAATTGCCTTCTATGAGGAGATAACTGGGTCTGTGGATGAGGGGAAAGCAGTGGATGTGTTATTCCTTGACTTTAGCAAAGCTTTTGATACGGTCTCCCACAGTATTCTTGCCGGCAAGTTAAAGAAGTATGGGCTGGATGAATGGACTATAAGGTGGATAGAAAGCTGGCTAGATCGTCGGGCTCAACGGGTAGTGATCAACGGCTCCATGTCTAGTTGGCAGCCGGTTTCAAGTGGAGTGCCCCAAGGGTCGGTCCTGGGGCCGGTTTTGTTCAATATCTTCATTAATGATCTGGAGGATGGCGTGGACTGCACTCTCAGCAAATTTGCAGATGACACTAAACTGGGAGGAGTGGTAGATATGCTGGAGGGTAGGGATAGGATACAGAGGGACCTAGACAAATTAGAGGATTGGGCCAAAAGAAACCTGATGAGGTTCAACAACGACAAGTGCAGAATCCTGCACTTAGGACGGAAGAATCCCATTCACTGTTACAGACTAGGGACCGAGTGGCTAGGCAGCAGTTCTGCAGAAAAGGACCTAGGGGTTACGGTGGACGAGAAGCTGGATATGAGTCGACAGTGTGCCCTTGTTGCCAAGAAGGCTAACGGCATTTTGGGCTGTATAAGTAGGGGCATTGCCAGCAGATCGAGGGACGTGATCGTTCCCCTCTATTCGACATTGGTGAGGCCTCACCTGGAGTACTGTGTCCAGTTTTGGGCCCCACACTACAAGAAGGATGTGGAAAAATTGGAAAGAGTCCAGCGGAGGGCAACAAAAATGATTAGGGGGCTGGAGCACATGAGTTATGAGGAGAGGCTGAGGGAACTGGGATTGTTTAGTCTGCAGAAGAGAAGAATGAGGGGGGATTTGATAGCTGCTTTCAACTACCTGAAAGGGGGTTCCAAAGAGGATGGATCTAGACTGTTCTCAGTGGTACCAGATGACAGAACAAGGAGTAATGGTCTCAAGTTGCAGTGGGGGAGGTTTAGATTGGATATTAGGAAAAACTTTTTCACTAGGAGGGTGGTGAAGCACTGGAATGGGTTACCTAGGGAGGTGGTGGAATCTCCTTCCTTAGAGGTTTTTAAGGTCAGGCTTGACAAAGCCCTGGCTGTGATGATTTAGTTGGGATTAGGTCCTGCTTTGAGCAGGGGGTTGGACTAGATGACCTCCTGAGGTCCCTTCCAACCCTGATATTCTATGATTCTATGATCTCCTCCCCGGTTTTAGATCCCCCAAGCCAAGCTGCCCTCGGGAGACATTATAGCCATGGACTGGGGATGCCATCCCATCCCAGGCAGTGGGGTCTAGTGGCTAGAACACTCTTGGAGACCTGGGTTCTAGCCCCAGACCCGCTCTGGTACTGAGGGGAAGTCCCTCCTGCCCGCCATAGTTTCAGGCTCCAGTGAAGCCTTGATCTCATCTGGCACTTCTGCATGCTGCCATAACCTCAGGAAGAAACCTGGGTTGGGGGCTACCATGGGTTATGGCTTGGAGAATTCAGAGCTGCCCCCTGCCCAGTCTCTGGATTTAGGAACCTCACGGGTGGGCGCCTTTGATTGAACAGTGTCTTTTGGCAGGAGAGTGAACGTGTAACCCGGGTTTTAGCTGCTTGTGTCGGAGTCTGCGCTCCCACCTAATTAAAGGGGTCAGCGGGGTCTACATGGGCATTAAAGGGGAGGTTCCGGTCGAGTTCGGGTAACTTGATGGCCAAACCCACCTTTTGGCCTGGGCAGACGTGGCCTTAAGTGTCTGGAGATGGTTCTGGTGCTTTTGTGGCCAAGGAGCCCAATGCAGGAGGAATGCTTTGAAAACCGTCCCCTTGGGGGTCCTCTGAGATCGGAGTTCCTGATCCAAACTTCACCAGGTCTGGATCCAGGGCTTGTTTTTTCTAGTAAGACCCAGATCTTTCCATCCCCATATCTCACAGTGCTGTATAAAGGGCTGCCAATGTCATTAGTCCCATCCTACAGAGGGGGAAACCGAGGCGCAGAGCCGTGAAGAGACTTGCCCAAGGTCACCCAACAGGTCAGTGGCGGAAGGGGAGCAAAGCACAAGTCTCCAGCCTGCCAGGCCAGTGTCCTACCCATTGGCCCATGCTGCCTTTTGGAGCAAGCGCTAACGTTCAGCCGCTAAATCCATACTTAGGCTGCTAAATAAATGGCCTGGTTTTCAGAGAGCTGAAAGCCCACAAGTCCCATTAGAGCCTGAGTGTGTACAGCACTTCTAAGAAGCCGGCAATTCGTGGGAGTGCCGAGGGATGCAATGCTTCAAGCAACCAGTATAGCAAACCCTTGGTTTGGGTCTAAACACCTAGAATGCCAGAAATGTAGGGACCTCAAGAGGTCATCTGGTCCAGCTCACCGTGGTGAGGCAGGATTACGTCTATCTAGCCCTAGACTTAGCCTCTGTCACCGATTTGTGACCATGAATGTTCCTTAGGAACAGTCACCTGGGAATGATCAATATCTGCAGAACATGGTGCTATGTCATGGCAGTGACATCTGGTATCAGTGATCGGAAGGGGGCTTGACTTCCGCTGCCAACTGCACCCAAGATGCACCCCTGCCTACACCGACACATGAGCTGCCATTCCCCCCTGCGGCAGAGAAACCGGCCAGCCTTCCCCCGGGAGAGAGAACGCTGAGCCTGCCTGATCTGAGAAACACTTATTTCCATGGAGCCGATCGCGGCCGCGCCGGGAGTGATGTGATACGGAACAAACAGGATTAGCCGGGGAAGAAACATCCGCAACTCAATTAGAGATGAGAAGCTCTGAGGCTCAGCTCCGGAGATCAAACAGCAGGCAGGGCACCGGGCAGCTAAGCGACAGGCAGGGCAGTTTAAATCCTTCCCTTGGATGCCGTATAATAAAGCAAGAGCTGGGGGATTGGACCGACATCGTGTACCCTGGCAGGCTCAGCATGGCGAGCTCTGAGTTGAAGGCGGGGTGTCTTGGTGGATAGAATTTGAGGTTGTTTAAGGTAAGTTCTCCCGAGGAGAGAAGGTCTCACTGGGCCTGGCTCTCTTCTGGGCATAGGAGCTGGAACTAGGGGTGCTGCTGTACCCCCTGGCTTGAAGTGGTTTCCATCATATCCAGGGTTTACAGTTTGGTTCAATGGCTCTCAGCCCCCCCACTATACAAATTGTTTCAGCCCCCCCTCCTGCATCGGGGTAATACCCTGAAATCCACAGGGTGTTACCGGTGTGAAACGAGAATGGCTGGAAGTCATCATAGATGAGACTCGAACTAGGGTCCTATGGTCCTTTGGGCAGCAATTCTACTTCCTTCTGGCAGGGCTGCTACAGAGAAACGGATGAGTGGACGAGGCCTTCTGGGTCATTGAGTCCAGTCCCCGGCAAGTGATTCGTTGGGTGAAATTTACCCCTGTGTAGAGGGCCAGGACCAGATCTGGGCATCACTTGAATCCCACTTTTTAAACCCTATGGGATGAGGGCCTGGCAGACTACGCTTGGCTTATTTTAGAACTGACCCTTGAGAAAGACATCCCCATGCTGGCAGCTGGGCAGTGACCCCAGCACAAACAGCTGGGCTCTGTTTCTACAGCACAAGCGGGGACGGAGATCAGAATTTCTTCCAACTTGGCTTGTTTTCTAGATCTTCAAAATCTAGCCAGATTTGAAGATGACGGCTGAATGTTCAAAAGAATCCAGCACCCACTTAAGCACCAAAAAATGTGGCTGGATTTGAGAAGAACTTGGGACTCTGGGAGCTGAGCTCTTTTGAAAATCCAGCCCCAGTTGTGGGTGCTAAACCCTTGACAATCTATCCCTGAGCTTTCTTGTAAAAACAGGCTCTGTATGTTCTGTGCTGTAACTTAGTGCATAGTACCCCCACCTTTTATTACACTACATTTTGTATTCATTTGGTGCTAGAGTTGGTTGAAATTTCAATAAGAAAGGCCAACCATTTTCCCATGAGGTTTTTCGCACCAATTTCCTGCCCCTTTTTTCAGCCAGGTCTCTCTTGCATTCTGCATTGATAGGGAGAGAAACCAGAATTCAGTGCAGCAGCGCAAGGTGGCAGAGCTGGGGGCTTGGCTTAGAATCATAGAATATCAGGGTTGGAAGGGACCTCAGGAGGTCATCTAGTCCAGCCCCCTGCTCAAAGCAGGACCTAATCCCAACTAAATCCTCACAGACAGCTTGCCGCTGTCTCATTTGGGGGGAGCCCTAAAGGTTATGGTGGATCTTCCGTCACTTGAAGTCTTTAAATTGAGGCTGGGTGTCTTCTGAAAACATACACGCTAGCTCAACCACCAGATATGGGCTGGAAGCGGGAATCCCTGGGCGAGGTTCTCTGGCCTGGGTGATGCAGGAGGTCAGACTAGATGCTGGTCAGGGTGGAGATCTGCTCAGCCACACTCCTTCTTCGTCCCACCCCTGACACTATACTTCCTTGCCTGCCTGGAGTGGGGAGAGGCTAGTACAGGAGGTGGTGGAGTGGGACTTCTCCACTGACCATCCCTGGCTGCTTTAAGTCCACTCTGTCCCACTTCCCCATCCCAAAGCAGCATTAGCAGAGCACAGAATCCAGCCCCTCACACTGGGCGTTCCACCTAGACTCGCCGTTCCCTTGCTATCGACACTGTTCCCTGCGTGATGGCAGCCCCACAGCTTGCAGGCACGTGGAAACCCGCGGCCCTGCTCTGTGCCCCGGGAGCTGAAATCGGCTGTGTTTTGCTTTTGTTTGGCGCTGAGCAGCGAGCCCCATTGGCTTCTGAGCCGGGAACCTTGTCAGGGCACTTGGCGGCTTTATTACCTGGAGCTCCTTCCTCGGAGGGGAAAG
Source organism: Platysternon megacephalum (assembly GCA_003942145.1). NCBI lineage: Eukaryota > Metazoa > Chordata > Testudines > Platysternidae > Platysternon > Platysternon megacephalum. The sequence goes on along the minus strand of QXTE01000327.1, from coordinate 616,746 downwards.
TGCTGAGCTGTTCTGTCCGTGACTTTCTCCCCGTCCGTCTCTCTCGCTGTCCTTCCCTGCCCCGCAGAAGAGCCGACATTTCAGTCCCAGAGGCCACCAGCAGCTGCTTCTTCCATTAGGAATGAAGCACAAAGAAATACAGCTGGCGGAGACTCACTCCGGGTCTCCGCCTGGCTGGCATACCTGGCGCTATCTGCAAGTCCGTGCATTGAACCCACTGGCAAAGCGTGCGTCACCTCCCCCATCACGCGGCTGGCCTGGGAGGGGATAACAGCCCACTACTGCTGCTACTGAAAGGAGCTTCTCCTACAGCTCAAGGGGCAGATGTCCCTGCTGCAGTGGAATAAGATCCCATGTGTCAAACCATAGTGAGGATGTGAGGAACCTGGGCATGAAGCCAGGAGCCCTCAGGGAACTCCAGCTAGTGGAGAACACTGCACTGCGTCTCCCCAACCACACAGGCTCCAGCGAGCCCATCACACCTCTTCTATGCTGGGTCCACTGGCCAAGTGTCTGGTCTTGATCCTTATCCGCAAGGCACCTAACGCCCTGGGCCCAGCGCACCTGCCCAAAGCTCCAGGGTCCACAACTCCAGTCCTCAGGGGAAAGCTCTTCTGGGTGCTAGACGGGGCTTTTTCAGGGGCTGATCGGAGGCTGTGGAACGGACTCCCCCCAGGAACAAGGCCCATCCTAGTGCCAGGCGTGTGTCTTCCCACCTGCCTTCTCTAGCAAACACAGAGCTGCGCAGACATTTACAAAAACCTACCGGAGCTCACCACGCCACTGCAGGCAGGATTCTCCCCCGGAGAGCAGCTAAGGGGGGAACGAGCCATGCATGGCAGGGGGCAGTCACAGCGCGTAATGCACGGAGGGAAGACGCTCAGATGAGGGCGGTATGAGAACCTATATAGACTAGGCCGGGTTGTGGCTGGCTGGGTGTGTGTTTCTGGCTGGCCTTAGCTATGGCTTCTTAATCCCTTGCTTTCAGGAGCACTGAAGTCACCCAAGAAGGAGGGGGTGGAATATCCCCTAAGAGCAGAGCAGACCAGACCTCAACTGGAGAGTCCAGACCCTGTCTCCGGGCCATCAGCGTGGGAGCAACCCTGGCCTCAGCCCTGGGGTGAGGGGCCTTGCAAAGACTCCAAGCAAGGAACGGTGAGAATAATGACTAGGGTGAGGGAAATTGGTGTACTGCAAATCCGCTAAGCTGTAATGCGCCTCATCTCCATGGGCGGGGCAATGAGGGTGTAGCGGGGAAAGAGAGAAACAGGAGAGGGGACATGGGCAGAGGGCAAGAGGCTGCCTCCTCCTCTGGGTTTTGCTATTGGTTGTGCTACAGTGCGTCTGTGTGTGTGTGTGTGTGTGTGTGTGTGTGCCAATGGAGACCAAGAGCTGGGTGCTGGGTGCTGCAGGCACGTAGTGAGAGACAGTCCCTGCCCCAGAGACCTTAGACTCTAAACAGACCGGGAGACTGAGGCAGGTGAGCAGCAGAGCTGGGACTAAACCCCAGGTCTCCTAAGTCCCATGCCTTACCCACTAGGCCATACTGCCTTCAGTACCCCCACCATGCTGCTGCTTTTCTTGCTTCAACCTTCCCTCCTACCCGGCATGAGACAAGATCGGGGATTGGCTGCTGGACTCCTGGCACTGCCGGGTGCCAATTCACTCTCCATTTCCTGGAGCAGGTGGTTTGCATCACTCCTGGCCAGAGCAGCATGGTACCGATCTCCCTGCGCTCGTCATGTCCCTCCGCCTCCCCCACCAGCTGTTGTCCTTTGAGCCCAGCGAGCTCTTCAGGCCAGGGGCTGTTTCTTGCTATGTTATGTCCAGGCCCTGCTCATCACAAATCGTAATGTGAGGGAGCGGAAAGAGGTTGGCTTCCGCATGCCACTTTTTGGTGATCGGCCCCTTTGCTTTACGGAGAAGCCACCGAGGGCCAGCCCAGGAATGCCTGGGTCCAGACACAGCCTGGCTGTGAGCAGCAGCAGTTCTCTGGCGGGCCAGGGTTTCCTTTCGCCCGGGACCCCTCCTTCAGCCATACTCTCCACGTATTGCCTGGTAACAGGGTTGGCTGCCTCTTTCAGTGACCTGGGGATAGCCGAGCCCCTTTGAGCCCAGGGGGTCTGGCCTGGCAGAGGGGAGGATCAGACCCAGCTGGGAAGGAAGCTGGCTCCTGCCACTGGCCCTGGAGCCAGACACGGGGGGAAAGGCCTTTGGGGCCCGTTAGCCTGCTTTGGTCCAGGGGATAACAAACAGGGCCCTGAACTGACTCTGGGCAGCCCCGCCAGGGCCCTACATCCCCATTGCATTTACTCCTCAGACAGTCTCCGTCCGGTGCCATTACCGTGTGTCTCTCCCCTGGAGCCGATTGAACCAGGGACCCTCTGCCATAGCTGCCTCTCGAACCGTTCCTCCCACTATAGACTGAGTTCAATCCCACACACCACTGGGGCTCCCCACCCCACCGAGCTGGCATCTGTACAGACTCCTCCCCAGAAAGGGCCACAGTCCAGAGAGAGCGTTACGCCTGTGTTCTCCCGCGGCCCATTGAAGCCAGCACCCTTTAGATTAGCCCCTGGAGCTCTGCCCCCCCCCCTCCCTGCCCCCCGTTGTCTCTTTCAGGGGAACCTTTCCAGGCACGTTTCCTCCAGCGGAGTCGCTCACTCTGCACAGGTGTCAATCAGCACACGGCTGGCCACAGGAGAGCCCGGGTCTATAGCTCTGCCATTGGCCTGCTGACCTGCACCTCTGCTGCGTGTGTCTAGTTACACTGCGAGCAATTCGGGGAACGGGGCTGTCTCTCCCTGGGTGTCTGTGCAGCGTCCAGGGCAACAGAGCCGTGTGTGACGTTGCGCAGTCTATATGGTTTTATAAAAACCTGATAAGTGAATATAATGTAACTGGAATGTGCTTCATGCAAAAGGTCTCTTGTAAGGTATCATTACAAAGCTTATAATCTACTGAGTGATCATCCTATTTGTATAAATGTACCACTCTTGTATCTAAAACTAGAAATATAAAATATAACTCTGAGGGCCTATTGTAATTATGCAAAGTGTGGGCCATTAATGGTGGTTTGGAATCTTGATGACTCCCATTAACCAGAGCCATTGTCTGCAGATGGCTGTATTTACCTGTGAGTCTTCCTGTATATGTGTGTGCTGGCAAGTGAGTAATGAAGCCTTGCAGTGACATGTGATCATGTCACCTGAACTGGAATCCATCTTTAACCTGGTGCTTTTCCAGTGAGGGGTGGGGGAACCCAGAGGGACAAAGGATTCCCGCCTTATGCAAAAGATATATAAAGGGGTGGAAGAGAACAGAGAGGGAGAGGAGCCATCATGAAGAATCCCCTAGCTATCACCTGAGCTGGAACAAGAGCTGTACCAGGGGAAAGAATTGTGCCCAGGCCTGGAAGGTGTCCAGTCTGAGAAAAAACTTACTGAAGCATCTCTGAGGGTGAGATTATCTGTATTCAGTTTGATTAGACATAGATTTGCGCATTTTATTTTATTTTGCTGGGTAACTTACTTTGTTCTGTCTGTTACTACTTGGAATCACTTAAATCCTACTTTCTGTATTTAATAAAATCACTTTCTACTTATTAATTAACTCAGAGTATGTATTAATACCTGGGGGAGCAAACAGCTGTGCATATCTCTCTATCAGTGTTATAGAGGGCGAACAATTTATGAGTTTACCCTGTATAAGCTTTATACAGGGTAAAACGGATTTATTTGGGTTTAGACCCCATTGGGAATTGGGCATCTGAGTGCTAAAGGCAAGCACACTTCTGTGAGCTGTTTTCAGGTAAACCTGCAGCTTTGGGACAGGTAATTCAGACCCTGAGTCTGTGCTGGAGCAGACGGGTGTGTCTGGCTTCACCAAGACAGGGAGCTGAAGCCACCGAGCTGGCAGGGAGAACAGGAACAGAAGTAGCCTTTGCACATCAGTTGGCAGCTCCCAAGGGGGTTTCTGTGATCCAACCCGTCACACCGTGATCTCGGTTGGGACCTCTAGGTGCTGTAGAAAATGTGCATTGTCTGTCTGACAACAACTTTTAGGCACAAGCAGATGAAAGTGTTTGAAATGTTGAGAGGAACGGAAAGAGTAACAGATCGCATGAGGCTGAAGGGTCAGGAAACTGATACTTTGTTCTTTTCTCCTCAAGGGCACTACAATGTCTTTATGCAAAAAGCTGGGTTGTGTTTGGGTGTGTGTGTGGGGGGGGTGAATGTCGGGGGGTGACTGTGTGCATCTATGCCTGGGTATAGCTGTGTTTAGGATTGTGTGTGTATTTGCATGGGTGGTTGTATGGCTGCGTGTGACTGTGTGTCCCTCTGCCTGGGCGTACGTGTTGATGATTGTGTGTGCATTTGCTCATGTGCTTTCATGTCTGCGTGTGACTGCGTGCATCCATGCCTGCCATACGTGTTTCTGATTGTGTGTGTATTTGCACATGGGTCCACATGTGTGTTTGCATGTCTGCCTGTGCCCATGCCTGGGTGTACACGTGTTGGGGAGGGATAGCTCAGTGGTTTGAGCATTGGCCTGCTAAACCCAGGGTTGTGAGTTCAATCCTTGAGGGGGCCACTTAGGGATCTAGGGCATATCAGTACTTGGTCCTGTTAGTGAAGGCAGGGGGCTGGACTTGATGACCTTTTGGGGTCCCTTCCAGCTCTATGAGATAGGTATATCTCCATATATTATGATGATGTGTGTATGCGTTGACATACGTGCTCGCATGTATGTTGGTGCTGGGGTTTGACGACATCTTTGTGATTGTGGGAGCATGTACTTGCGTGTGTTTGTGCCTGGGTTTGACAGCATGCAGGCCCGTGCGTGGCTATGGCTGCATATGTGTTTGTACGGGCATGGGGGTGAAACACCTCCTGATGGGAACTAAGCCCCTTCTCACCTCTTGTCTTTGATGGAAAACGGCAGCCCCTTGGGCTTTGCAAACAGGCCCCAGGGAAGCTGAGCTCCCGTCCATATAACTCAACAATAGAACCACAGACCCAAGTTTCTACCTTCCTGGGCGCTTATCAGCCTGCTGCAGCTGGTGCCCCATCTCAGCCCTGCTAAGCAGAAGGAGCTGAGGGTGATTCCACCCCGTAGCCTTGGGAAAGACGATGCTTTATAAGCAAATAGGTCAAGCAGGAGAATTGTGGGGACTTCTATACAGAGCGATACAGGGCTAAACTGCGCAAGGGGCAGTGCATAGCCGCACTGGCCCGGGAGTGACAGACGTGTGGCTCAGAGAGCCAGCCTGAACCCCCACTTCCTGCAGGGGGGCGTCATCTTCAGTGGGATTATCCCAGTGCAAATTTCAACCTGCCCCATTGCTGGCTTGGCTGTGCAGGAAGGAGCCAAGTCTCCATGCATCTCCCCTTTCACCTCCACTCCTTGCCTACCTGCTCCAAGCAAGAGCAGCGGACACATGGCGCCTGCTTCTCCCCGTGTGCCCACATCCATGGGCTGGGAACGTGGGGCATAATGGAGTTCTGACTCCCACAACGCCCCTCGCTGGACACATACTCCACAGTGCAATGCAGCCCACAGGTACCAGGGTTCTTCGGGTAAGTCTGTGTGTGTATGTGTGTGTGTTTGTATGCACAGATATGTGTGAGGCTGCATGTGTGTGTGCGTGTGAGCATGCAGGTGTGTGTCTGTGTATGCACCTGTATTACTGTGTTCCTGCGTGTACGTGTGTGTAGCTGTGCGTGCAGTTGTGTGTCTCTGCGTGTGTGTATGTGTATGCACCTGTGTTCTTGCATGTGTGTGCCTGTGTGTAGCTATGTGTGCATTTGTGTGTCTCTGCATGCATGTGTTTGTGTATGCACATACACGCATATGCATGTGTGTGTGTGGAAGTGTGCGCATGTAGGGGTGTGTGTGCACACTTGCTAGTGTGTGCGTGAGTGTGTGCATGCATCCTTGTGCACACATATCAGTGTGTGTGTGTCCGTGTAGTTGTGTGAGTGTGAGAGAGGCAGAGGCAGCCGCAGCGAGAGGGGCTGGGAGGCGGCGGGTAATAGGTTCTGTACAGTCTTACCAAGAGCCGGCAGGAGCTCTGTGAAGACATTTCCGCCCTGCTGTTAAATGTACCTACTCGCTAAAAAACACAAATCCTAAAAATATCATAAACCGCCAAGCCCAGCGCATTATTAAATTGCTGCCTTGTGTCAAGCGGCTGGGGAAATAAGAGCGAGGCCAAGCGGGAGCCGGAGCGCTGGCTCAAACCAATTGAGAAACGCAGCTGGAATGCAATCGAAGGCGCCTGGTAGCAGACTCAGAGAGGGGAAAGACAGAGGCTGGGCTGGGTTAATCCTGCCATCTTCCTTACCCAGGAAAGGCCCCGGGGCCTCCATTGTGCTGCTGACACTCCTGCCCTGGGGGTGGGTGGGCCGGGCCAAGCAGAACTCCGGCCGCAGAATCACTGGGGCCTGCTGATGGCATGAGTGAGCAGGGAGCCCGGGGCCAGCTGGGGGCTGTAGACCTGCTGAAACCCACTGACGTTGGGCTGACCCCAGCGTTGCTCTGCTGGAGAAGTTCCTCCCGACGGACCCTCTCCCTCCACTCTGTCTGACCCCCGTGGGGGTGGAATTGTGCGTGGGGAAACCGCACAAGTGGCGGGGGGGGGACGGACCTTCATCCGAATCCCGGGCCTTCCTCGGCTGCTGGGACAGGCAATGGGGACTGGGGTCCAAACCCTTCAAAGGCCTCACCTCAATCTCCCGGGGCCTCCATCACCCTTCTGGGCAATGGGGAAAGTGACCCTTCTGTTCACCAGCCTTTTGTCTAGCTCGGCCCTGGACAGGAAAACACTTAAGACATGCTTAAATGATTCATTTCCTTGGGACTTAAACACGGGCTTAAAGTTAGAGAGTCATAAATTCCAAGGCCAGAGGGGACCATTATGATCACCTACGCTGACCCCCTGCATAGCTCAGCCCGGGTGAGCCCCGCCTCCAGCCCATATCTGATGGTTGAGCTAGAGGATGTGTTTAAGGGCTGTTCTGAATAGGGAGGTTTTCCTGAGTTGAGACCTTGGCTTGTAAGCTCTTTGGAGCAGGGACTGTCTCTCACTCCGTGTCTGTACCGCCCCTCACACAATGGATCCCTGATTTCAGTTGGGGCCTTTAGGTGCTGCTATAATACAAATAAATACACCTCTACCCCTATATAACGCTGTCCTCGGGAGCCAAAACATCTTACCGCGTTATAGGTGAAACCGCGTTATATTGAACTCGCTTTGATCCGCCAGAGTACGCAGCCCCGCCCCCCCGAGTGCTGCTTTACCACGTTCTATCCGAATTCGTGTTCTATCGGGTGGCGTTATATCGGGGTAGAGGTGTAATAGTAATCAGACTGTGATCACTGGCTTTTGACAGGCGCCTGTCCCCTGCCTCACTAGCTCACCAGAGATTTTGCTATTCAGCTGGCAGACAAGCCCCAACGACAGGAAGAAAACGCTCAGCAAACATAGGCCCCATCAGCAAATATGAGACTGTTTCCCGCTAGATACCCTGCTTTGGCTCTGGTTCCCACTGTCTCCCTCGCTCTGCTTTATCCCATCTCATTCATTCTCCAATGTGTATTTACACAAAAGAGCTAAAGGGCTGCCTGCATGGGATATTGTATTATCCGGGAGTCTTTAGCGGGTAGGTAGCTCTTTGCTTCCGTCTCGGCACTCAGCTATTCTGTCTCACCCACGTGTTATTTTCTTAAGAGTTATTTATTTCCTCCTCCTTTTACCTCTAATGAAACTCCGCTGGCTGGGTGCCCGCTGTGACCGAGGAATCTGTAATCACCGCGCGGGCGGCTTTATTCATTTCAACTAGTTTCCCTTGTGATCAATACCCTCCGAGTGAGCCAGCGTATTCGGAGTGACTCACGTGGCGCTCGGCAGTGGTGGTGTCGCCGCGCCGGTCCCAGGCTATTAGCGAGACAAGGCGGGTGAGGCGACAGCTTTTATTGGCCCCACGTCTGCTGGGGAGAGACATGAGCTTTGGAGCTTACCCGGAGCTGAAGACATAAGCTGGCCTAAGGGATGATGTTGCCTCATCCACCTGGTCACTCTCTTGGTGCTGTCCATGGTGCTGCCAGCAGGAGACTGACACAAAGGCACCAGCTAAGGCGGGCAGGGCTGCTCCCATTAGGCAGGAACATCCACCCTTTGGGCTCAGTCCTCGCCAGCCAGCCTAGCTCTCTCCTTCCGTTGCCAGCTGCTGACCTCCATTTCTCCTTCCCCACAGCTCACTCTTCCCTTCAAGCCATCCCTACGCCCTCCGTCCCCCCCCGTCCCGGCTGGCTGCCTCTCTCTCCTGCTCCTGGCTTCACTCAACCTCACGCTCGCTGAGCTGCTTGTCCCTTAATTGCGTTTAGATGGGTCAGAAGCCATCAGTAAGAAGTGTGGAAGTGGCTGGGGCACTCTGGAACTTGAATGAGCTGTAGCAACGCCCACACGGCGCGTCATGGCATCTAGGCCAGTGCACCGTAGCTTACCGTGCACTAACTCACTGCGTAGCCAAGTCCTGTGTCACCTTGGGGAAATCATTTAGTCTTTCCGGACCTCAGTTTCCCCATCTGTACAATGGGGTAATAATCCTGAATTCCTCCTTTGGTCTCTTCAGGTTCTAAGCTCTTTGGGGCAGAGATTGTCTCTTGCTGTGTATGTGGACAGTGCCCCATGCAATGGGGCCCTGCTCTTGGTTAGGAGGCTCTAGGCTCTACTGGAATATAAATAATAGCAGAAGACGATGGGTACGTGACATTGTGGGTAGTGAGACTCTTTTGCAGTACAGTGGATTGGGTATTATTCCAGATCCATCCAGCTTTGGGATTTATATGGCCCTTGTTAGTACCTGGGTACCTCACAATCCCCCCCTCCCATGCTAATTATGCCCATTTAGCATATGGGAAACTGAGGCACAGAGCAATTAAGTGACTTGCCCATCACACAGGAAATTTGTGGCAGAGCAAAGAATTGAATCCCGGTCACCCACGTCCTAGACTAGTGTGCTAACCACTGGCCCAACCTTCCTCCCTAGATATAACTGCCCAACCTGGCTCCCAGCCCCATTACTGGAAACCTCCAAGATCCCCAGCATAGCTTCTCCAGATAGCCAGTTTCAACATGTTTCATGCCCAGTTAAAGCCAATTGATTCTAGATATGCCTGGTAGCAAAAATTTTTAAAAATCTGTGTAACACATTGATCATTGCTGAGAAATACTCAAATATTGCAGCGTGGCCTTCTCATCATTCTACCAATTACCCATCTGGCCTCATTCCGACTCCCGTTTGCTAATGTGACACCGGCCCCACTGATAGGACTTACGGTCATCTCCACTAAAACCCAACCCCTGATAAAACACACGTGAAAGCCGCAAGAGCACGCTTGAAAGTCACTAAGCTGATATGCTGGACCATGCTTGGGGGGAGAAAATTCTCACGCCAGCTCCTTGCTCCACTTTCAACTGCATTCAGCAGGGAAAAGCGCCGGTGCTTAGGGAGGAGAACTTCCACTTCAAAGGCAGCTCAGAGGCTCTTCTGCTGTGCTAAGGTGGATCAGCATAATCCAGCTGCAGAAGAAATAGCTGGGAGCTGCTCTCAAAATTAACCCTTACATTTCCGCTGCAACAAACTTTTGCATTTTCAAAAATCTCTGTTGCCAGTCGCTAACCCTACATTGCATTCTGTTCTGGCAGTGCATATGTTATTCCAACAGAGCGACCACAGCATTGTGCATTTTAGAGACATTGCAGAGTCCTGGTTACACTGGGCTTTAGTCACCCAAATGTATCCCAGACAACCGAGAGTTCACCTACTCAACACTCAGTAGCAAAGGAATCAGTTAATAGGGATGCACCCTGGTAATTCATGAGTGAATAAGGCTTGGATACAGGATTTGAGTTGATCAGGATCTTGCTAGCTCCCGATCCTGTGATCATCCTCGCTTTCTATTTGGTTCCAAGGTGAGTTGCTTCTGGTCCTTGCATGGAAGATTGAAACTGTTTCAACAGNGATTAGACATAGATTTGCGCATTTTATTTTATTTTGCTGGGTAACTTACTTTGTTCTGTCTGTTACTACTTGGAATCACTTAAATCCTACTTTCTGTATTTAATAAAATCACTTTCTACTTATTAATTAACTCAGAGTATGTATTAATACCTGGGGGAGCAAACAGCTGTGCATATCTCTCTATCAGTGTTATAGAGGGCGAACAATTTATGAGTTTACCCTGTATAAGCTTTATACAGGGTAAAACGGATTTATTTGGGTTTAGACCCCATTGGGAATTGGGCATCTGAGTGCTAAAGGCAAGCACACTTCTGTGAGCTGTTTTCAGGTAAACCTGCAGCTTTGGGACAGGTAATTCAGACCCTGAGTCTGTGCTGGAGCAGACGGGTGTGTCTGGCTTCACCAAGACAGGGAGCTGAAGCCACCGAGCTGGCAGGGAGAACAGGAACAGAAGTAGCCTTTGCACATCAGTTGGCAGCTCCCAAGGGGGTTTCTGTGATCCAACCCGTCACACCGTGATCTCGGTTGGGACCTCTAGGTGCTGTAGAAAATGTGCATTGTCTGTCTGACAACAACTTTTAGGCACAAGCAGATGAAAGTGTTTGAAATGTTGAGAGGAACGGAAAGAGTAACAGATCGCATGAGGCTGAAGGGTCAGGAAACTGATACTTTGTTCTTTTCTCCTCAAGGGCACTACAATGTCTTTATGCAAAAAGCTGGGTTGTGTTTGGGTGTGTGTGTGGGGGGGGTGAATGTCGGGGGGTGACTGTGTGCATCTATGCCTGGGTATAGCTGTGTTTAGGATTGTGTGTGTATTTGCATGGGTGGTTGTATGGCTGCGTGTGACTGTGTGTCCCTCTGCCTGGGCGTACGTGTTGATGATTGTGTGTGCATTTGCTCATGTGCTTTCATGTCTGCGTGTGACTGCGTGCATCCATGCCTGCCATACGTGTTTCTGATTGTGTGTGTATTTGCACATGGGTCCACATGTGTGTTTGCATGTCTGCCTGTGCCCATGCCTGGGTGTACACGTGTTGGGGAGGGATAGCTCAGTGGTTTGAGCATTGGCCTGCTAAACCCAGGGTTGTGAGTTCAATCCTTGAGGGGGCCACTTAGGGATCTAGGGCATATCAGTACTTGGTCCTGTTAGTGAAGGCAGGGGGCTGGACTTGATGACCTTTTGGGGTCCCTTCCAGCTCTATGAGATAGGTATATCTCCATATATTATGATGATGTGTGTATGCGTTGACATACGTGCTCGCATGTATGTTGGTGCTGGGGTTTGACGACATCTTTGTGATTGTGGGAGCATGTACTTGCGTGTGTTTGTGCCTGGGTTTGACAGCATGCAGGCCCGTGCGTGGCTATGGCTGCATATGTGTTTGTACGGGCATGGGGGTGAAACACCTCCTGATGGGAACTAAGCCCCTTCTCACCTCTTGTCTTTGATGGAAAACGGCAGCCCCTTGGGCTTTGCAAACAGGCCCCAGGGAAGCTGAGCTCCCGTCCATATAACTCAACAATAGAACCACAGACCCAAGTTTCTACCTTCCTGGGCGCTTATCAGCCTGCTGCAGCTGGTGCCCCATCTCAGCCCTGCTAAGCAGAAGGAGCTGAGGGTGATTCCACCCCGTAGCCTTGGGAAAGACGATGCTTTATAAGCAAATAGGTCAAGCAGGAGAATTGTGGGGACTTCTATACAGAGCGATACAGGGCTAAACTGCGCAAGGGGCAGTGCATAGCCGCACTGGCCCGGGAGTGACAGACGTGTGGCTCAGAGAGCCAGCCTGAACCCCCACTTCCTGCAGGGGGGCGTCATCTTCAGTGGGATTATCCCAGTGCAAATTTCAACCTGCCCCATTGCTGGCTTGGCTGTGCAGGAAGGAGCCAAGTCTCCATGCATCTCCCCTTTCACCTCCACTCCTTGCCTACCTGCTCCAAGCAAGAGCAGCGGACACATGGCGCCTGCTTCTCCCCGTGTGCCCACATCCATGGGCTGGGAACGTGGGGCATAATGGAGTTCTGACTCCCACAACGCCCCTCGCTGGACACATACTCCACAGTGCAATGCAGCCCACAGGTACCAGGGTTCTTCGGGTAAGTCTGTGTGTGTATGTGTGTGTGTTTGTATGCACAGATATGTGTGAGGCTGCATGTGTGTGTGCGTGTGAGCATGCAGGTGTGTGTCTGTGTATGCACCTGTATTACTGTGTTCCTGCGTGTACGTGTGTGTAGCTGTGCGTGCAGTTGTGTGTCTCTGCGTGTGTGTATGTGTATGCACCTGTGTTCTTGCATGTGTGTGCCTGTGTGTAGCTATGTGTGCATTTGTGTGTCTCTGCATGCATGTGTTTGTGTATGCACATACACGCATATGCATGTGTGTGTGTGGAAGTGTGCGCATGTAGGGGTGTGTGTGCACACTTGCTAGTGTGTGCGTGAGTGTGTGCATGCATCCTTGTGCACACATATCAGTGTGTGTGTGTCCGTGTAGTTGTGTGAGTGTGAGAGAGGCAGAGGCAGCCGCAGCGAGAGGGGCTGGGAGGCGGCGGGTAATAGGTTCTGTACAGTCTTACCAAGAGCCGGCAGGAGCTCTGTGAAGACATTTCCGCCCTGCTGTTAAATGTACCTACTCGCTAAAAAACACAAATCCTAAAAATATCATAAACCGCCAAGCCCAGCGCATTATTAAATTGCTGCCTTGTGTCAAGCGGCTGGGGAAATAAGAGCGAGGCCAAGCGGGAGCCGGAGCGCTGGCTCAAACCAATTGAGAAACGCAGCTGGAATGCAATCGAAGGCGCCTGGTAGCAGACTCAGAGAGGGGAAAGACAGAGGCTGGGCTGGGTTAATCCTGCCATCTTCCTTACCCAGGAAAGGCCCCGGGGCCTCCATTGTGCTGCTGACACTCCTGCCCTGGGGGTGGGTGGGCCGGGCCAAGCAGAACTCCGGCCGCAGAATCACTGGGGCCTGCTGATGGCATGAGTGAGCAGGGAGCCCGGGGCCAGCTGGGGGCTGTAGACCTGCTGAAACCCACTGACGTTGGGCTGACCCCAGCGTTGCTCTGCTGGAGAAGTTCCTCCCGACGGACCCTCTCCCTCCACTCTGTCTGACCCCCGTGGGGGTGGAATTGTGCGTGGGGAAACCGCACAAGCGGCGGGGGGGCTGACCTTCATCCGAATCCCGGGCCTTCCTCGGCTGCTGGGACAGGCAATGGGGACTGGGGTCCAAACCCTTCAAAGGCCTCACCTCAATCTCCCGGGGCCTCCGTCACCCTTCTGGGCAATGGGGAAAGTGACCCTTCTGTTCACCAGCCTTTTGTCTAGCTCGGCCCTGGACAGGAAAACACTTAAGACATGCTTAAATGATTCATTTCCTTGGGACTTAAACACGGGCTTAAAGTTAGAGAGTCATAAATTCCAAGGCCAGAGGGGACCATTATGATCACCTACGCTGACCCCCTGCATAGCTCAGCCCGGGTGAGCCCCGCCTCCAGCCCATATCTGATGGTTGAGCTAGAGGATGTGTTTAAGGGCTGTTCTGAATAGGGAGGTTTTCCTGAGTTGAGACCTTGGCTTGTAAGCTCTTTGGAGCAGGGACTGTCTCTCACTCCGTGTCTGTACCGCCCCTCACACAATGGATCCCTGATTTCAGTTGGGGCCTTTAGGTGCTGCTATAATACAAATAAATACACCTCTACCCCTATATAACGCTGTCCTCGGGAGCCAAAACATCTTACCGCGTTATAGGTGAAACCGCGTTATATTGAACTCGCTTTGATCCGCCAGAGTACGCAGCCCCGCCCCCCCGAGTGCTGCTTTACCACGTTCTATCCGAATTCGTGTTCTATCGGGTGGCGTTATATCGGGGTAGAGGTGTAATAGTAATCAGACTGTGATCACTGGCTTTTGACAGGCGCCTGTCCCCTGCCTCACTAGCTCACCAGAGATTTTGCTATTCAGCTGGCAGACAAGCCCCAACGACAGGAAGAAAACGCTCAGCAAACATAGGCCCCATCAGCAAATATGAGACTGTTTCCCGCTAGATACCCTGCTTTGGCTCTGGTTCCCACTGTCTCCCTCGCTCTGCTTTATCCCATCTCATTCATTCTCCAATGTGTATTTACACAAAAGAGCTAAAGGGCTGCTGCATGGGATATTGTATTATCCGGGAGTCTTTAGCGGGTAGGTAGCTCTTTGCTTCCGTCTCGGCACTCAGCTATTCTGTCTCACCCACGTGTTATTTTCTTAAGAGTTATTTATTTCCTCCTCCTTTTACCTCTAATGAAACTCCGCTGGCTGGGTGCCCGCTGTGACCGAGGAATCTGTAATCACCGCGCGGGCGGCTTTATTCATTTCAACTAGTTTCCCTTGTGATCAATACCCTCCGAGTGAGCCAGCGTATTCGGAGTGACTCACGTGGCGCTCGGCAGTGGTGGTGTCGCCGCGCCGGTCCCAGGCTATTAGCGAGACAAGGCGGGTGAGGCGACAGCTTTTATTGGCCCCACGTCTGCTGGGGAGAGACATGAGCTTTGGAGCTTACCCGGAGCTGAAGACATAAGCTGGCCTAAGGGATGATGTTGCCTCATCCACCTGGTCACTCTCTTGGTGCTGTCCATGGTGCTGCCAGCAGGAGACTGACACAAAGGCACCAGCTAAGGCGGGCAGGGCTGCTCCCATTAGGCAGGAACATCCACCCTTTGGGCTCAGTCCTCGCCAGCCAGCCTAGCTCTCTCCTTCCGTTGCCAGCTGCTGACCTCCATTTCTCCTTCCCCACAGCTCACTCTTCCCTTCAAGCCATCCCTACGCCCTCCGTCCCCCCCCGTCCCGGCTGGCTGCCTCTCTCTCCTGCTCCTGGCTTCACTCAACCTCACGCTCGCTGAGCTGCTTGTCCCTTAATTGCGTTTAGATGGGTCAGAAGCCATCAGTAAGAAGTGTGGAAGTGGCTGGGGCACTCTGGAACTTGAATGAGCTGTAGTAACGCCCACACGGCGCGTCATGGCATCTAGGCCAGTGCACCGTAGCTTACCGTGCACTAACTCACTGCGTAGCCAAGTCCTGTGTCACCTTGGGGAAATCATTTAGTCTTTCCGGACCTCAGTTTCCCCATCTGTACAATGGGGTAATAATCCTGAATTCCTCCTTTGGTCTCTTCAGGTTCTAAGCTCTTTGGGGCAGACTGTCTCTTGCTGTGTATGTGGACAGTGCCCCATGCAATGGGGCCCTGCTCTTGGTTAGGAGGCTCTAGGCTCTACTGGAATATAAATAATAGCAGAAGACGATGGGTACGTGACATTGTGGGTAGTGAGACTCTTTTGCAGTACAGTGGATTGGGTATTATTCCAGATCCATCCAGCTTTGGGATTTATATGGCCCTTGTTAGTACCTGGGTACCTCACAATCCCCCCCTCCCATGCTAATTATGCCCATTTAGCATATGGGAAACTGAGGCACAGAGCAATTAAGTGACTTGCCCATCACACAGGAAATTTGTGGCAGAGCAAAGAATTGAATCCCGGTCACCCACGTCCTAGACTAGTGTGCTAACCACTGGCCCAACCTTCCTCCCTAGATATAACTGCCCAACCTGGCTCCCAGCCCCATTACTGGAAACCTCCAAGATCCCCAGCATAGCTTCTCCAGATAGCCAGTTTCAACATGTTTCATGCCCAGTTAAAGCCAATTGATTCTAGATATGCCTGGTAGCAAAAATTTTTAAAAATCTGTGTAACACATTGATCATTGCTGAGAAATACTCAAATATTGCAGCGTGGCCTTCTCATCATTCTACCAATTACCCATCTGGCCTCATTCCGACTCCCGTTTGCTAATGTGACACCGGCCCCACTGATAGGACTTACGGTCATCTCCACTAAAACCCAACCCCTGATAAAACACACGTGAAAGCCGCAAGAGCACGCTTGAAAGTCACTAAGCTGATATGCTGGACCATGCTTGGGGGGAGAAAATTCTCACGCCAGCTCCTTGCTCCACTTTCAACTGCATTCAGCAGGGAAAAGCGCCGGTGCTTAGGGAGGAGAACTTCCACTTCAAAGGCAGCTCAGAGGCTCTTCTGCTGTGCTAAGGTGGATCAGCATAATCCAGCTGCAGAAGAAATAGCTGGGAGCTGCTCTCAAAATTAACCCTTACATTTCCGCTGCAACAAACTTTTGCATTTTCAAAAATCTCTGTTGCCAGTCGCTAACCCTACATTGCATTCTGTTCTGGCAGTGCATATGTTATTCCAACAGAGCGACCACAGCATTGTGCATTTTAGAGACATTGCAGAGTCCTGGTTACACTGGGCTTTAGTCACCCAAATGTATCCCAGACAACCGAGAGTTCACCTACTCAACACTCAGTAGCAAAGGAATCAGTTAATAGGGATGCACCCTGGTAATTCATGAGTGAATAAGGCTTGGATACAGGATTTGAGTTGATCAGGATCTTGCTAGCTCCCGATCCTGTGATCATCCTCGCTTTCTATTTGGTTCCAAGGTGAGTTGCTTCTGGTCCTTGCATGGAAGATTGAAACTGTTTCAACAGCAGACCAACAGATAATGAACAGAGAGCAGAGAGCTCACCTGTGACTAGGGATGTCCGCCCCGAGAACAGCCATTCCCCAAATACTTGTGTGAACCAAAGCTGTTCACCCAAGAGCTTCCAAACAGCACAGAGGGTGGGGATATGAACGGCATGAAATGGAGCAGCAGTTTGGAACTGGAAGAAATGCTCTGAAATAGCCTTTTGCACCATTTGTCTGGTCTCCGTATGAGGAGCCCTGTTCCAGCACCTGCCTCTTCTGGGTTTGACACGCTGCCTGCCTCGGCTGCAGAGATTACTGCAAAGGTCACAGAAGTCAGGGATGTTAAAGACCTACTAACTGGTCAAGGGGATCTGACTGTGGAACTAACCTCCAGGAGAGGTGAGCTAATCTGGAGTCCGGGCCCCTTCAGGGCCTACTGCCAGATCTTCCTTTCTGATAAAGCTTTGCCCCATTGCCCAAATAACAGCCCCATTCCCCACTCAAACACTACCCCAAGCGGAGCAGCCAGGGATGGGAGACGAGATGAAAGCTCCAGGAAATCGAGTTGGGTGCCAATCTAATTAACCTGGGGCGTGGATGGAAGTACCAAACCAGTGACAAATGGGCAGATAGGTCAGAGAGAACACAATAATAGATAGGTGGATGGGTGTGTATGGGAACAGATAGATAGATAGATAGATAGATGGGGTGGATGGGGATAGATAGATAGATAGATAGAGGGGGTGGATGGGGATAGATAGATAGATAGATAGATAGATAGATAGATTTCCTCCACGTGTCAATTATCTGCACAGGACATTTTCTAGTGCTTTTAGCAAGTCTAGTGTTAACAATCCCAAGTGATAGAAATCCCACCCTTCCCTTGGAAGAATATTCTACACCCTCATAGATTCTTGTTAC
Organism: Platysternon megacephalum; assembly: GCA_003942145.1. Taxonomy (NCBI): domain Eukaryota; kingdom Metazoa; phylum Chordata; order Testudines; family Platysternidae; genus Platysternon; species Platysternon megacephalum. The sequence goes on along the minus strand of QXTE01000327.1, from coordinate 599,278 downwards.
TGCCTGGAAGTCCTTGGAATTCACTGGGAAGGTCAGAAAGGGCAGTGTGGCGGGGTGGTCACCCGCTCCTGCCTTAAAAGGCTTAAAAGAGCCCGGGGAGAGGGCTGTGGCAGGGAAGGAAAAGCTGGGCTGATTGGGGGAAGTAGCCACAGCTGGGGCCATGCCCCAATCAGGCCACAGCTGGCCCTATAAGAGGGCTGAGGGCCAGAGGCTGACAGACTCTCTCTCTCTCGCTTTGAGAGGGAGGGACCTGGCTGCAGGAAGCTGAGAGAAGGTACCTGGAGTGGAGCAGGGCTGGGGGAAGGCCAAGGGAGCTGGGGAGCTCTGGCCTGGAAACCCCCCAGGCTGCGGCCTTGTGGAAGGCCAATGAGGTACTGGTGTTGCAGGGGGCAGCCCACGGGTAGGCAGAGGCAGCAGGTCCAAACCCCCCTTGCCTATGATGAGTGGCTTTTACACTGCAGTCTGCCCCAGTGAGTGGGAGCTAGATGGTGACTGGCAGGAGCCCACGACTGAGGCAAGGTGGGGATAGAGGGTTCGGGGTTCCCCTGGGTGGGGAGGCCCTGAGACTGTGGGGGTATTGCCAGGAGGCAACACCCCAAAGACAAGGGGCACTGGGTCCTGGGAGGGACACGGGGGCCAGCAGCAGCAGGACACCGGCCTGCAGAGGGCGCTCCGAAGGCTGGAAACGCTAATTCCCTGAGACGACCAGCAGGAGGCACCGCAGGGGTGAATCGCGCACTGTGACAGGCAGCCCCTAGCCCCAGATTTCAGGCCCTCATTTCAGTTATGAAGGGTTCCAGACAGTGCGTCACCAACATATAGACCCTGTTACCGGCGTCCTCCCTCATGGACATCTCCTCTCCTGCCTCCCACCCATCCAATCCCATTGTCTTTGGCAGGACGGGCTGTGATTTAACATTCACTCCTTGACACAGCGCTCTGCCTCTCCACTGACACTGTCTCACGCAGCAACTCACTCGACAGCCCAAGAAATGATCTGTAACAAGTAGCAATGGCAATAAAAAAAACCAAACCCAACAACAACCATGTCAACGTATGTCTGGGAACGAAACCCACGCTGAGCGACAGGCAATCATCCTCTGTGCCTGGCGCTCCCCTTTGAAGTCCCACCCACTGTGCGGGTGAGTGTGTGTTTCCAGTACTTGAGCGCAAACATTAAACAGCGACTGCAGCAAATCAATAGATTGCTAATTAGTGTTTGGAAACACTGCGGCACGGCAGGAGTCGCCGGCTAGACAGGACGGCATTAAAGACTTCATTTAGGCTTGAGAAATAGCTGCGTTTTCAGGAGATGTACCGAGAAACCTAACTAAGTGTTTGCCGGCGTTCGTGACGAGTGGGCTTGGATTGATCGCACGTGCTGTTGAAGAAACACGGGGACTGGGCTGTTGGAGAGGTGCTGGCTTAGAGGAGATGCTGCCGTCTTTCCCTCTGAAGGGCTCTGTTCTGGTTGGCTTGGTGGTCTTGTGGCTTTGCTGCAGGGCCAACCCGAGGCCCAGTCCAGAGCCCCCGGAGGAGGCTGTGATGGTCACAGCACTGGAGTGGGACTCCGGCGATCTGGCTTCAGTTCCTACGTGTGACCTTGCCCATATCCTGGGACTAGGGTGACCAGACAGCAAATGTGAAAAATTGGGACAGGGGGTGGGGGGTAATAGGAGCCTATATAAGAAAAAGACCCAAAAATCGGGACTGTCCCTATAAAATCGGGACATCTGGTCACCCTACCTGGGACCGACACGGCTAGAACATCACCGCACACTTGCACATCTCTCCGGGCCTCTGCAAGGGTGCGGTGATGTTCTGGCCGTGTCGGTCCCAGGATATGGGCCAGGTCACACGTAGGAACTGAAGCCAGATCGCTNCACAGCACTGGAGTGGGACTCCGGCGATCTGGCTTCAGTTCCTACGTGTGACCTTGCCCATATCCTGGGACTAGGGTGACCAGACAGCAAATGTGAAAAATCGGGACAGGGGGTGGGGGGTAATAGGAGCCTATATAAGAAAAAGACCCAAAAATCGGGACTGTCCCTATAAAATCGGGACCTCTGGTCACCCTACCTGGGACCGACACGGCTAGAACATCACTGCACACTTGCACAAGTCGCTCCGTCTCTCCGGGCCTCTGCAAGGGTGCGGTGATGTTCTGGCCGTGTTGGTCCCAGGATATGGGCCAGGTCACACGTAGGAACTGAAGCCAGATCGCCGGAGAGATGATCACCTCGCTGGCCTGCAGGGAGACTGAGGGATGAATCAATGCACCGATACTGCAGCGCTGGGCTCCTTCCCAGACAGACAGTCGCTGGGGATCTCCGGGGCGAAGCACCCCCAAGTGGCTCAGGGAGTGCTAATGCAACCCGGGAGTCACAGGAGCCCCCACAGCATCTATACCCCTGCTCGGCTGCGGGGATAGTTGGTGGATCCCTGCTGTGGTAGGTCCATTGGCCATCAGCACCCTCCCCAGCATGGGCAGGGAATTGCTAGTTAATAAAGACGTTCTCAGCCTTTATCAAGCTGCAGTCCCAGCATGCAATGGTGCAAGGGGGGTGAAGTGCCTCCCTGACCCAGGCTGTGATCAGCTGATACCTTGGAACAGGAGAGCTGTTCACCATGGCTTCCGGGCATCACTCCAGGGACTGTCACTAAATGATCCAGTTCCAGGCAATGGACCACATTTCCAGGGAGTTCAGTGTAGCTACAGCAATTGGCCCCAGCTAAGGCCCTGGGCTCCAACTGGGCTCCAACACTCTGCATGTTCCTGCCCCGGTCACGTCCCCTCTGTAGATCCCTGTAACCCGTAGGCCAGGCATCGATGTGAAACGGGCAGCAGGGAAAAAAGAGGGGGAGGAGGCGGATCCCACTTCAGGGTCATGAGGCGAAGCTCTGGAAGGAAGCAAGCGGCCCAATCAACGGGAGCTTGACTGAGGCCCGAGCTCAGCACCTGGGGCCTCGGGGAACAGGTGCTATCTGTCAAGGGTAGTTAGCTCTAATACCTACATGGCAGGGGATGGCACTTTGCATCCACAGGCAAAGCTGTAATTAGCTGGGAACGAGTCACTGGAGATTTCGACTAATTGACTTCTCGGTTTTAGCTGTCCAGGTAGATACGGTAGCATCAGAGCAAGAGAGCAGGATGCTGCCTGTCAGTCTAGGTGCCAAGTCCCCCCCTGCCTGCAATTCTCTGGCTTAAGAGACGCCGGGCAAGGCACGGTCGGATGTTGTCGCTTGTTCCGTTGTCCCAGCCGAGCTGGCTCCTTGCACGCGCGCCGTGGTCAGGGCAGTGACCTAGGAATTTGGAGATCTAGTGTCGATTCCCTGCTCTGCCACGAACTTCTTATGTCACCTCGGGCTTTACTTAGCCTCCCTCTGCCTCAGTTCCTCCCCTGTAGTACGGGGCTAATAATACATCCCTGCCCCAGAGGTGCGGTGTGCAGGGTTACCGGGATGGGGATATGCCCTGGCACTCACCTCCCTGCCAGCCGCCCGGCGTGTGGCACTTTTCTGTACGCGGTGCACATTTGTCTGGCCGGGACCGAGCGTGGGCTCGGCTGAGGCACACACATCCCCTCACGCGCAGGCAGGCAGCGTATCTCACGTCCTGTGGCGATGGGGGAGTGGCAAAGGGGCAGAAAGGGGATGCTGCGGTGTGGGCGTGGCATAGACCCTGGAGCAGCTGAGGCGTTCATATCCTGCCCGTGCATCGGAGCAGGGGACAGGGCCGCCCCCCCAATCCGGGGGAAGGGGAGAAAAGGCTCCCTAACGAACGCCTGCTCCGTTTCCTGCCCTGCCAGCTGACCGCGGCGGGTGGATCATCCCAGCCGAAGAATGTGAAGTATATAACACACAATATTGCCTCGTGGAACGTCCAGATGCTTCTGGCCGCGGACAGCGGGGTAGACAGGAGGACGGCCATCGCCACCCGAGAGCTGAAGAGACGTGACATTGACATTGCTGCCTGCCCTTAGGGAAACTCGCTTCGCCGGTGTGTCTCAGCTCAGAGATTGGTACATTCAAGATTGGGAAGCACTTTGAGATGGGTTGATGACAAGTGTTGTATGAGACCCCGGTGTAATTATTTATGCCCCTGGATTTGCTGTGTGCTTTGTCTGGGATACACAGGGCGTCTCGGGGCACTCATGGAAGCCCCGATTCAGCGAAACATTTCAGCACCCACTTCACTTGAGCAAGCCACTAGTCCCTCTGAAACCCGCGCGACTGCCCCCTAAAGAGAAGCGTGACCGTAAGTGCTCTGCCGAATCACAGCTTACGTCAGTAGCTGGACAGGGACCCCGAAAGCAGTGAGTTGTGTGCAGCATGGGGGAAGCTGGAATTCGGTGCCCAGCAAAGATTAGGATTAGTGAACATGCAGAGCGCTATAGGAAAGAAGCAAGGCCGGGGTGGGGATCTCCGTCTCCAGGGGCAGACCGGAGCAATGCTCCCAGTGCCGGGCCTCTCATGTTTTTGGGTAACTCCACCTCCGGCCTCTCCCTGGGCTGCTCAAGGGATGCCCCGTTTAGGTCTCAGGCCGGCAGCTGTCTCAGGAATCAGGGTCCGCAGCTGGGCCTGGGATCAGCTAGCTAACCACAGCTGTAACCCCAGGCGGCCAGATCAGCTGATTCGCCCAGCAGTAGCACTCGACCAATGGCTACTTGATGCTTACCCCTGAGCTGCGACTGTGCCAGGCCACTCCAGCCCTCTGACTCCAGGACCGTGACTCTGGCTCTGACCACTAGGCATGACTGCCCTTGCCCTGCTTCGTGCCAAGTGGTCACCTCCCTGTAGGTAGGATCCCGTGACCCTCCCCTGCAATTCATTGTGACTATTCCTGAGTCCAGTGCCTGCTGTTCTGCTCTGTGTCAGGGACCAGCGACCAGCCAGCTTTCACATTTCTTCTGCGATGATACCGTTACGGAGAGAACCCATAAACCAGGTCTACATGCGGGCTGAGGTTGCGGGAGGATGCCCGTCTTCCACATGAGGGTCTGGCAGGTGTCAAAGCCAAGGCCTTCAAACTCTTCGCGGAGGGTTTGCCTGGGTGGTTCATGTCTGGTTCTGGATCAAGGGCAATTCAGGCTGACACTTTATACAGTTTTGGGGGCTTTATCCCCCAGGCTTCCTGGTGCAGGTAAAACCAGTCAATGTCCTCCCCTGGGCATCTGCAGACCTAGCACTGGGGGCGTGGCATTACACCCCTGCCCCAGCCATTCCAGATCCCACAGGAAACCCACCCAGCGAGCCAGGCACACACAAATGCACATCAAACGTATTGATACCAAAGGGCATCTGGGGCATCTCGGTGTAATAGTCTTCTGAAGTGTCCATGCTTCGGCTCACACAGGATACAGATAACATTTACCAAAGGGCTAGACTAGGCTCAAAGGTCCCCCTGTGTTTGTCCTGTCTGTCCTAGGGCCCTGGGGAGAGGATGAACTGTGGCCCCCGGTGGCATGCAGACAGTTTGAGGGCAGGTGTCCGCCCGTCAGATGTTGGGTGACAATCTACAAAGAGAACACGACAGGCAGAGGAGCATCAGCGAGTGTGTGTGTGTGTGTGCGTACGGGTGTGCATACGTGTGTGTGTGTAATTGTAGTGTATTGGACTAGGATTCAGGATACCTGGGTTCTATTCCCAGCTCCGTTGCTGGCCTGCTGAGTCACCTTGGGCAAGTCACTTCCCTGCTCCGTGCCTCAGTTTCCCCACCTGTAAAATGGAGATAAGGATCCTGACCTCCTTGGTAAAGCACTGAGAGATTTGGGGCTGAAAAATGCTGCATAAGAGCTCGTTATTATGCACTGAAAGTATCTATATGTTTGTGTGTGTATGTGTGCAGGTGTTTGTATGTACATATGTACATTTATATGGATGTGTACATATACACGCATGTGCATGCATTTGTACGTACATACGTCTGTATGTACGTGGATGTGGGCGTGTGCTCTTGTAAGCATGCAGTGGCCTATTGTCACACCAGCATGTGCTGCACGCACGCTCACCGTGTCCTTGCAGGGGGCTGGAGCCCTTGTAATCTGCACCGCGTGGTGTCCAAGATCACTGCCTGGCATTTAAAAGCCGAGCGACAGTCCTTTAGCCTTCCAAGCTGGCTGCTAGCTGAGATGTCCCCTGTCATAAACATACAGCTAAGGGTAGCATAAAATCCCTCCTTTACCTGTAAAGGGTTAAGAAGCTCAAGTAACCTGGTTGGCACCTGACCCAAAGGACCACTGAGGGGAGAAGCTACTTTCAAATCTGTGGGGGAAGGTTTTTGTTTTAGACTCATAGACTCATAAACTCATAGACTTTAAGGCCAGAAGGGACCATTATGATCATCTAGTCTCACCTCCCGCATGATGCAGGCCACAAAAGCTGACCCACCCACTCCTGGAATAATTCTTTCCCTTGACTCAGCTGTTGAAGTCCCCAAATCATGATTTAAAGACTTCAAGTTGCAGAGAATCCTCCAGCAAGCGTTCTTTTGTGTTCTCTCCGGGTCAGCGAGGAATCAGGGCAGGGAAAATACATCTCCCTAAGATTACAAATTGTAAGTAATAGGAAGAAAATGCGTTAGATTATCTTTTGTTTTAGCTTGTGAATTGTCCCTATGCTATGAGGGAGGTTTATCCCTGTTTTTTGTAACTTTAAAGTTTGGCCTAGAGGGGAATCCTCTGTGTTTTGAATCTGATTGCCCTGTAAATTACCTTCCATCCTGAGTTTACAGAGGTGCTTCTTTTACATTTTTTTTATAAATAAAGTTCTGTTTTTAAGAATCTGATTGGGGTTTTTAGTGTCCTAAAAACCCAAGGGGCTGGTCTGTGCTCACCTTGGTTACTCTCAAGCCTCCCCAGGAAAGGAGGTGAAGGGGCTTGGAGGGATTTTGGGGGAACAGGAATTCCAAGTGGTCCTTTTCCTTGAATCTTTGTCTAACTCACTTGGTGGTGGCAGCAGTACTCATCCAAGGACAAGGAAGGATTTGTGCCTTGGGGACGTTTTTAACCTTCGCTGGTAGAAATAAGCTTAGGGGGACTTTCATGCGGGTCCCCACATCTGTACCCCAGAGTTCAGAGTGGGGAGGGAACCCTGACATCCCCTTTCATAAGGGCTAAACCAAACCCTAATGTCAGTGCTCCCCTGGCAGAGATCTAGTTTGGTCCAGCCTACAGTCTCCAGGCATGAGCAAAAATAACTGACGTTTGCATTAATTGCAGCGTTAATTAATCAGAGCCCAAATCTCTGCCATCCCTTCCTTGCTCCAGGTAAACGCTATCGGAAGAGTATTTCCCAGCAACGATTTCCATTGGAGTGGTGGGGACTGAGATGAAGTTATTAAAAGTCAAAGCCAGCAACCGCCTCCATCTGCCCTGGTTTGATTTTGGTGGCTTTCTTGGTCCGGGCGTGGTATGAGTGTGGAAGACGAATGAAATCCAAAGCGTGTTTTCCAAGGAATGCCGCCACATAACCGGCAAGCACCTGGATGTCGGTGGCACGATGAGATTGCCAGCCATGGACGTAAACTGAACATCCAGCCAGCCCGCCTTAAAGACCTAACCAGAGATCAATCCGTGCGGTGCTTCATCTTCAAGGAGGCTATGTCCCTTCTGGACTTGCCTTGATGATGATGTTTGGGATGGATCCGACAAGACGTTGAGCACCTTTCACTCCCAGTGATCTCACCAGAGCCTTCAGTACCCCCCCGGAACAAGGCCGGTGATGAAGAGCCAGGAGGTCTGATTTATACAGGGTTGTGCTGCCCCCAAAGCAGAAAATAGTGCACCAGATTCTCTTCAGATGTAAATTGGGCTTTGAACATAAGAACGGCCACACTGGGTCAGACTAAAGCTCCATCTAGCGCAGTAGCCTGTCTTCTGACAAGTATCAGAGCGGTAGCCGTGTTAGTCTGGATCTGTAAAAGCAGCAAAGAATCCTGTGGCACCTTATAGACTAACAAAGCTAATGTTCCTGCACCAGACAGATGCTTTATGAAAATGTGGACAGTTTTAGCCATGGGGAAAAAATGACTAGCCTGAAGAATGCTTCACATGACAGGTATCTGAGTGCATAGCTCCCTTCCATCATGCTTCCTGTGGGACCGGATTAGCCCCTCCAGAAAACACTCAAAGCCAGCTTTCTTCAAGAACTTTTATCCTTCTGACAGTGGCCAGTGTCAGGTGCCCCAGAGGGAATGAACAGAACAGGTAATGATCAAGTGATCCATCCCCTGTGGCCATTCCCAGCTTCTGGCAAACAGAGGCTAGGGACACCATCCCTGCCCATCCTGACTAATAACCATTTATAGATCTATCCTCCAGGAACTTATCTCGTTCTTTTTTGAAATGATGCTGATTCACCCCCCGGATGGCTGTTGTTTTTAGGGAAAAGCTAGTGTCTGAGATTCCAAATCTTTCATGGGAAAGTTAAAGTTGGACACATTTACAGTAGAAATAAAGGGCAAATGTTTAATAGGGATGGCAAATAACTATTGGAACAATTTACCAAGGGCCGTGGCGGATTCTCCATCACTAGCAATTGTTAAATCAAGATTGGCTGGTTTTTCTAGTTCAAACAGGAATTATTTGGGGGAAGCAATCTGGCCTATGTTACACAGGAAGTCAGACTAGCTGATCACAGTGGTCCCTTCTGGTTTTATAATCTATGATTTAGACACTTGATTGCCATTAAATCTAATGGGAAATGCACATCCAAATCCCTGGTGGCTTTGATAATTTCAGCCTGTAATTTAGTTTCAAGTGCATCTATTGTGTCATCCTGCACTTTCGTTTTGTTAAGTGTTGACAATTCCTCCTACAGCCTTGCTTCAAATGTGTTACAGTGTCTTCTGGTACTAGCTGCTAGAGTGACTGTTGCTGCAGCTTGGAAATAAAGCTAATGTTCCTGCACCAGACAGATGGTTTATGAAAATGTGGACAGTTTTAGCCATGGGGAAAAAAATGACTAGCCTGAAGAATGCTTCACATGACAGGTATCTGAGTGCATAGCTCCCTTCCATCATGCTTCCTGTGGGACTGGATTAGCCCCTCCAGAAAACACTCAAAGCCAGCTTTCTTCAAGAACTTTTATCCTTCTTAAAGGTGAACTGCAAAGGGTTTGGTTAAAACAAGAATGTGGCCCCCTTTTAGCGCTTTCGCTGAATAAAGAAGACCTGAAAGAATTTTTTTTTCATTTATAAGCCATGTTTATATCACTTTCTTCCAAACTTAGAATATGAGGGTTGGAAGGGACCTCAGGAGGTATCTAGTCCAACCCCCTGCTCAAAGCAGGACCATTCCCCAACTTATACCACACGTGCTTGTCTGTTATTTAGCGCTGTAAAGAATTTGGGGCCAGAGTTGTTTGGAACCAGGCTGCATGTGGATGGATGGATGGATGGATATGATCGGAAAGATGCCGAGTGAGTAAGGCCATAAGCAACTCACGAGCTGCTATTCTGGGGTGGAAACCACAGCTTCTAACACACGTTGCAACTTCCTATAGTTATGGAAAGTTGTGTGGCATTGCGACCCGGTGCGCCAGGTCGCAATGCCACTCACTCACATTTGTCTGGAGCTTATGTTTGGGGTGCAGCTTGGGGGGGGAGTTTCCATTCCGAAGGAAAAGAGTGGAGGGGTAACCTGGCTAGAATAGCAGGGCCGTGCCTGCCTTGAACTGGCCACACCAAACCCACATTAACAAACTGTGGCTGCACCTTTTGAACCGGAAAAAAAAAATCAAAAATTTCTTACAGGTTTATTCATGAGTAACATTTTCATAAGTGCCTAAGTGACCTAGTCCCATTTCCAAAAGCGACAGACGCACAGGAGCCAAAGCTCTTTGACTTCCTCTAAGATGTCGGCTCCTAAGGGCCAGATTCACATGGGGATAAAGGTGCCCTGCTGTCTGGTAGAATTCATAGCCCCGAGGTTGGTGCCAGCAGTGCTAGACGATGCACGAGGGGTGTTAGGCGCCTAACTAAAGGATTTGCAGAGGTCAGCACCATGAGCGGGGAGCCAGCTAAACGAGCCAATTGGAAAAGCCACAAAGCAGGGCAGGGCCTAACCTGGGAGCTGGACACCTCTACTCAGGAGTCACAGCCGTGAACCCTCTCCTGGAGTTAGATGCATACTACAGTTCAGGAGCGGCTGGGCAAAGAGCCGGGGACGAGAAACCTGCAGAGTGGAGACTGGGACTGACTCGGTGAGATGAACGGGAATGGGACGAGCAGGCGGGAGTGGGGAAAAGACTGGACTGGGACAAGAAGAAGGCTGGAAGGGAAGGGAATGGACAGACGTGTCTGTGCTAGCTAGAGCACTCTCCCATCCAGCGCCTGGAGCAAACCCCACTCTTTCTCAGTCTCCCCATTCAGCAAATAGCTGTAAAACTCACCAGCCAAATGGACCATCTCGGTCTCTGTTTCGCTATAAATACTATATGTGTTCTGAAAGATGCTGTCTGTGTCGATCTCTGTATTCCCTACCCAGTCCCCAACCAAGGCGGACGCACATATAATAAAATAGCATTTGCAAACCGGGATGGTTGGCGTGTCACTTGGAGTTTTTCCAGCTAATGATTCATTTGCAATAGCAAAGAGAATTATTATTATTAGCAACAAGGTAGCTATTCTGAACATGGAAACCATGGCAAAACAACGGGGAAAGTACAGGACATTCAGTCTGAGCCCCCCCCCCCTTGCTTTGCACCTGGTGTAGTCATCGACATCCAGGCAAAGCAAATTTCCAAATGAATCCTGGCCTGGTAGCATTTTACACTCCCTTTGAACAGGGTGGAGATAACTCCGCAGCGTACGAGGCGGTGGAGAATGGACAATATTTCCCCATGGTATTGTCACCATTTTAGTATTCATAATACACCTCTACCTCGATAGAACGCTGTCCTCGGGAGCCAAAAAATCGTACCGCGTTATAGGTGAAACCGCGTTCTACCGGACTTGCTTTGATCTGTCGGAGTGCGCAGCCCTGCCCCCCCGGAGTGCTGCTTTACCGCGTTCTATCCGAAATCATGTTATATCGGGTTGCGTTATATCGGGGTAGAGGTGTATTTAACTTTCATTACATGGGAGAGGAAGGATCATCTTGTGGCTGAAGGACAGAGCTTGGGCCTGCAGCTCAGGGTTCAGGTCCTGATTGTACCTGCTGGGTGACCATGGCCAAGTGACTTAATCACGCCGTGCCTCAGTTTCCCATCGGTACAAAGGAGGCCACACCCCTTCCTTCCTCCCACCTTTTCTCTTGTGTGTTTCGATTGCCAGCTGCTCAGGGCAGCGGCTCTCTGACTATGTGTTTTTGCAGCACTGAGCAGGGTAGTTAGGTGCGACGCTACCGAATAATGACTAGGAATCAATTCCTAAAAGAATCTCAGAAGGTAAAAAAGGTCCCGAGAGCTAAAGGCGTCCTGGTCAGACTGTAATACACTAGGAAGGGTCCAGCTGCAATGTGCAGCAGTCATTTCACCAGCACTTGTGAAACCGGGGGCAGAAGCACCTAACCCTCCAGTGGACTGATTTCATGGGGTGAGTGAAGGGTGCATTGGCTGCGGTTCATCCCCCATCTCCCTCACTTTAACACTCAAACCCTGTACAAGGACTAATGCCCGGTGGGGGAGGTTGCTGGCGAGGAAGACGATAATGGGGACTGGGGTGCAGGAGATGGGGAGGGCCCCTCACCCTCTGCATGTTGGGTACAATTTACTCCTGTGCAAAGCCCAGCAGAAATCTGTGCACCATGAAATCCTTCCGAGTGCTTTTGTGCAACAATCCCCTATGCACAGGTGTGAAATCCCCTCCAGGGGAATAAAATCAATGGGCAAATCAGACTCCATGAGTTCTAGTCCCAGCCTTGCCACTGGCCACCTGGATGACCTTGAACAAGCCCCTTCCCTGCTCTGTGCCTCAGTTTCCCCATCTGTAAAACAGAGGATGACTCTTCCCTACCAACCAGGGGTGGGAAGCCTCGAAGTCTTTCGTGCCTGTAGTGGTGCTTTGAGATCCTTGGATGGACAGTGCTGTGGGCTATTCTGAACCCATCTGTCTGAAATCTCCATCACTGGGCGCTCTACTCACCCCTGGAGCGCCTCCTTCTGGCTGCATCTGGCGATTAGCTCAGCCAGGCCGACGCCCCTTCCTGCAGCGGCCGTCCGTCACTCTCTCGCTCTCTCCGGACTCAACTGCTCCGGTTTCGTGACTTGGCCTTCCGGCCAGCTCACTGTAGCTTCCCCTTGTGTGTGTGTGTGTATCAAGGTCTCTCGGTACCCACTCTCCCAGGTGGTCTTTCCTCTCCCTGCCACTTCCCCAGTGACTGGGAGGGGAGCCCAGACTCACCCTCTACACTGGCTTCCCACCCAGGGACCGAGCAGTCAAGGCTGCACTATTCCAAAGCTCACTGGTCTATCCCTGGCCTACTTCCTACCGGGCCTTCTCTCCCCTTCAGAGCGACTGCAGCCCCCTTCTGCTCTCAGCTGCTGGGCTTTTCACAGGCCTCTCCTGTTCCTCTCCAGCTGAGCCTCCTCTTTAATTAGTCCTCCTTGCTCCCCGGGTCCTCCTCCAGGCCCAGCCTAGGCAGTGAATTGGCTCCCCTGCCCCCCTTAGCCCCCTCAGGCCTTGTGCAAGGTGGGCACCCCTCACACTCCCCCGGCGGGAAGATTTGGCTTCTCGTCTACATCTCTCTGGATGACGTTGCACAAGCTCCTTCCCCGCTCTGTGCCTCAGTTTCCCCATCAGTAAAACAGAGGTGGCCAGTGCTACATCCTCAGAGAGAGCAGGCTATGGCACACCCTGGTGGGTGGGAAGGTGGGTGCTGGTCTTGTTGCCTCTGACTCGTGGGAGAGAGGGCGCTTGTGGCATGGTGAGCGGGACCCCACGGATCTCGGGGGGGTTAAGGGTAGGACAAAAACTTTCTGGCTACACTTTTTTCCCAAAGGGAGTCTGGGTTTGGACCAAATGGACACATTGGAGGAAAGTGGAAACTTTTAGGGCCGCGTCCCTAAACACCTAGTTGACCACCTCGTTAGAAGTGGCTTTGTTGAAGTTAATTTCCAACTGATTTACACCCGCTGAGGATCTGGCCCAGGAAGGGAGACCGTCAGTCCAAGCCCCGTGCTTGCACGATGGAAGACATCAAAGCCTTTTTCTCCCTTTGACTCAGGGCCTCCCAAGAAGATCAGCTCTGTCATAGCAGGTCCGTCCTTTGGCCTACAGAGCCTGGCCCGCCACCGCCCACAGCGGCCAATACCGCGGTGCTTCAGAGGCAGGTGACCCCCAGCACCGAGTACTGGCCCTAAGCAACCTAGCACCATTGCCGCCAAGTGGGTGGCCCTGCTCTGCACATCCGTGGGACAGGGTCACCTCCTGGACCCGGAGTCAGCTCTGGGGAGAGTGGGGCCATTTAGAAAGGCCAGGATGCAGGCAGGCTGCTGAGGGTTATTCATTCACTGCAGACTTGTGGGCAGAAGGTTGCCCCATCCACACAACCTTTCATGGGGCTAACAGCTGGTACAGAGAACGGCCGGACTCTGCCCTGCCCTGCTCCTTTGTGCCCTCATTCATGCCCGTGCAAGATGGGGCGAGATGCTCTTAAATCAGAACAGGGACATTACTTATGCCCACTTTGCACTGGTGTGAGTGATGCCACCAGATGTGGAGGGGCAGAGACTCCAAGGCGTCCCCAAGGGGCGGGATTGTCCTACGACTCAGACGTGCCCAGTTCCTTTGGAAAGTCAATGGGATTAACTGCAAGGCGTCTTTGAAAGCCCCACCCAACAGGGCTACCTGTGCAGAGCTCCCCTCCCTGGTGGAATGTAGTTCAGATCTGAGCTGGCAGAAAGCTGATCCCCAGGAGTTCATTGGGGAAAACGCGGCCCCAGACAACTCTAAAATAAACACGAAAGAGTTGTCAGTAGAGGGAGTTAGAAAATTGTCATTGAAACAATTTTCTGGTGAAAAATGCTATTTCAAAAAACCCCAAATTTATCACGCAATTGTATTGATTTCAATTACATTTTGTTTAAGAAATGGAAGCAAGCATCTGGGAAAAGGTGAACTGTACCATTTTGACATTTTTGGAAGGGAAAGTTTGGATTTTTCATTTTGAAATTTAGTTTCTGTCATTAAAAAAATAAAAAAAGAATGGTCAAAATTGAACCCAATTTACCTGAAATGATTTTGAGGGGGCAGGGGGGAGAGGTTTCATTTTGTGACAATTTTGAAATTTTGGCTTTGTGTTCCGATTTGGGATAAAAAAACAAATTTAAAATCTCAAAAAATAATTGCCGAACAGAAAATCTGTTTTCCAACTACCTCTTGTTGTCAAATAGCCCATGTAGAAATTCAAAGTGCCAGGGGAAAAATATTGACCGATTCTCCCACTGGCTAATGAAAATTATTTGGAGAGGAAATGTGCTGTCCAGAACCCACAGTGCCCCAAACATGGCTGATCATGCTCAGTGGCTGGAGCAGGAGTCATGCCTAGTGGTTGGAGCCAGACTTGGGAGTCAGGAATCAGAACTGAGGGTCAGAGCCGGGTTATCTGGCTTGCAGCTCGTTCTCTAATCGCAAAGGGTGGTGAAGCACTGGAATGGGTTACCTAGGGAGGTGGTGGAATCTCCTTCCTTAGAGGTTTTTAAGGTCAGGCTTGACAAAGCCCTGGCTGGGATGATTTAGTTGGGATTAGGTCCTGCTTTGAGCAGGGGGTGGGACTAGATACCTCCTGAGGTCCCTTCCAACCCTGATATTCTCTGATTCTATGAAGTCTGTGCTGAGCTGTGTACCCTCAGAGAGGCTGTTTGAAGCTCTCTGCTTGCAGATGGCTAAGGCTACTGTCTCCAAAATAGAACATGCCATCGGGTACTCTGCCGTTAGGGTGACCAGATGTCCCGATAATATCGGGACGGTCCCGATATTTCGGTCTCTGTCCCGCGTCCCGACCAATCTTTGGTCGGGACGCGGGACAGAGATATCCGCAAGCAGCACTGTTGTTGTTTTTTTTCTTCCTCAGCTGGGACTCGCTCGGCTTTTTTTCCCTCAGCTGGGACTCGCTCGGCATTTTTTTTTTTTTTGCTCAGCCCCCTCCCCTCCCATGTGTCCCGATATTTTATTCCCCTCATCTGGTCACCCTATCTGCCGTATGCAGCTCACCCATGTGTAATAGGCTGCTCTGAACTCTTCGGTGGTAGCTGAGAGCGCTCAGGAGCTTGCCGAAGGCACAAAGCAGTGCACGGTTTCAGGCCTTTAAACTGTTCCTCCACTTCTCTGGAGTAATTGTGACTATTATTTCCAAAGGGGCATCAAGGAGTCAGGTCCCAAGCTCCCTAAGCACTTATTTTCTGGATTGCTGTCCCTGTATGCTCCAGTAAATGCTACACGGCATTTCACTAAGGTCAGGAGGGATAATACAAAAGGGGATTTGGAAAAAAGTTTTGCAAGCAAACCTGGTGACTTCGCTCTCCTGCTATCCCTGGGCTCAGTTTTTTTATAGTGGGTGAGCCTTCCCATGTCCTCCAGCTTATTCATGAATCCTGAAACTATCACTGATTGTAGAGCGGAAGAGTGCTCTCTGCTCTTCATTCAATCAGCCAGTGAGGGAGTCGGAACATTACCACATGACTTCAATGACCAATCACATGCCACCAAAAGAAACAGTAGAAAGAGAAATTCACCGAGCCTATGAACCACTTAGGTTCCACTTAGGCTCTATTTTGGAGACTTAGAGAAGTTATGCTAGCTCTATGCAAAGGGGGTGAATTTCTCTCACAGTGAAGACCCAAGCATAGACTAATTTTCATCTTCACACAATGCACAGTTAACCTGTGGAACTCCTTGCCAGAGGATGTTGTGATGGTTAAGACTATAATGGGGGAAGGGATAGCTCAGTGGTTTGAGCATTGGCCTGCTAAACCCAGGGTTGTGGGTTCAATCCTTAAGGGGGCCACTTAGGGATCTGGGGCAAAAATCAGTACTTGGTCCTGCTAGTGAAGGCAGGGGGCTGGACTCAATGACCTTTCAGGGTACCTTCCAGCTCTATGAGACAGGTATATCTCCATATATATTTATTTATTTTAACAGATTCAAAAAAGAATTAGAGAAGTTCATGGAGGGTCCATCAATGGCTATTAGCCAAGATGGGCAGGGATGGTGCCCCTAGACTCTATTTGCCAGAGGCTGGGAATGGACAACAGGGTGATTGCCTGTTCTGTTCATTCCCTCTGGGGCACCTGGCATTGGCCCTGTCGGAAGACAGGATACTGGGCTAGATGGACCTTTGGTCTGACCCAGTATGGCCGTTCTTATGTTCATTGTTATAAGGTATTGGCCGAATACTGACGGATAATGAATACAATCATAAAAGTCAGGAGCAAGCTACATATACGGAGACCAGCGTTACTGATATCACAGGTTCTATCAGCCATTCCCTTGACTTTTTGCCTGCTGCATGCTGTATGGTGAAACACTGCAGCCTTAGATTAGACAGGCTATGGGTGTGGAGGGTCTTTCAGGGTTGGAGCACGGCTCATATAAATCACCTGTTAAAAAAACAACCCAACCGTGCGATGTGTCTCACTCTCTGAAGTCAGATCTGGTAACTGATGACATTTCAGAGCTGACCTTCGGTAGATGAGCGGCACACTGGCTCGAAAGTGTGTGTCTCTCACCAACAGAAGCTGGCCCAATAGATGATGTTGCCTCCCCCACCTCGTCTCTTTGGCAGATGATGAATTTTGAAGAAAAGAAAGTGGCTTTGTGGCAGGCCAAGTGCCATTCTTAGGCCCCACAATGATACAAGGTGCCTCAGCAAGACACTGATTAGGTGCTGGAGAGAACCTCTTCCTAGAGTATCAGGGTTGGAAGGGACCTCAGGAGGTCATCTAGTCCAACCCCCTGCTCAAAGCAGGACCAACACCAACTAAATCCCCCAATTGCCCCCTCAAGGATTGAACTCACACCCCTGAGTTTAGCAGGCCACTGTGCAAACCACTGAGCTATCCCTCCCCCCTCCTCTTTTTAAACGGAGCGGGTAGACTTGTGCATGCAGTGGCCGGACACCAGGGCCACCTTTACGGAAGAGCCAGGAGCGCAGGGGGCAGTGTTGCATGGGGGAAGCGTGGTCCTGGGGTGAAGGCACTAAATTGGGGCTCGGGAGAATGCAGGGCGGGGGGTCATGTGATAATACTGAGGGGGCTGTAGAAGGACTTAGATGATTGCCCTTATGTGGGGAGAAAGAGAGACCCGAATCTGTGCCGTGCCCACTGCAGCAGGCACCCTGTGTCAGGACAGACCAACTTCCCTGTGTCGGAGGGGAAAAAACTGAATATGGGGCAGGGGGGAGGGCGGCTCAGTCGGGAAAAAGCAAAGCCCCTTCCACCACGGTGCCCGAGACTGGGCAGCTGGGAAAGCTCTGGGCAGCTGCCCCCAGACTCCAAAGCAAACAGCAGCCTCTAGAGAGGGTTATGAAGAAAGCTGAGAGGTTGTGCTGGTGGAGGAGCCAGCAGGGAGGAGCACATATCGGGGTGCAGACACAAAGGGAAGCCCCTAATGCTGTCAGTTGCACCCCTCATCTAGGAGTATAAGGATGGGGATTGCTGCTGCAAGGTGCGTGGAGGGTCCTGTTTCAGCTGTTTCCTGAGTTCAGACCCTTCCCCCCCCCCCCCGGCTCCATCTGTGGCTTCCTTGCTGTGATGGTCACGCTCTCCCATTCCTGGCAGGTGCCGGGGCGCTGACGCCCTATCTCAGCTGGAGCTGCAGCATCTTCTGTATGTATCTGTCCCCCAGACAATAGCATTTTTTAGCCAAGAAAACAGCACCGTTACGCTACGGGGGGCAGCGTGTGTGTGGCAGGATCAGCTCGACACTATGCATGAGCAGATGCAGAGCGCATGCTGCACAGGTAGCATCGGGCTTTACACACAGACAGACACAGAACCCAAGGGATTCTGAGCGTGGCTGTTTGCAATGAGCACATATCTGTTCCTGACATTTCCAGAAAAAAACCATCCCCGGGTTTTTATCGATTCCAAGGCCTGACGGGACCATTAGATCCTCTAATCTGGCCTTCTGTGTAATGCAGTCCCTCCTGCGTTGAGCCCAATCGCTTGTGTTTGGCTAAAGCCAGTAGCGGCGCCAGCTTTGCCGGCGCCCTAGGCGGCGGCAGGTCCCGCCCCTGAAATCCCGCCCCCAACTGCGGCGGCGGAAGGTCCCGCCCCCAAATTTCTACGGGCGGCGGGGGCGCAGGCGCCCCCAAAATAGCAGCACCCTAGGCGACCGCCTAGGTCGCCTAATGGGAGCGCCGGCCCTGGCTAAAGCATCTCTTCCAGAAAGGCGGCCAGTCTGGATTTGGAGACGTCAAGAGAGGAAGAACCCTCCACTTGCCGGGAGAGTTTGTTCCTATGGTTAATCGCCCTCAGCGTTAGGCATGTGTGCCCAGAAACGTTCATTCCAAGGGAGTCAAGAATCAGAGGGGGAGCCGTGTTAGTCTGGATCTGTAAAAAGCAACAGAGAGTCCTGTGGCACCTTTAAGACTAACAGATGTATTGGAGCATAAGCTTTACTCTCTGTTGCTCATTCCAAGGGAGTTCACAGCCCCAGAGTTTCGCAACATGTGGGCCAAAATCATGGAGGTTTTCCTATGCAAGCTCAAGAAATGTCTGACTTCTGTCCATTTGGATGCAAAACCTGACTTCGGATCAAAGCAAATTGAACATTTCTAGAACATCGAGGGGTTTCTTTTAAGCTCAAAGGCAGGACTGCTTGAGGGAAAACAGGCTGTTTTCAAGGGAAATAGCTGGGATCGGACTTAGTTTGTGGAATCAATATCGAATGCGAAACCCTCAGATTTTCAGGCTTTTGGAAGTCCTTGTGAATCTATAGCGCTGCCTTCATTCTGACAGCAAAGCTGTAATGGGCAAAGATGGTTAGACAGTCGATGCACAACTGGTCTTTGTGCATTTGGCCATTGGACTATTCATTGCTGAAGCTGTACAATGAGGCTAATCTTCATATGTTAAGACTCAGGGTTCAATTCCCCATTCTGCTATAGACTCTCTGGATGACCTTGGGCAAGTCACTTAATCTTTCCGTGCCTCAGTTTCCCATGGTGCTGATGTTTCCTGAGCCTGTTTAGATTGTGAGCTTTTGGGGGCAGAGACTGTTTCTTAATGTAGGTAGGTAGGTTATCTAAGGAGGCTGTGGAATTCCCGTCATCATTACAAAAGAACAGGTTAGACGTGTCTGTCAGGGATGGTTTTGGGGTACCTAATCCTGCCTCAGTGTGTGTGTGTGTGTGTGTGTGGGGGGGGTTTGAACTAGATGACAGCCCTATATTTCTATGAGCCCATGTACAGTGGCTAACACAATAGACCCTTGATCTGTGCTGGAGCCACTATTGTAAAATAAACAATAAAATGCTACAAGGGTTATTTTGGGGGCTTCCTCGCACTTTAAAATGACCCTGTTTAGCCATAAGATCCCCTGATCACATCCTAAGCAGGAGACAGGGCGTTTGTTCTTTACCTGTCCAGGGGACTTTGATACACCTGTCAAATATCTATGGTGCTATTCTACCCTTCGGAGGAAAAATACATGAGAGGAAAACATTGGCACCGCTTCAGGCGGAGAGCAGAGATTCGGCCCGGTTGGGATCTGTGCTTGGAGCTCTGTTTGTCAGCAGGGATGTCCAGATCTTTCTTTCTGGTATGGGCGCTGGGCAGATGGACTTTGAATCCACACTCTGCTTTGTGCCTTTGTCCTTGCCACCCGATAGTCTCAGAACAGCCTCCTGCTTCCAACCAGCCAGTTATCTCCCTCTCCTGCCAGTCCCGCCTGAGCACTCCCTTCTTTCACTTAGCGCTCAGTGACAGCCCATCTTCAACTAGTTACTAATACGCTTCTGCGCAGCTTGAGTGCCAGCTTTGTCTCCTTTGTTTACTAGGGACCAAACCCTCTTTGGAACTCCATGCAGCATATAGAGCCATCTAGTGGCTGAATAATGCACTGCAAGGAAATGCATCATTAAAACACAACAGTGGGTAATGGGTGTAGAATATTACCTGGTCAGAATGGTACCATTTTACCCCCTCCTTTGCAGGTGTAAATCACAACACAAGGTGCAAGAAAGAGGAGAGTCAGGACCCTCACCTTCCTACCTGTGCACCTGTGGGACTATGTAAACATTAATACCAGAGCACTGATAACTGCAAATCCAGTTACTGAAGGGTTAAGCCCTCTGCAGCTGAAAATGAAGGGATCAAACAGCTGAGCCAGCAAATGCTTATAACCGAGAAACACAATGTAAATAATATGAGCCCTTATTGACAGCCGATTCCTCTCCATTTCAATAGCAAAATACATCTGGGAGCAGGAAAAGCAGACGGATCTGCACTGCCTCCTTCTTGTATGTGCCCGCAATTCTGGTCTCCCTCCTGAAACAGTTAAATACACAAAGAGTATTTGTAGCTTGCATTGTGCTTGTAACCGGCATCGAATGAGCCTGGGATTACTTAGCGAATGAGGGATATTACCTATATTGTATCTGTCACCGATGAAAAAATGACACCTCTAGATCCATGTAATCCAATCATTGGTTTATGGACCTAAAATCCTCCAGGGAGTGTCACAGATTCATCTGATGTCCCTGACTGCTAGATTGAGCTGGATTGAGCTGAAATATGTGTAAAATTATCGGCTAGCTCTCTGTCGACCACACATCCGAGGGGGCGAGGAAACATGAGCTACCGAAGGGGAGAGGATTTTGGGACAGGGCAATCCCATGCAAGACTAAGGAAAGGGAATGGGGCCAGCTCCTCCACAGGTGCAAATCAGTGTCGCTTTAATTGAAAGTACGTTGATTTACGCCAGCGGAGGACCTGGTTTATGGTCTATTGCAGTGTAGGCCTGGAATATTGCAGTGTAGGCCGTTCATAGGAAGGATGTAGCAAATTCCAAGAGAACCGAGGAAGAAGGGCATCAAAAAGTAGCACCAGAAATGGCAGACAACACACACGAGGAGGGGTGGAGGGCCAGAGAGAATGGCCCACAGGCTCAGCGGGTGTCAATCCAATGGAGCGTCTCAGATTTACTCCAGCTCAGAATCTGGCCCACAGGCTGCAGTGTGGGAACTTGGGGGGGGGGTTAAAGTTAAGCCGACGAGATTTTTCAAAAGTGTCGAGTGATTTTGGGGGAGTCCTTCCATTTTGAGGGCTCCAACTTGAAATCCCTTAAAGGGGGCTGATTTTCAGAGGGCCGAGCCCAATCAGACCCCTTTCAAATCTCTCAAGTTGCCCCCCTGCCAATGGTTAGTCACTGTTGAAAATCCTGTTCAAAGCCCTACAGAAGCTCTTATTTACGTACCTGGCTTGAGGCTCAGAAAAGCTCTCTGTGCAGTGCAGTGAACAGAAGGCTCAGGGGCCACATGATCAAAGCCTAGAGATCATAGAATCATAGAAGATTAGGGTTGGAAGAGACCTCAGGAGGTCAACTAGTCCAACCCCCTGCTCAAAGCAGGACCAATCCCCAACTAAATCATCCCAGCCAGGGCTTTGTCAAGCCTGACCGTAAAAACCTCTACGGAACGAGATTCCACCACCTCCTTAGGTAACCCATTCCAGCGCTTCACCACCCTCCTAGTGAAATAGTTTTTCCTAATATCTGACCTAGACCTCCCCCACTGCAACTTGAGACCATTGCTCCTTGTTCTGTTCTAGACCAAGCTAGCATGAGTATGCTTCCCCGTGCTACAATCGAACCTTCATTTGCAGTGAAGACACACCCTTAGGGACTTGGTCCAAGCGTTCATGGCAGAGGTAAGGACAGGACAGTATTCTCGGGAGTGACACCTTTGACACAAAATAGGCCTTCCCTATTGCTAGATCTCACGCAATCCCCCACCCCGTCCCGAGGATGAGCTAAAACCCCATCTCTCTTGATTCATAGTTTCAATCAACAAATACTGCCGGCTAAATAAATAAAAACACACAGAGGGGGAACCTTCTCCCCGCCCCCCCCCCAACATCTTGTTCACAGCTGCTCCGAAAGTCCTTCTGCAGCTTTGGAAGGATTCCTCCCCGCTCGGTATTGATCACTGGATGCATTCCACGCCGGTGACATTCACATTCAAAAGGGTAAATGCTTCAAACAATAGAACAGATTTGAAACTGCTCCGAGCCAGCAGCAGCCCTGCCAGCGCCTTGCTGAACCAAAGGAGATGGGAGGAAAATGCATTTCGTAACCTCACGCAGGTGTGACCAGTGCTAGCTATGTGGAAAAAGCTGGATGTCCGGATTGTCATTTACAACAAGGTGTAAATTATACTTCTCCAGTGCAATCATGGGGTGTGATTGCGGCTTGGGAGACAGACCTGAACTAGCTTTAATCTCGCTGGCTCAGATACTGGAGCACGAAAGCCGCAGCAACACAAGCCCATCTGGACCCCTGGGTAATTACTCAGGTGGCTGGTCCTTCACTGCTCCTGGACCTGAACTAGCTAGATCAGGCACATCTACATGGACGTCAATCATTGCAGTATAGATGTACTCTAAGGTGCCTTTACATTGGCTGAGTGACACAAGAGGGGCTGCAGTGTAGTGATAATCAACCTCTATAACTACATATGATTATTTATTAGCTGTATTCCAGTAGTCCCTAGCAGCCCCAGTCATTGTGCTCGGAGCTGTACGAACACAGAACGAAAAGGCAGTCCCCGCCCCAAAGAATTTGAAAGAGTTTACAGACCAGACAGATAGAAAGTTACTAGACCTGGCTGAAAAAAATAACAGCTGAGGAAAGATGTTGGACAATGTTGAGCACATTTCAAAGTTCTAGAAAACAATTTTTTTTTAAATGATGTATTTTTTCACCAAAACAAAAATTGGTTTTGAAATTTTACATTTTTTATTTTTCTGTGGTTTCCACCTTTCACTTCTTCCCCTCCCCCCCCCAATATTTCATTAAAAAAGGGGAGAAACGTGGGTGAGAAAGTGGTAAAATAGAAAAAAAACCCTAAAACAGAAAACAAAAAAATGTTTTTTGGTGGGGGAAATTGTGGAAAAATGACAATGTGCTGGCAAAAATTGTATTTTCACGCACAGGCCATTTGTGGACCAACAGACATGTTTGTCTGAAAAATTTCAACACGTTCTCCTTGTAATAAATCCATGGTGTGGACAACATCAGAGCAAAGAGTCTCTCCATGCACTAGCTAATGGCGTCAGGTAGGGACGTGCAGTAGAGCAGCTCTGGATCTATCCAACAGAGGGCAGTGGTGAGTGCCCCCCCAACACACACACGTGCACACACACATACATGAGTGCACACACATCTATACACATTTGCACGTGAACACACACTTGCGCACACACACACGGCAGCTCATTAACAGGCGGGTCCTGCTTTCCATGCAGACAATGGGAGTTGTGTTATTGATGTCAGTGGGGGCAGGATTGGGCTAAGTCCAGGGTCACGGATGGTGGCCATGGAAGCCCATGAGCCAGCCCAGTGCAGGACACAGCCTGGTCCGATTCACTAGGGTCAGGCCAAACCGAGAGAACAAATGGGGTCGTGCAGCTCCCTGAAGTCTGATCATACGCTCGCTATTTACATGGATACAAATGAGCTCATTAAATAATCTGCAGACAAGCTCACGCAGCGGGTGGCCTGCAGCTTGGCCCAGGCCTCTGCAAAGGGGAGCCACGGGCCCCGTCGGGCTGTTCTGGGCCCGCGCTGGAAGCTGGCAACCCACCCTCCTCGCTGCCTAAGTGAGCGCTAATCCCAAATGGCTCCAGTGGGGCTTG
Source organism: Platysternon megacephalum (assembly GCA_003942145.1). NCBI lineage: Eukaryota > Metazoa > Chordata > Testudines > Platysternidae > Platysternon > Platysternon megacephalum. The sequence continues at coordinate 575,482 of QXTE01000327.1, read as the reverse complement.
TCATTAGAGCTCCCAGACAGGCATTTAATTTCGGCTTAATAGGACACACATCGCATCACTAGATAAACCAGCAGGGCCGTTAGGAGCGTGTGCCGTGGGGATTCAGGCCAAGGAATGAGAGACTCCAGGGGTAGCTTGTGTGTTGGGCTCCCTGTAACTCACTGGGCTCCCCTAGAGTCACTGGGCTCAGTCGCACACACTGCTTTATCGAGGAACCAGCCAAACTCAAACCTCTGAACACCAGGAAATAACGAGTCCAGGAAATTTAAATGTAAACTTCTCAAAGCGAAGAAATACAGAATTAAAGTGCACAACCTTAACTCTGCCCTATTCTGGCAGGAGCATGTATCCTAACTTTGCATTCCGGTTTTCCGCGGTTTAAGGCGAGCTACAATCCACATTCAGGAAGGGCACGAGGCACCACTGGGCAACCTTAACCTTAACAAAGTTTTTGGGCATTTCATTTCCTTAGTTTAATTTCCACTGAGCCTTTCATAAAGGGCACCACATTTGAAGAAAGCTGGGGACAAACTGGAGAGAGTCCAGAGAAGAGCAATGACAATGCTAAGAGGTTTAGAAAGCAGGACCTACAAGGAGAAGCTGAAAGAACTGGGAATGTTTAGTCTACAGAAAAAGGAGGCTGCAGCGGGACTCGAAAACAATCTTCAAACATGTAAAAGGTTGTCATAAAGAGAACGGTGATCAAGTTTTCTCCATGCCCACCAAGGGTTGGGCAAGGAGGAATCAGCTTAGATTGCAGCAAGGGAGGTTCAGGTTAGATATTAGGAAAAACTTTGATGCTACGTTTAGTTAAGCACTGGAACCGGTTACCTAGGGAGGTTGTGGAATCTCCGTCATTGCAGGATTTTAAGACCAGGTTAGACAAACAGCTTCTCAGGGATGGTCTAGATATCCTTGGCCCTGGACCAGTGCAGGGGGCTGGACCGGATGCCCTCTCCAGGTCCCGTCCAGCCCTGGATTTCTGTCATTTTAAGACATCTCACAAAGGCTGGCTCAGACTTGTGGAAAAGGCCACAGAAAGCTTGTGGCTGTAAGGGCTGCGCTGCTAGGCCCTGGGTTGTAGGGACGTGACACCTTGTAAAGCTGGAGAGCTCCTTACATGATGCAGCCTCGGTTAATCCACCTGCCACTCATGCAGCGAGTGACTCTATCGCTGGCTCTCGGCTGGCTCATCAAGCAATAACTTTGCCATTGATTTCGCTTTCCGCTTCCCAGTCGATTCCCCTTGTCAGGCACACGTGGGCTGGGAAGCCCGGAGCCGGGCCGCCTCCTCCTGTGATGAGTTCTGGCGTCGGCCGGGGAGCAGCTCAACGCTAGCAGAGGAAAAGGACTGACTGGCTACGTCCCGGCGGGAGGAAGAACAGCTCCGTGAGGCCAGGCTATTGTGGCTGTAGTTACAATACCCAGCACAGGCACATCTCAAAGTGTGTTGCTCTCCCCATTGCATGGGAGGGGGGGGAAACTGAGGCACGGGGAGGGGCAGTGCCTCACCCATTGTCACAAGTTTTATTAGCCTCCTACGGCAGCCCCGTCAAGGCCCTAGTGGAGGTCAGACCCACGGTCAGAGGCAACCCCCGCCCTGAAGAGCTTCCAGACTAAGCAGACGAAGGCTGGAGGAGGAACAAGAGCCCAGATGGGAAGTGTTCAAGAGCTCCAGGTCTGTACAAAGCTAGAAGCCGGCTTTCCTAGTCGCCAGTCTGGTGATTTGTTCCACTCCAGGTAAGAGCCAGCAATTCCTCATGGTGCCCAGTAGGAATGCAATGATTAAGGGAGTGGGAGCCATGGGGAACCTTTGGAGAAATGGGGCTCAGGCCCCATGTCTTGTTATCAGTGGATAAGACAAGTTCCTTCTCTTTCCCCTCTGCCTACCCTCCTCCCAGCCAGATCCCCCTCCTCCCATCCCGACTTTGCGCCCTCACTGCAAAGACCAGCTCCAGCATGTCACAGGGACCCCGATGCACTGTCCCACCCCCGAGCCGTGCCCCACATCCTGCCGGACTTCTCCAGTGCAGGGAATCCCCGAGCAATCTCCACAGCTGCATCACGCGATTGTAATGCCAAAGGACCAATAAAGGATAATGTGGCCGTGATGCACCCAGGCTCACCGCTGGAGGTGGGCTCAGGGGGCTCTGGGGCTCAGGGTTAGGGGGGTGGTATCAGAGGATGGAGCTTTGTTTATAGGCATTTTGTGCTGGGATTGTCCTGCCGAGGGGGTCGACCTGGAGGGCAAAGATCGGACAGGGGCTGAGGCTGAGCTCGGAGCGGCGATGCTGACAGAGCCGCTCCTGCCGTTTCACGTCAACAGCCGGGCAGGCTCAGGCGTGGGGTTCTTTGCCTCCCAGGGGTGGGGTTCTGGCTGGCCATGTGGCATAAGAACAGGAAGTTCTGGCCACCAGCTATCCAGGCTAGTATTTCCCTGTGTCTGGGTCAGGATGGGATGGGATAATGAACCCTCTCCCATCTGACCCCAGCCCAGACCCCTCTATCCCCAGTCTGGGGCAGCCCCCTCCCCGTCTGACCCCAGCACTGACCCCATCACCGCCAGTCTGAGGCAGCCCCCGTCCCCATCTGATCCCGGCATACAGACTGTCACCCCCAACCCCAGGGAGCCCCCTCAATGCCTGGCACCAACATCAACCCTGTTGGCAGTAAAGTCCCTGCCTTGGTTCCATGCCCGCTGTGCCGGGCAGCAGCTATGCCCTGCCCTTATCTAAGAGCCAACAGACGTGTGCGCAGTCAGTTTATCTGTGTCTTGTCCGTGCCATTTCTGTGTTGATCTGTCATCTTCCCGGAGTTGCTCTTTCTCTCTGGCCTAAGCGACTGACTTGTTCGCCTCACTCTCTCTTATCGCTCTCAGCAGGCTCCTGCGGGTTAACTCCTCCATCTCCGAATATTAACAATGCCCCACGCCTGTGTGTCTGTGGCAGGCATCTTCAGACACATCGGGAGGACAAAAAGGACAGGGAGAGACTCTGAGGTCGGGGCTCGTCACCATCAGCGTGACATGGGAGCTTATTCATTGCACAAGAACCTCCGGTTGTCTCCTCGCCTCCGTTAGATGCTCAGTGGTTGCTGCTTGGAAGGGCTCTGAAGAGACAGAGGAGATGGAACCGGCCCAGTGAGGGGAGATCTCAGCCTGCAGGTTTTGGTGCAATTTAAAAAAGTAAAATAATCCCCCTAGGTCCAGCATACTGAGCAGCAGTTGAATGGTGTATATGTGTGTGAGAGACCCTCTGCCTAACTCTTCTGGCAATAACTTTAAACCTGTGCTTCAATCCCATTGGTTGCAATGCGCTCAGTTAAGCATGAGCTTAAATGCTTTGGTGCCGTCTGCAAATGCTTTTAAATGGCCTCATTTTGGGGGGGACCCAAATTGAGCCCCCTGCAAAAAGCCTGATTTTCAGCCCCGGCTGAGCTTCCCCCCTTTGAAATCAGGCCTCTTTTCGGTGTCTCTAGTTGGGCCCCGAAAATCACCAGGCACTTTTGCAGATTTGAGCCCCAAGACATCTGACTTTAGACCCAGTGGTTTGGAAGGTTTGGCCTCTTGTGGGTTTGTTAACCCTTGCTTAACCTCTTGGGTGTGACCTGCAATAAGAGACAGCTAAGCAGCCCCCACCTAAGGCAAAGGGGGTATGCCAGGAATTGGACTATGTGGACAGAAGTCACCACTGGTCATTATTGTTTTTGGATAAGGGTGCCAGAAGCTGGGAATGAGCGACAGAAGATGGATCACTTGATGATCACCTGTTCTGTTCATTCCCTTTGGGGCACCTGGCATTGGCCACTGTCAGAAGACAGGACACTGGGCTAGATGGACCTTTGGTCTGATCCAGTAGGGCCGTTCTTATGTTCTTATGTAAGAGTGTGTATGTGTCAGCCAGGGAGGGGGAGTGACAGACTGAGAAGGGGCAGAAGACACACACAGCCTGAGCAAACTGGCTAGAAGATGCATGGGGCCATGAGCCACAAACTCTCTTCTGTTCTTCCGCTCCTTCTGTGTTCAGGGAAACAGGGCGTTTTACATTCTTTGTAAATAAACCAAATTGCATGAAAGAAACACCCGACTGCATCACCAATTTCTCCTCCCAGCTAGAACAATGTACACGACCCCAGAGTTTTGGTAAACTTTATGTAGAGGGGGAAACTCAAGGGTTATAAAGAAACCCCCAGTCTCTACTAGTGATTTTTTTTTTAAATCATTGAATCATAGAATCATAGAATATCAGGATTGGAAGAGACCTCAGGAGGTCATCTAGTCCAACCCCCTGCTCAAAACAGGACCAACCCCAATTAAATCATCCAATGGTTAAACCAGAGAAATTGCTGCCAATTCTATAACGGATTGCACATTTTTGTACATTCCCACCAGAAACAATAAATCAGACCACTAAGCAAATGAGGCCATTCTACCATGAAGAATAATATCATTAACAGTGAAAACTAAAGCCAGTCAGGAAATGAGCTTTTTGCCTCGCAAATACATTTCTGTTGCGAAATTTCTTTGGAATTTGTTGGGGTTTTGCTGAAAACTGGAACTCTTTCCATTTTCAGTTGCCAAAAGCCCACAGTTTTGGTTTATCAATGAAAGACTCAACCATTATTTTTTTTTGACAAGGACGGAAAGTTTTCTGCCAGAAATTCTGTTTCACTGAAAAGCCAGTTCCCATCAAAAAAGTCATTTGAAGAAGATCTGTCAAAGGTACTTACATGGCCCCATCCCCATAGTATCTGAGCACTGCACAATCTTTAATGTACTTACTTCACAACACCCCTGTGAGGCAGGACAGGCCTATTACTCCCATTGTAAAAGGGGAAACTGAGGCACAGAGCAGCTTGCCCAGGATGTTTGTGGCAGAACAGGGATTTGAAGCCAGGCCTTCTAAAACCCATGGTAGCATGCGATCCATTGAACACTCTTTCTACTGAAAGCTCCCCTTAAAGCCACTCTGTACACGGGAGACACTGTCTTTTTAACTCAGTGTTCTGGCCTGGGGGTTGGTGATATTTCTAGAGCCTGTGGATACAAAGTACAGCTTTAGAACATGACACAGCTGAGATACTTCATCTTCAGCTATGTTGGAAACCTGGGCAAAAGGGTCCCAAATGGGAGCTGCTGGGTTCTGGGCACTTTGAAAAACCTGGCGCTGGATTACAGGTGCTGAATCCTCCGACAAATTCTGGCCTTAGATCCAAGCCGATCGCTGAGGTACGAAAGTGTAACTCCATTGGCCTTGCTGGAACTGTGCCCAATTATGCCGGAAACGAATCTGAGCCCAGAGGATTTGGTCTTCCCTGGTGCTGATGCCCTCGGCTCAGTCAGAGACAAGGACACGCAACACCTCTCAGCACTCGGCAATCAGCAACCTGGCTGCTCTCCAGAAGAGCAGGAAAGCATGCACTGAAACTCAAACACGAACTCAGTGGCACTTAAAGTTCAGCATGTGCTTAAATGCTTTCCTGAATCGGGGCCCTGGTCACCTGAAGGCTCTGATTCAGCAAAGCACTTACGGACATGCTTAAACTTAAGCGGGTGAGTCAAGGTCCAAAGGTTGGACGTTACAGAAGACTGGAAAATAAGGCTTATCTTTTTAACAGTGAGGATAGTTAACTACCGGAACAAGTCACCCAGGGTTGTGTTGGCTTCGGCACCTCACCAGCACCTTTTAAATCAAGGCAGGATGTTTTTTCTAAGAGAGGCTCAGGTTCAAAGAAGAATTTATTCGGAGAAGTCCTACCGGAGGTCAGGCTAGATGATCTCTTTTGGCCTTGGAACCCGTGAATCCATGGGACTTCTGCATGCTGGATCGGGCCCTTCACACGCGGCACATGTTCCAGGCACGAGTGCGGAGCTGCATCTTGTTCCAGTGATTGGTTTTAATAGGTTTCCCTTGTATTACTCTGCTAACATCCTCTCTCCTGACCTGCTCCGCCTTTTTAAGGGCTTGCCGATAAAAGCAGCATCTGTACCGCTTGACAGTGGTACATTTCTGCTCTCTGCAGGACCGTTCCCAGTTAATTGTTTAAGTAGACTTTGCTGTAATGTCACATCTTGATGGGAGATTTCGCCTGGGGAAGGAGCGGAGGGCAAGCTCTGAAGTGGATTCGAACAGCTCTGGATTTTAACGAGTTGTTCGTGGCCCTTGTGGTTTTTCCAGTGGCTGCATTGACTGTCCCGTGGACGATGCAGGACCGCTCGGGAATAGGATGGTATCCCAGCTCCGGGGGCATACCCAGGACCGACACCCACATGATTGAGACAGCGGAGCAAAGGAGGAGCTGGCAGCTCCTTCACCCAGACATGACAGTGATTCAGTGGGCACAGGGTACCAAAGAAACTAGCTAGCTCCGTCTCTCCTAAGCTATTCAGGATCCAGCCAATGCCACTTAGGGCAAACCTAGCCCTCTCTCATCACTCCCAGAATCCTTTGCTCAATGATGGGCAAGGCAGAGTCTTCCGGGCTGCCCTGTCTTAGCCAAAGTTCAGCCGCCCATTCCATGGCCAGGACAGTTGCCCCCTCTCTGGGCATTGCCTGGCGCTGGCAACATCTTGCTCTGCCCATGAGCTCTGTAAAGGCCTACCCAACACTTGCATCCATCCCAGTCTAGCCTTTCCCCCGACACACTGCTGGACTTAATCCACCCAAGGCCAAAACTATAACAGGGTTCAAAAAAGAAACAGATACATTCATGGAGGACAGGTCCATCAATGGCTCTTAGCCAGCACGGTTTGGGTTGCAACCCCACGCTCTGGGTGTCCTCAACCTCTGTTTGCCAGAAGCTGGGAATGGGCGACAGGGGATGGATCACTTGATGATTCCCTGTTCTGTTCATTCCCTCTGGGGCACCGGGCATTGGCCACTGTCGGCAGACAGGAGACTGGGCTAGATGGACCTTGGTCTGACCCAGTCTGGANCCTCTGGGGCACCTGGCACTGGCCACTGTCGGAAGACAGGAGACTGGGCTAGATGGACCTTGGTCTGACCCAGTGTGGCCGTTCTCATGTGCATTCAATTGAGACCCAGTGACTTGTCCGAGGTCCCCCGTAGAGTCTGTGGCACAGCGGAGACGGGACCCCAGGTCTCTCAAGAGCCAGGCTAATGGTTTAAGCTGCTTGAGAGCTCAAAGCCTCAGGGTAGGACTGCGGCGGCCTAGCTACCCCGGGATTGCCCTGTAGTTAAACACAGCCCACACCCACCCTGGCGGTTGCTAGGTCAACAGAAGCATTCGTCTGTCTGTATCACTGCGTCCGCACTGGCGGCTAGGTGTGCCTAGCAACGGCGCTCGGGGGATGAGGATTTCCCACCCCCCTGAGCGAGGTGGCGTTTTCAGGCCTCAGGCTGGGTTCATCCGGGGTGGTCCTAAGATGGCTGCTGCCAACGGCGCAGACGAGTGGTTTCCTGCCGGGAGCCTTGGGGAAAGGCACCGCTGGCCCCAGTGCAATAGGGACCAACCATCGTACCAATGTGGTGACACGTCCTGCTGCCAGGTTGGAACGGGACGAGCACAAACTAAACAGGTCGCCCGGTGGCAAGAGCACTGGGCTATAACTTAGGGGACCCGGCTTTTCCTCTGGCCCGCTGGGTGACTCTGGGCACGTCCCCGCCAATCCCTAGGCCTCAGTTTCCCCTTCTGTAAAATGATGGAAACACCAGTGACCTCTTTTCTAAAGCTCCTACTGATGCTGGAAGGTCCCACAGGAACCCTGCAGCAAATCACGGACTTGAACCCCCCATCCTAGATGAGCAAGGAGTGCATTCGAACCGCCGGACTGTCATTCCTCGACCATCCAACAAACCCGTCCCCCAAAAAGAACCATGTGGGTGAGAACCAGGTGAGCCGAGCCGCGTTTTGTGCTCCCTTCCCCTCCACTTTCTGGGCTTCTCGCCGGCCTGAGGGTTGATTTCCCCGCTGGGGTTTGCGATCCGGGCACTGCGTTGGCATCCAACCAGTGAGGCCGTGAAGGGAACGAGCCGCCGGAGCGCAGAGGAACCCTCGTTTGCTATTTATCCGCGCCACTCAGCCCGGGCAACGTCTTCTGCGATGACATGAAATGTCGCGCGGGAAACCCCGGCTGACAAGGGGCAATTAGGCAGGGAAACGGCGCGCCCGTCGTTACGGTGGCAGGAGCTTGGATTAGGCATTAGCGCAGGCAGGAGAATGCAGGCCCTGCCAGCAGCGCTTGAGACGTAATTGACACTCATGAAGCGGGAGATGTTGTCTGGGGCTAATGGAGCCGCAGCGGGGGCGGGAAAAAAGGCCTTTCACAGCAAACCTCCGCACTCCTCCAGCAGCCTGGAGTGCGTGGAGAGGCTGAGGGAGGGGGGGGGGGGGGGGGTGGTGGATAAACACAAGCTGCAGGCGGGCTGGGGAGGCAGCGTGTCCTAGCAGATACAACCGCTCCCCTGTAGCTCTGCTCTGGCACGTTTTCGTGGGTCGATCTCAATGCGTTTTGCAAAGGACATCGGTCATGACACGGCCTCCGTCCCCGAGTCACTCTCCTGATCAATCCCGCCCTCCTCAAGAGAAAAATCCACCTTGATTCTGTCCACCACCAGAGAGCTTAGTAAGGCAAAGCGACGTGCCCCAGTGTTCGCTCCGGGTGCTGGGCCGGGGGTCGGGTGACTGGGGTCCTGGTCCCAGCTCTGCCGCTCTGCCATTTCCTGCTCTCTCTCCTGGACCTTTCTCGACTATTTAGATGGTCAGATCGTCAGGCCAGAGACTTTCTCACGCTCTGGGTACGTCTACACTGCAGCTGGTGGTGTGACTGCCACACTCCTGCTGCCTGTGATGGACGAGTGACACAATGTGGGAGCAGGACGGACCAGCTGCCCCAAGGACGATCCTTTCTGAAACCCTACCTCAGGCGGTTACCCCCTCCTGCCGCCCTCACCGGAGCATGTGAGTCTGGGATAGCTCTCAATCGGAGGGCCTGGTCCTGGAGCTTATGCTCCAGAGATGCATGTTTTTAGCTCTAGAAGCTCCTGGTCACATATGTACAGCACCCAGCACAGTGGGGCCTCGATCTCAGTTGGTGCCATGGGAATATAAATGACAATAATTTTACTGTGACTCGTAAATGGAAAAGGGGTTGCTAACAAAGGGCCTGATCCTGACAGGTGCTGAGCACCCATTGGAGGCAGCATGGCCCAGTGGATAGAGCACTGGGGCTGGATCCTCAGTGGGCTGGCTTCAATGGAGCTATGCCCGTTTACATCATCAGAGGATCTGGCCGTGGATTGGGAATTAGGAGACTGGAGGTCTTTTCTCAGCTGGGCCACTGATGTTAGACAGTGGGCAAGTCACTTAAGCCACAGGTGGCCACTGAGTTTGGATGCCTCAGTGTTGGGTCTCGATTTGCCGAGTACCCACAAACAAAGGGATCCCAAATCAGTGTCCCCTTTGGCAAAGGTTGGCCTGTCCCTCTCTGTGTCTCAGTTTTCCCATCTGTAAAATGGGGATAAGTAAAGTTCACTCACACCAATGTAACCTGCTCTGAGACCTACAGATGGTGAGGTCACTTGGCTTCCTTAGGAGGACACTCAGCCCCGCAGTGCCTGAGCCACTGGACTCAGGCACAGTATGGGATGGGAATCTCTCCTGGCAAAGCTGTGCCACTTTTGAGAAATAATTAAGGAGCCCAAAGACAGCACCAGGCAGTAGATACAGTTAGGAGGGAAAAAAAGAAGTAGAAAAGCACTTTTCAATGGTCTCTGATTGCAATCCTGGGAGAAGAAAACCCACCAGATTCCCATGCTCACCTGGGAGGAATTTGGTGCCTGATCCAAACTGCACGGAAGATTGGCACTGAATTCATCTGGCTTCAGATCAGGCCCTTGGGTGGAAAACCAAGTCAGCCGGGTGTCTGTTCTAGGAGCCAGCAGAATCATGTTTTCAAAGTCTTCTGAAATCCCGGCGTGAGCTCGGGAGCAGGCCCCACCGGAAAGGAAGGCAGCGAAATGAAGTGTGTGTGGTGGAAGTATTTCAAGAGGGTGCTTGGGTATGAAATATCGGAGCCTTGTTAATTCCTATCAGGCCTTTCTGAGACTAGCCCAGTTTGCCGCAGAGTGATCTGCATCCAGGCGGGTTCTGTGCCTGGGAGAAACCACCCAGGCATGCTGCTGAGATCTGTATCTTAGAAGAGGAGGGTTTGAACACTTGGGCAAACAAGGGAACTTAATGAGCCCAGCGTTAGTTTGTAGGTGTGTGAAGCTGTTTCGAATGTAACCCTTCGGCGTTGTACCACAAAGGCGGTCCCTGCACCGGAGACGTGATGGCCTGAAACAGGAGGGTTTAGATCCCTGCACTCGGGGCCTGGTTCTGATCTCCTAATTTACCTCCTGGACTTCGATGGCTCCACTGCTGATTTCCCCTGGGGGGAAGCGAAGGGAGAATCAGACCCAAAGGGTTTTGTCTCCTCTTCTTTAAGCCTCGCGCTGGGTGCTCTGTTACCCAGGTGGATGCAGGGAGCGGTATCAGCGCTGCTGAGTCAGCAGCGAGGGGCAGGCAGCTGGCTCTGTCTGTGCCGCCCCGGGGGACAGATGAACGTGCAGGTCGATATCAATCCGCAAACTCCCGTCTGTTCGGCGAATGCCATTTTGATGGTTGCCGTGTGCTGTGCCTGCCCTTTGGCTCCGCCTTGAGCTGGGACATGCAGACGGGGGCAGGAGAACCCCTGGCACCTAGCAGGGGGCTCGCAATGGAGCAGGGCTGGCCGAAGGATGGATTTTTCAGTTTGCCGGCAGTTTCGAAACATAGGGGGAAAATATGCTTCCCAGATCAAAATTTGTCAGGCAATTGGGCAAGCCGAAGGAGATTTCGAAGGGAACCGCACAAGGAGACATAGATGGGGGATCCGTCCCTTCTCTGTTTGCCTTGGAGAAGGGATTTGCAGGGGTCTTCCCCACTGCAGGCGGGTGCCTGAGCCACTGGACTCTGGGTAGTCGGGGCTGGGAATCTGTCCTTGGGAAACTGTTCCACTTTTTATAAAGAATTAAAGAGCCCTTGGAGCAGTGACTTGGTTGGGTCCGTCACGTCCTAGAGACATGCTGGAACTCCCAGCCTGTCGTCACTCACACGCTCTTTCCTTGGCCCACTCTTTATTGTCATCATCAGTGACTGTAAATTGCCACGACAAACGACAGTGGAGGAGAACTCAGTCTCTGGATCAGCTCAGCCCTGGGTTCCCCACCCGTGAATCCGAGCCCGGCCCACGGTGACCAGCCTCCTGACAGGGGCTTCCATCGTCTTCTTTCATCCTAGTTTTCCCCAACCTTGCCTCTGTAGCTTGCTTGCCGGTTCAGCTCTGGCCTGCAGTGATGGTGAGAAAGCCAGAATCGGCGTGGTGGTGACCAGATCAGGGAATCATAGAATATCAGGGCTGGAAGGGACCTCAGGAGGTCATCTAGTCCAACCCCCAGACAGATTTTCACCCCAGATCCCTAAATGGCCCGCTCAAGGATTGAACTCACAACCCTGGGTTTAGCAGGCCAAGGCTCAAATGGTGGAGACTGGGTAGTAGAGCTCAGGGCAGACGGTGACCATGGGGGATCTAGCCAGGCCAGGGTGCAGGCAGACTCCCTGGTGACACGGAACCCCAGCCAAGCACGCTCCTGTCTCAAAGAGCCTACAGTCCGACAAAGGGGTGGGAGGGGAAACTGAGGTACAGAGCGGGGCAGTGACACACAAAGATCCAGATATGGAACCCAGCTCTGTGAATCCCATGCTGGGGCCTAGCCATTGGCTCATCCTGCTTCTCGAGGGAAAGAAAGAGGAAAAAAAGGGAAGAGAGAGAGAACGAACCTGCCCTTTGAATCCATGGCAGTCTTTCCATTGGGCTTTGGACAGGGCCTCGAGGCAGAGAGGGAGCCCAGATGTTTTAATCAGGAACAAATACCCAGTGACTCCTTACAGATATCTCAGATGCAGCCACTCTTCTGATCAGTCCCCATGTGACTTTTATTCCCTGGCAGATGAAACAGTCTTGTGGCTACCGTTTAAACCGCAGCTACAGTGAATTCCCTGGGTGCCTGCAGGGAACCCACAGTCCAGGCCGTCTCGCTGCCAATTCCCTGCCCGGACGGCAGGGACAGGAAGCATGGCCGGGGGAAAGTGCCAGGCTTCGGGTTCTGATGTACCAGGTGAGTCTTCAGCATTCTGCTGCCCTCTGTGGCCTCACGGACGGGGCAGCTGGAGCAGGGACAGGTGAGAACAAAAGCTGGCATTTAGGGCTAAGAGACCCAGAGAGACTAATACCTTGTCTAACTACACAGGCTCTGTGGATACAGATCTAGTGGTGCAACCAGCCGAGCCCCCTCGTGTAGACGCAGTTTATGCCCATGGAAGGAGTTTTTAACCCCACCTTCCCAAACGACGTTAGCTACGCTGTCAGACACACTCCTCTGTTGGCTAGCTGCGTCTACACGGGGGGATTTGCCTGATATATTGGAATTGGAAAAGGTTCAGAAAAGGGCAACAAAATGATTAGGGGTATGGAATGGCTTCCGTATGAGGAGAGATTAATAAAACTCGGACTTTTCAGCTTGGAAAAGAGATGGCTAAGGGGAGATATGATTGAGGTCTATAAAATCATGACTAGTGTAGGGAAAGTAGATAAGGAAGTGTTGTTTACTACTTCTCATAACCCAAGAACTAGGGGTCACCAAATTAAATTAATAGGCAGCAAGTTTAAAACAAATAAAAGGAAGTATTTCTTCACACAGCGCACAGTCAACCTGTGGAACTCTTTGCCAGAGGATGTTGTGAAAGCCAAGACCATAACAGGGTTCAAAAAAGAACTAGATAAGTTCATGGAGGTTAGGTCCATCAATGGCTCTTAGCCAGGATAGGCTGGGATGGTGTCCCTAGCCTCTGTTTGCCAGAAGCTGGGAATGGGCGACAGGGGATGGATCACTTGATGGTTACCTGTTCTGTTCATTCCCTCTGGGGCACCTGGCATTGGCCACTGTTGGGTAGACAGGATACTGGGCTAGATGGACCTTTGGTCTGACCCAGTAGGGCCATTCTTATGTTCTTAGCTATGTGGCCTGGGGGGGAGGGAGAGGTTTCCACACACCCCAGACTGACACAGCCGTGTTGACAAAGCTCTGACCTGGCCTAAATATTTTTCCCCAGGTCATGCAGGAATCCCATGAATCCAATGCTCCCGAATTCCCAATTGAAGTCCTAACCATTTGAACCACTCTGCCTCATGACAGCCCATGCTTAGGGGCCTGCCTCGACACGGTCCTTCAGCCTCAGATGGAACGCAGCCAGGGCTGGTGTAGAATGGGCGCATGGTCGGCAGAGGAGAGGCGAGGCCAGGGCATGGCTGGCTGTGCTGTGGACACCGCCGCTGGAAGCCAAGGTTTTTCCAACGTGGCCAGTGATTTGGGAAGCCTCCGGTTTGGGACGCCCAACTCAAGACAGATTAAAGGCGCCTGCTGGGAGCTCAGCAGTGGGGCGCCTGAAGCTGGCCCCCCCAAGCTCACTAGTCACTGTGAAATCTTGTCTCCGAGATCATCTCCAAGGCCTGCAAAGCTGCTCCCGCTGCTCTACATCTGGATTCATTCCATGCACGTCAATGAGGGTTTCATCGGGGTGAAAGAGATCAGAATCCCACCACTCCCTCAAGGGCCTGTCAAGGGCTAAGTGGCTTCTCCCACCAGCTAGGAAGGAGAGACCTCCCCCCTCCACCACTCAGGGGGAAGGGAGAGGTGAGGCGACACAGCCTGCGGCCTATGGATTCAGCCAGGATGACTGCATCTTGGTCCAGGCCTCTGATTGCTTTTCCTCTCTTTCCATTCCCCCCACTCCCCCGCCCCAGCACCATGCGATTTGTTGCAAGATAACAACTTAAATCGCTCTAAATTGCTTATTGAGGACTCCGTGGTAAATCGATGCTTTTAAATGGGATCACAGAACAGGCGCTCTAACAACTGCAGAATAAAAAAAAACACAAATGAAACCCGCCAGCAAACTTGGAGGGAAACGGGGCCAGCTGATTTCATTTCTCAGGGAACAGCGGGGTTTTAGTGCTGCTGGAAAGGTAGCAAAGGGGAAGCAGGGGCTGAGGTGACATCTGGAGGCTGATGTGTGAGCGTGGTGTATGAGAGAGCTTCTGAGCTAAATCACGGCCGGCCAACTTGTATTTAAACCACTCTTCTGGTCCACGTGAGGAGCAGATTTTCCAGGACGCTCAGGACCTGTAACAGGGCTGGATTGCTAATGGTTCAGCGCCCGTGATCGGGGCCGGATTCCCCAGGGCTCAGCGCCCGTGATCAGGGCCAGATTTTCAAAACGGAAATCTCTATGAAGACCTGAACATTTGGCCCCATAGCCCAAAGCCCTGATCCTGCAAACGCTTCCCTTCTGGAACTAGCCCCAAGGAAATCAGTAGAACTGTTCAGGGTAGGGAGTAAAACGTGTGTAAGTGTTTGCAGGAGCAGGCCCTCAGCTGTGGTTGGAAGGTTTTAGTTAACAGGGACAGTTTTTAAAAGCACTCATGTAGTAAGTCCCGCTGGAAGGCAGGGAGGCGCAGGCTCCTAAGGTGTCTGACAATTTTGCTCCATGGGTTTGAAAACATCACTCACTTTTCCAATGTGTGTACACCACAGTGCATGTGTGTGTGTATGTATAGCACGGTGTGTGTATATGTACAGCACAGTGCGTGTGTGTGTGTGTGTATGTATAACAGTGTGTGTGTGGGGGTGTTTACAGCACAATGTGTGTGTCTGTATAGCATAGTGTGTACCGGGTATATATGTACAGCAGAGATTGTGTGTGTGTATATGTACAGCACAGTGTGTGTGTGTGTGTGCAGCACAATGTGTATGTGTATAGCACAGTGTGTATGTGTATATATGTACAGCACAGTATGTGTATATGTACAGCAGTGTGTTTGTATCTACAGCACAGTGTGTGTCTGTACAACACAATGTGTGTGTGTCTGTACAACACAGTGGGTGTGTAAATGTACAGCAGAGTGGGTGTGAACACAACTATTAGCAGTACACTAAAGCGGTACATTTTATCCAAGCCCTCCAAACTGTTGCATCAGATAAAATGCAGCCCACACTGAGAAGAGTAACGTGTGTGTTGATTTTGTAGAGCGGGTGAGAGTTATAATAGGTCTTAACGATTCACTCCCTTGCTTATAAGTGCCTGGCTTTTATAAATGGTAGGAGCGGGAAGTAGAATGTGGTCCCTTAAATACCTTCAAAAGTGAATTTTTTATTTGGTTGGTTTTGGAATTTCCCAGTTTGTTTTGTTTTTAAATTCCTCTGTGCGTGTATGTGTACGTGTGTGTGTGTGTGTGTGGGCATGTGTGTGTGTGCGTATGTGTGTGTGAGAGAGAGAGAGAGAGTCCAGGCAGATGAAGTCACTGTTTTTAAACGCTTCAGTACATTGGATGGATGAACACCAGCTTATTAAATTACAGAACTTAGTTGTAGTAAAAGCATCTCCTATGAAGCCCTGTCTCATTCAATGCACACCTGGAAAAATGCACATGTCCCTTCTGGAGTGAGGTCAGTCCTACATATGTGCCCAGCCCAGCACAAAGCAGCGTACCTTCTCTGCAACCATCAGTAAAAAGGCCTAGGAAGAAACAGAGCAAATCGTAGGACAGAGTCTCCATTGTCCCACACGAGGTGCTGGTATTTTACTCAGCACTGGTGTAAAATGCCTGCCCCAGGTGAGAATTGGGACCCAAGTGTCAAAGGAAAGAGAAGACCCCAAAGGGCCAGCATGTTTTACAGGGGTAGTGGCCATTGTCATAATCATACCTCGCTCTTTTCACCAGCACTTTACAAGGGAGGTCAGTATCATTACTGCCATTTTACACATGGGGAAACTGAGGCACAGAGCGGGGGGAGGCAACTTGCTCAAGATCACCCAGTAGGCCAGCTGCAGAGCTGAGACTACAGTGCAGGTCTCCTAAGGGCCAAGCCTGTGCTCTGTCCGCTAGGTGACACCACCTCCTAAGGCAAAACGTTCAGAAGGGCCCCGCCCAAGGAAGCCATCGGGGGTTTATTGCTCTGGATCTTTCTGAGCCCTTTGAGGACAGACAGCAGCACAGCGCTGCCCATGGTTTCCTGGCTGGAAACATGTACCTGGTGCCCAAAGATCGGAGGAGAAAATCGCAGCGTTGGTGACACTCCAGTGAGCTCCTCACCAAGGAGATGAACGATGGGAGCAGCAGAGAGATTTGTTTCCCTAGGCCCAGAGTGGAGCATCTGTCCTTCCACGTAGGAAGTAGTCAGGTACCGCTGGATCTGACATGAGAGGTACGAAGGACCAACCAGGGGGGATTGCCCAAGCTCCAGAAACAGCAGCTCCTCCTTGGGTTCAGGAATTGACCAGGAGTTATTTCTCTAGGTGTTTACATGGATATAGCATCACTGACTACTATGGGGAGGTCAGGTGGACTAGTGGATAGAGCAGTGGGCTAGACCTAAGACAATGAGTTCTTTTCCCAGCTCTACTGATGGAAGACCTCAGGCAAGGCTAGCTGCCTCAGTTTCCTCATCTGTAAAATGGAAGGAATGTTACTAATCTCCATTGTAAAGTGCTTGGAGATCTGCTGATGAAATGTTATGTACATAGGGCTCAATGTAAATGTACACCTCTAAGAACAAAGAATGTCGGCCGTACTTACAGGATGGGGGACTCTAGCCCGGGAAGCAGTGACGCTGAAACAGATTTGGGGTCATGGTGGATACAACCCAGGTCTGCTTCTGGGCCGTGCTGCTTCTCCAGATATTTATAGGCCCATTTCTCACTGCTTCTGGCTGCAAGGAGGAAGACATGCTGAATAAAGAATTGAAGCTATGAAGCAAATCACCTTCATTCCGGGGGACATGGAATTGTGGGTGAGGGGATACAGACGATGGAGAGATCCCACCCCTTTTATCTCTCACTCCACTCATCCTGGCCCCTTTCGGCTCTCTCTGGGCTCTGGTGTCTCGTTCGTTTCTCAGCTGCTCAGCCAGTTCCACTCTGACACATCCAAACGGCAGATACATCAGTCACACTCTAAACGAGGGGTCTCAAATCAAGATCCCATTTTGATTCAATAGGCCACTTGTTATATTGAGCGAAACGCTAACCGATCTTTCCAAATATAGACAGAGCGGCGGCCACAATCTAACAGGATCTGTGTGTATGATCAAAAAGAACAGGAGGACTTGTAGCACCTTAGAGACTAACAAATTTATTTGAGCATAAGCTTTCGTGGGCTACAGCCCACTTCTTCGGATGTAATTGCTGAAGACTGTTCTTAATACTAGTTGTTATTTATTTAAGAAGCTGGATTAAATGAAATGTGCAATGAACTACATTGGGGGCCTGGATTCAGCAAACCAGCCCTATTTTGCAAAGCACTTAAGCCCACGCTTAACTTTAAGCATGTGTAGGGTGACCAGATGAGATGAAGAAAATATTGGGACACCGGGGGGGCAAAAAAAAAAAAAAAAAGCCGAGTGCTGCCGGCTGCTGGCCGAGCAAAAAAAAAAAAAAAAAATTCCCACCACCGAGGTATTGGTGCAGCACACAGGGAAACTGAGGCACACACAGTATTCATGCAAAACAGTAAAACTCACATAGGCTCAACAGTAAGACTCACATAGGTTCACATACAACATAACAAGGGAAAATTCCCACTTCGTCACAACTTATGTTAAGTTCTTGTAAACAGGTACAACACAAGTACTCAGTGGGGAGCTCAGGAGTGTGATAAAGCTAAAATATGATGGGAAAACTTAATTCACACCTATTTAGCAATGTGCTGTACAAGGCCTTGTAAAATTGAGCTGGAAAATGAACGGTGAACTTCCACGAAACCCAAAGCACTCACTCGGTGTATTGAGATTTCCAATGATTTTTAGTAAAGATTGATGTGAGCTGCGAAGATCTTGCCATGCAAGAATATCTTTGCAACCTCTGCCACCTTTCAGAGCTTTCCTCATTTCGCTGCACTAATGATATTTATAATCCCCAAATATGATTTTTGAAATAACAGTCACATTCAAAGTATTGCGAAAATAGCTTGAAATCATTCTTCTTGCTTTGTATAATTTTGATCCCTCCATAAATACAGACGTTCTCCACGCGTTACAATCACTTTTTAGGTGTGTTTTTTTAAATCTCATAATTAATTGTCCAGATAGTTAAAAAGAATTCATTGTATTTTAATTATTCTTCCCTGCCCCATCCACAAGGGCTACTCCCCTTCCTCGAAGCTGGTGGCATCCTCCAGGCTCCATATCATAGAATCATAGAATCATAGAATATCAGGGTTGGAAGGGACCTCAGGAGGTATCTAGTCCAACCCCCTGCTCAAAGCAGGACCAACCCCAACTAAATCAGCCCAGCCAGGGCTTTGTCAAGCCTGACCTTAAAAACCTCTAAGGAAGGAGACTCCACCACCTCCCTAGGGAACCCATTCCAGTAACCCATANCTGACCTTAAAAACCTCTAAGGAAGGAGATTCCACTACCTCCCTAGGGAACCCATTCCAGTAACCCATATCAGTTCAGCCCCCCCCCCCCCATTTCACTCTGCACCTCTTGAGGTCCTTCAACTCCCTCCCACAAGCCTGCAGCAGGGTCCCCTCTTCCCCTTCCATGCTGGGGGGGCTCTTCACCCCCCTCTGCCCTTCCCAGGCAGGGGAGGGGGATGAGAAAACGGCTCATTAGTTCCCTGCTGCGTGAACAGTCAGAGGCTGGGAGATGCACTGCCAGCTTCCAGCAGAGCTGAACTCGACGAGGGGGCTGGAACTTCTCCCGTCATCACCAGACGGCTCCAGCCCCATCCAAAAATCCCGTCTCTTGTGAAAGAAACCGAGAGAGTTGGCAACATTGATTGTCGTCGTGCATTATTTCTGCAGCACCCATGCTGGGCGCTTCGTGGAACAGGAACCCACATGGCCCCCAGACTCCCATTGGAGTCCGAAGTCCCAAAATACCCCTGGGGAGGGTGTTCTTCGGGCACTTCCGGCCCAGTTGGATGTGGGAGGTGCTAGAAACCGTGTCAGGAGGCCCGTTCTGAATGGCGCGGGTCTCGTTCTGCTTCTGCTGCATGAATATCAAGCATTCTTGGTCTCTGCCTTCAAGCTCCCCCTGAATTCCCACTTCACGTCGCCAGCTTGGCATCGTCACCTCTGCTATCGCGCCGTCTCTCTCTTCCGCTCTGCCCAGTTTCACATTTTACAGCTGCTCTGCTATGCCAGGCTGGTTAAAGAGACACAAGCCCTCTAGCGTAGACAGTTATTCCAGCCGAAAGGTGCTGATGTCTGTCTAGCTTGAAGCATTGAGCGCAAGTTGGCTCAGGTTCGAATCCCCCCGTAACCTGCGGCAGAGGGAGTTAACATTGAAGGAGGCTTTCCCGATGGCTCGGGTGCGCGGCTGGAGAGCTAGATTAGAGCCCCGTGCTTTGCGAGCTCAAGCAAGTCATTTTGACTCTGTCACAGGGGGCCGATCGTTGTGAGGTTATGCATGTTACAGATGCCCAGTGCTCGTGTGGTGGCCACCATCTTGGCCAACGCGGCGGGGCATGAACTAGCGACCTCCACTCGTGAACTGCTACGGCTTGAGCTAAAGATGGTCTGGGACAACCCATATCTTCTGTGGATTGGCACAGAGGGGGACCTGTAACACCAGTGGGTTACACTCAGAGGTTGTGGCAATAGGGGCTATAAAAGTACCTGAGATAGAAGACACCTTTACATCAGAATAATTGCATCCACCCTAGGGGGTCTATATTAATTTCATGATGCCATTTTCTAAACAGATGTAGTTAAAGAAGTGTAGAAACTGTGTGTAGTCAAGCCCTGAGCGTCTGATCGTTCATGATAGCATGATAACAGTCTCCAAGTACACCTCTACCCCGATATAACACTGTCCTCAGGAGCCAAAAAATCTTACCGCGTTATAGGTGAAACCGCGTTATATTGAACTTGCTTTGATCCGCTGGAGCGCCCAGCCCCGCCCCCCCGGAGCACTGCTTTACCGCGTTATATCCAAATTCGTGTTATATCGGGTTGCGTTATATCGGGGTAGAGGTGTACCTAAAAGGTTGCTATAAAGAGGAGGGTGATAAATTGTTCTCCTTAACCACTGACCACTGGACAAGAAGCAATGAGCTTACATTGCAGCAAGGGAGATTTAGGTTGGACATTAGGAAATGTCCTGACTGCCAGGGTAGTTACACGCTGGAAGAAATTACCCAGGGAGGCTGTGGAATCTCTGTCATTGGAGGTTTTTAAGAACAGGTTGGACAAACACCCATGAGGGATGTAATGGTCTTGCCTCAGTGCAGGACCAGACTATCTCTCGAGGTCCCTTCCAGTCCTACATTTCTATGATTCAGGCTTTGCACTGATCAAAGAGTAAGCCCGTGTTCAGGAACATGTTCACAAGTAAAAGTGAGGAGGAGATATCATGTCATTACTAGTGCACGCCTGGAGGAGAGCTGTAACAATGTCTGCGAGGGCTGAAAACTCAGCACAAACGATCATTTGTTTGGCAATGAATTGTGAAGAATAACAATTGATAAAATAATAATTAGTGATAATAATGTATAGAGCCTGAAAGTGGACTAGCCACCTGTCTGATGATTTATTCCTGGATATGGTGACACTGTAGAGTCTCCAAAGGTAAAGACATTACATTGTAATAGATAGATGCATAGACCTTTGAGGTTAGGCCTTTCCTTTACCATGTGCTCATGCGGCACCTTGCATACATTGCGAACTTACTGAAACACTTTGAGATCGACTGATGAGCTCGGCGTTATTATTCCAATACAAATAAGTAAACTAAAATAATAATCACAATAAAAGCTGATTATTAATTACTGTGATTTCTTTGGTGTGGGTGGAATCTAATTATAGACTCCTGCTGGGCATGCTGGAAGGAAGTTGGTTGTTGAGAGGAAATTTGCGAGATGAATAATGACCTGAACAGAACTTCCAAGCCCTTTAATTCCCAAGCCTGTGATCAGTCTGTCACTAATAATGGAACGACGACCTCCCCTCCCAGATCTACTGCCAAATGGTTTCTTCCAACATCCAAGGGCTGGGGGGGTTTCTAAGCATGTGACGGGCTAAGCTTTGAGTGATTTGTGTCTAAGGCTTTCAAACCCTCTCGGATTTCCTCGCTGCAGAAATCCAGCCGACAAAAGGATCAAACTCCATCTTAGCCTGCAAACGAGACGGGTGTGTGTGTGTGTGTGTGAAAAAAAGGATCACATCGAACATTTGCTCATGTCAGGCCTCAAATCCATATCCCTGCAGCCCAAAGCCTGCTTCTCTTTAACGGCAATCATTCTCTCTAGTCCTTCACAAGGACAGAAGCAGACAGTGTTTAAGTGGCTTTGTACTGGGCACTGATGAATGGCTGCAGGAAAAGTTTGGAATAAAACCCACTTGAGCTCCTTCGCGGCTCTTTCCCGTTCACTTTGAAGCTGGACCAAGCAGGGCGAGCAGCCAGTGGAAAAAATAGGCAGCCAAAACGCTACTGAGAACAGGGGGTAGGGGATGCCGGGGAAGGGCTCTGAGTGCAGGGGAACTCGTGTGGATTGGGTTCTTGTTTCAGGCCCACTGCATGGGCTAGCTTCCCTGAAATGTACAGACATCTTATAGAGGCAGTGTGGCACTCAGGAGAGGTGTGTGTGTGGGTCTGCTCTGTGCCTCAGTTTCCCCATCTTTACAATTGGGATAATGACCCCCTTTGTAAAGCACTTTGAGATCTGCCGAGGAAAAGAACTGGGAATTATTATAGCCAATGCCAAGCGTTCAAAAAGCACGAGTCACTCCCCCCCTCCAATGACGAGATTAGCTGAAAAATCACAAGATTTGAAAAGAATAATTCATTTTGGACTCTTGGTTTTGCTTTCTGTCTGTCATGCCTTTAGGCTCGCACGCGGGGCATATTTTCAAGCTTTTCATGAGGGCTAGAAACTGGCTTTTTTCTTTGCAATGAAAGCTGCAATTCTGATGCAATCACCTGACTCCAGCAGCTGGGGCTTTACAACCTCCCGCCCCAAATATCCCAGGATAAAATTGTGAGACTTGGCAACATTGGAATCTCAAGTAGCTCTTGGCCTGAACCAAACCATCCATGGGGCTTGGCTAATTTACACCAGTGAAAGCTCTTGCCCTGTGTCTGGTTAGACTCACCCCTGGGGTACCTCTGTGGAGACAGACTCCAGGCTCTGTGCTTCCCAAAGCCAGTCGGGTTGATCCCAGGTGTATCCTGCCCTCTGGCTGAGGGACGGAATCTGGATTTTGTTTCTTCCTTGGGTCTGTCTTTGGCTACAGTCTTCAGGCTGTAATTGAAAACCAAGAGCTTTCCTGTGGCTTGGAGGAGAAGTCTCCCAAACGCAAATCAATGCGCCGCTGTCTCATCGATTCTACAGTCAGCCGGGCCCAAGAAGAGGTATGAACTTCTCTCCATTCGCTTCAATTTGTTCATTACCCTGAAAGATTATAATCACCGAGTAGCTCATCTTTAATCAGCCTCAATGCCAAGCTGTGAGCCCGGAGATGCTAACACCATTAAGTGAGCGTGTCCAAAGCGCAGCCCCGTTTGCTACTAGCGTGAGCCACGGAGTCTGAAAGACACGGCATTCACTGCCATTAATTGAGGAGACAGCCGTTTGTCTGGGGATCCTGTCAACCTCCAGGATGCTGGTTCCGTCTGGACATGAAACACAATGAAAATCCCGTGACCCTTTGGCAGAGGGGTAAAGGCATTACACTCTTGGTCACAGGCAGTACACATATGGTTGGAACAGATCATACATGTAGATCAGCGATCTCACTGCCTTCAGGGTATCTGGAGTTCCCACCCATCCACCGCGGGAAAGCCCCCTTTGATGGTCCCCTGGTGTCTGGTTGCCACAGGCTGCCACCTGCAGTAACACACTGGCATTTCTCAATACTCTGTCCCATCCCTCCTCAATGCTCTGGAAGTTCAGCAAAGACGTGTGCGTACGGGAGCCCCGCCGTGCACACGTGTGAGAGGGCACGCCTGATCGTGCACGTGTGTGAAAACGTGTGCGTGGCTGTGTTTGTGAGCGCATGGGCACGGAGAGCATGTCTGCGCACGCTGCATCAGTGTACTGCATGGGTGTGAGAGCAAATGCCTGCAGTGCAGGTGTGTGAGTGCACCTGTGGAGCGCGGAGGTGTGTGCAGGACGTGTATGTGTGCAGTGCATGCATACGAGTGGCAGATGTGTGTTACATGTGTGGTGCCTGAGGGAGTAGTGCATGCCTGTGAGTGCACATGTCTGGGTATGGACTCTGTGTGTGTGTGTGTGTGTGTGTGTAAGGCCTATGCTCCGAGCCAGTCTCTGCTTCTCTCCTGGTCCCTCCCACCGAGAAAACAGCTGTTTCCTAAGGAAGTCCCGCCTTGCCTTTCTACTAGACATAGCTATTGTCACTTGTGTGCTGTGACACCCTTGGCCGGGCCCTCAGAACATTGACAAGAGGTGGCAGGGAAGAAGCTGAGCACAACCCACCGTCATGGGAGGGATCCCAGCCAGAGACCAAAGCTGTGGGTTTCTGCCCTCCCATGGCAAGAGGATGCCCTGCAGCCTCAGTTTCCCCCCTTCTCAAGGTCACTCCAAACACTCCCTCGAGTGGTGGATGCCGTAAATTCCTACACGCGCCTCGAAATGGAAAGCTCCGGGGTCTGACTCCAACTGGCTCAGGCTCTGCCAGTGTTTGTTACTCTCCACTCTTCTTCAGGCCCCAGTCTTCCTTCAAAACAGCAATCACCGGCATTGGCTGCCCACCTTGGGCTTAACAAAAGTCTGACATCCCTCCTGAGTCCTTTCTCATCTCCCTGCCCCTGGCACCAGACAGTGGCTGCAGGGCTGCTCCCCTGGTCCTTCCTTCGCCCTCCTGCCACACTGTCACTCTGCAGGTCCATGGCTTTCTCTCCTAGCTTCCTAGTGACACATGCCACTGAAGAACTGCAGGCAAACACCAGAATCCTCACTGCAGAGGAAATTCACCGTGGAGAAGCCCAACACCACTCGAGCTACTGCACCGGTAGCGGCTACCTGATGCATGGCAGTGGCCACGGGCCCTCTTCCCTGGAGTCTTTTCCCTGCTCCAGGATTGACCTCAGGCGAGTATCCCTTCCTCCAGCTGCTGTAGCTCTGTGTAAGGAACACCTGTCCCCTTCTCAGCGGGGCGTGATGAGTGAACTGGACTGGCCGGCCAAAGGCGCGTGCCAACCTGTTACGGAGCGTTGACCTTCTAGTGAACAATGCGGGGATGCATCCAGAGAGGGCTGCTTCTAGCCCTCTTCTCTCACAGCCAGTGGTTGGCATACTGGGTCCTGAGGAGACGTAGAAAAGGGCCGACACGGGGCTAGAAGGGAAATCTCCAGAGATCTGATTGGCGGGGGAGGGGGGGATCTTTACTGGAATAGGCAGCAAGGCCTCTGCTGTGTGTGGCTGGCCCAGTACAGTCGGCCGGCTGTGAGGTCGCAAGACTCTTCCCTCGTCTCTCTGGAACGCCTGGGTCTTCTGCAGACAGGTCCCCTGGCATCCCAGCTCCCGGGACAGATGTGCTGCCTGTCCGTGACGGAAGGGGAACCCCTGACTCTAGCCCCACTGGTAGCTGCTTCCTTTCGACTCGGCACTAGAAAAGGTTCAGAAAAGGGCAACTAAAATGATTAGGGGTTTGGAACGGGTCCCATATGAGGAGAGATTAAAGAGGCTGGGACTCTTCAGCTTGGAAAAAGGAGACTAAGGGGAGATATGATAGAGGTCTATAAAATCATGAGTGATGTGGAGAAAGTGGATAAGGAAAAGTTATTTACTTATTCCCATAATACAAGAACTAGGGGGCACCAAATGAAATTAATGAGCAGCAGGTTTAAAACAAATAAAAGGAAGTTCTTCTTCACGCAGCGCACAGTCAACTTGTGGAACTCCTTGCCTGAGGAGGTTGTGAAGGCTAGGACTATAACAGCGTTTAAAAGAGAACTGGATAAATTCATGGAGGTTAAGTCCGTTAATGGCTATTAGCCAGGATGGGTAAGGAATGGTGTCCCTAGCCTCTGTCTGTCAGAGGGTGGAGATGGACGGCAGGAGAGAGATCACTTGATCATTACCTGTTAGGTTCACTCCCTCTGGGGCACCTGACATTGGCCACTGTCGGTAGACAGGATACTGGGCTGGATGGACCTTTGGTCTGATCCGGTACGGCCGTTCTTATGTTCTTATGTTATGTTCTTCCCCCGGGGGCGAAGGGAGCGCTGTCAAATGCAGAGGCTGGGCTGGTGCTGTCACACACAGGTCTGCAAGGGGAGCAAGAGGTGGTGGGGCTCGGAGAGGGGAAGTCCCCAGGAATCGACCCAGGGCTTGTAAAAACTCAAGAGCCACTTGGGGGGCAGAGGGGAAATGGGCTGCAGCTCCTCTGATTCAAACGCTGCGAGTGCTGGGCTGAATCAAAGCCATTTCCGGTGTTGTCCAAGGCTGGCTGGTACCTCTGCAGCTGTGCTCATCTGTTTCCCCGGCATTGTCTCTGCCGCCTGCCTGGGCATGGGAAGAGAGATCTGCCTGGCACTGCCATTGGGGTTAACTGCGTCTCCAGCCGCTGATCAGTGCGTGTTTCACTCCGAGCCCTCAAAGCAAACGTTCGCCCGGCCCCTCAGCCCGCCAAGCTGTGAGACGAGGGGGTTGCCGGGAATCTCTCCACCCTGGGGTATACTAGCCAAAGAGGCCGGGCTCATTCCGAACATGCCCAGCCGCTCTGGCAGTCTCTGGATCTCTGTCCAAATTCCTCCCCTCCTGCGGACCAAGCCAAAGGATTCTCTTGGAGAAGAGCCCCTAGGGGATGCTTCTCTGGGGTGGCACCAGGGCCGGCTCCAGGCACCAGATNTCTGGGGCGGCACCAGGGCCGGCTCCAGGCACCAGCGTAGGAAGCAGGTGCTTGGGGCAGCCAATTCAAAGGGGCGGCACGTCCAGGTCTTCGGCGGCAATTCGGCGGCGGGTCCCTCAGTCCCCCTCTTCCTCTTTGAGCTGCCGCCGAACTGCCGCCGAAGAGGAAGAGAGGGAGGACCCGCCGCCGAACTGCCGCCGAAGAGGAAGAGAGGGAGGACCCGCCGCCGAACTGCTGCCGAAGAAGCGGCGTGATTTAGCTGCCGCCAAAGTGCCGCCGCTCGTCTTCTTCTTCTTTTTTTGCCGCTTGGGATGGCAGAAAAGCTGGAGCCGGCCCTGGGCGGCCCTTGCTTCTCAGTAGAGCTGAACAAAACACCGTGTGCAGGAAACCATTTCCTGGATCCATTCCCCCGTCTTCCCGATTGTGAGGTGTCCACCCTGCACAAGGCAGAGCAGGTTCAATTAGGTCAATCAACCTGGCACGCTGCCCCTGGAGGAGAACCAGGGATCGATAATGCGTAATGGAAGCTGACATTCAGCGGGGAAGGAGCGGGTTGGGCCTGCAGAAAGGGATGGAGCTGGGAACCGAAGGAGGCTGCGGAGGAAGTAGTCTGCAGTCCCGCCCTGGGAGGAGGGTGTGTGGACTGGTAAATCCAGGGAAGAGGGCAGGAGACAGAGAAGGGGAGTAGGAAGGAGTCTAGGGCAATAGCTACTGGGTCTGGGAGCAAGCAGACCGTAGTTGCTGGACGTAGGGTCGCTGGGCTGGAACTCGGACTAGCATGTGGGCCTGGGTTCCCCTACCAGCAGCTGGGAAAGTGGCACAGCACCTGCCCTTGGAATCCTCACTGCAGAGGAAATTCACCGTGGAGAAGACCAATACCACTCGAGCTCCTGCCCCGGTAGTGCCTGCTCCTGCCACACCCCCTGTGACCACTGTTATTTAGCAGCCCGCTTGTGTTAGGAGTTGTCTGGGAATGTAGCAAGAGACAGGCTTTGCCTCAATGAGTTTACAAGGGTGGCAGAAGAAACGGAGGCACAGAGATGGGAAGGGACTTGGCCAAAATCACTGGCAGAGGCAGGATTAGAACCCAGCTCTCCTGGGCCATGCCCTAACCATTGCACCAGGCTTCCTCTTCCCGCCTGCAGCTTCTCATTTGGTCTGATATTAGTTTTGCTCTTCCTGTTCCTTAGCCCAACTCCCTCCATTCCCTTTCCAAATCCAACACGTGGCCGTGGGGTCCGCTGTGCGAGCGTTTCCAACGGGGCAGCGGGCACAGCCCCCCTGACTCCTGTTGGGGGTGCTCTGGATCTGTGCTGGTGCACCTGAGATCTGAGGGTGGCCTGCAGCTTTTTGGCTGGGTTCAGGTGGGGGAAGAATCTTGTCCGGCAGAGCTGGGTGATAAAAACGATCCTTAACATCTCTGAATCCAGAGAACGCCCGGGATACAGTCAGGCTACTAGTGTCCCCTTGCAGTGAGCTGCCAGGAACGGTCACTGCTGTCTTTGGGCACACACCTGGATTTCAGTACAGCAGGGAGAGAAGGAGTTTTCCAGCCGGCTGATTGATCTATGGAGCTCCTGAGAATAGGGTTCCTCATGGATGGAGTTCCAGTTCCCTGTGGCCCAGAGCTCCTGAGAATGGGGTTCCCTGTGGCCCGGACCTCCTGAGAATGGGGTTCCCCATGGCATGAAGCTCCAGTTCCCTGTGGCCCAGAGCTCCTGAGAATGGAGTTCCCTGTGGCACAGAGCTCCTGAGAATGGGGTTCCCTGTGGCCCAGAGCTCCTGAGAATGGGGTTCCCCATGGCATGAAGCTCCAGTTCCCTGTGGCACAGAGCTCCTGAGAATGGGGTTCCCTGTGGCCCAGAGCTCCTGAGAATGGGGTTCCCTGTGGCACAGAGCTCCAGAAAATCTCTACCCTTCTTTGTGGACCATTATGTGTAGGCTTAGGCTGAAATGTTGCCATGGTCACTAACGGCCCACTCCATTTATTACACCTTTGAGATCATAGATCAAATCCAAGACTGTGTCATATGTGAGAGGAAAATTACCTTGGCCGACCCATGGCCCAGCCTTCAACCTTTAAAAGTCTGGGGGCTGGGGAAGGGTCATGGGGGATCCCTAAATTATAGTCTGAGGAGAATGTTATGCGGAGTCCAGGACTAGCCGGTCCATCGGCTGCACAGCATTGGTACGACCGCTTGTGAGTCCGGCTCTTCCATTTGCACTGCCTGGGCATCACCATCATCACCATTATCTTCACCCTTAAAGGGATGCAGATCGAGCGCCACCCAGATCACTGCCCATCCGATGCAACAGAGCTGGAAGATAACAGCAATTTAGAAAAGGTGGCCTGGAGGACAGAGGGCATCTCCTGGGGAAGAGAGGGTGGCTACTGGCCAGCCCCAGCAATTTCAAAACAAAAATCCTCTGAAATAAAGAGAATAAGTGTCAGTGAGCAGAGCAGCCAAAGACCAGCTACAACTTGCCGGCACATGGGTGGAATAACCGGATTTGATCAGGATAAATTAGGAAGAATATCGCCCATCGGTGAATTGCTAACGGCCTATGAGGTTGCAATTATATGCTGCACTGGGGAACGTATCGCTCTAAAAGGAATTTCATACCTCGGTCTACGTAAAATATCCCCTCATTATCTCTTTTGTAATATTTATTCAGCATTAAAAGTATTTGAGTGCCGCATCCAGCAATCTTGTCACACACTGGGGCCTTTTGAAATTGTTCTTGGCTGGTTTTTAATCAGGCTCCTCGTTGCTCCACTGGGAGACCAGCCAGAGGGAGTCGCGCCATGGGGCCCTGATTTAGCTAAGCACTAAAACACGTGCGTAAGTGGCATTGAATGGGATTTAAGCAGGCACTTCATGCTAAGGATATGTTTCAAGCTATCAAATGAGTGTGGCACACATTAGGTGGATTAAAAGCTGGCTAATGGTAGGTCTCCAAATGTAATTGTAAACAGGGAATTGTCAAAAAGGGAGGGTCCCACTGGGATGGGCTCTTGGCCCTACACTATTTAACATTTTTATTAATGACTTAGAAGCAAACAGAAAATCGTCCTTGATAAAGTTTGCAGACGACACAAAAATTGGGGGAATGGTAAATAAGGAAGAGGACAGGGCACTGATACAGAGCGATCTGGATCGCTTGGTAAGCTGGGCACAAGCAAACCAGATGGGTTTTAATATGGCTAAATATAAATGGATACATCTAGGAACAAAGCATGCTTAGCGGCTGGGGGGCTCTATCCCGGGAAGCAGGGACTCTGAAAAGGAACTGGGGGGTCGTGGTGGATAATCACTGAATGCGAGCTCCCAGGGGTGACGCTGTGGCCAAAAAGGCGAATGCCATCCTGGGCTGCACAAACAGGGGTAGCCGTAGAGGCGTTATTTGACCTCTGTATTTGCCGCTGGGAGGCTCAACCACTTCTGGGGTCCACAGTTCAAGAAGGATGTTGATACGTTGGAGAGGGTTCAGTGAAGAGCCCCAAGAATGACGGAAGGATTGAAGAATGGGCTCTTCAGTCTAGCAGAGAAAGGTGTAACCCGATCCAATGGCCGGAGGTTGAAGCTAGACACATTCAGACTGGAAGTAAAACGTAAATTCTTAACAGTGAGAGAAGTTAACCGCTTGCACAATTTACCAAGGGTCAGGGTGGATTCTCCATCCCTGACCATTTTTAAAGCAAGATGGGAGGTTTTTCTGAAAGCTCTGCTCTAGGAATAAGTCTGGGGCAGTTCTCTGGGCTGTGTGACACAGGAGGGCAGGCTAGATGAGCACAGTGGTCCCTTTTGGCCTTGGAATCTAGGAATCCATGTTGTGCTTTGCTGAATCAAAGCCGAAATCCTACAGCGAGGGAGCAATGGGAGAGAAACCAGGGCATGATGCGCTGAGGGTGAGATTCACCCCAGGCACAAAGCCAGCAGTGTGGTTCTGGAGGCTTATGCTGCCTTCTTCACAGATATGACTCTACAGGGCCTTGCATCTTGCTTTCTCTTACACGGCTCTGGGGACCTTGGCTCTTAACTAGTGAGATCACCACAGTAACTTGTACTAGACTCCCTCAAAAAAACATACCTCAGGGCATAATAAGCCATTGCTTCTTGAGCACCTTCCAGCTGAGGAGCTCACGGCCCTGCACAAACACGAATGGATCCAGCTTCACAGCCCCACGAGGTAGGCAGGTCTATCTTGGGCCTTATAGGGCCTTCCTTGCCACTGTATATGAGGCACAGGTCTTCAGAGGTATTCTGGTGCCTCACTTCCATTGGGAGTTCACCTTTGATTACCTGGGCCTGAGAGTCGCTCCTTCCCGAGTGAATGTTATCCTCACAACAGCCCTGTGAGGTAAGGGAGCATCATCCCCAGCAGCCCAGGCTGAGACCAGGGCCCCAGTACACCGGGTGCTGCACAGACTAGGGTGACCAGANGGGGGGGGGGGGGGGGCTGAGGGAAAGAAAAAAAACCAACCAGCCAAGCAAGTCCCGGCTGAGGAAAAAAAAAAAAACCCAGCCGAGCGAGTCCCGGCTGAGGAAAAAAAACAAATAAACCAGTGCTGCTTGCGGATATCTCTGTCCCGCGTCCCCACCAAAGATCGGTCGGGACGCGGGACAGAGACCGAAATATCGGGACGGTCCCGATAAAATCGGGACGTCTGGTCACCCTAGCACAGACACACGGTGCAAGGCAGTCCACGCCCTGCTGAACCACCGGTCTAGAGAGAGAAGACACGCACCAGGATTAATATCACTCCCACTTTGTAGACGGGGAGCTGAGACACAAGAGAGATTAAGTGACCGAACTAAGGGAGTTTTCCGTCAAGCCAAGAATTGAGCCTACATCTCCAGAGTCCCAATCCATTCCGATTAACACCTAGCTCATATGGAGGCCTTTTCCTCAGTCGATCTCAGTCACGTTCATTCTCCCCATGTTACAGCTGGGGAAACTGAGGCAAGGAGTGGTGAAGTGACTTAGAATCATAGAATGGTAGGACTGGAAGGGACCTCAGGAGGTGTTCTAGACCAGTCCCCTGCCCTCATGGCAGGACTAATGGACTCTAGACCATCCCTGACAGGTGTTTGTCCAACCTGCTCTTAAAAACCTCCAATGATGGAGATTCCACAACCTCCCTAGGGAATTTATTCCAGTGCTTAACCACCCTGATAATTAGGAAGTTTTTCCTAATGTCCAACCTAAACCACCCTTGCTGCAATTTAAGCCCATTACTTCTTGTCCTATCCTCAGAGGTTAAGGAGAATAATATTTCTCCCTCCTTCTTGTAACAACCTTTTATGTACTTGAAAACTGTTATCATGTCCCCTCTCAGTCTTCTCTTCTCCAGACTAAACAAACCCATTTTTTTCAATCTTCTCTCATAGGTCATGTTCTCTAGACCTTTAATCATTTGTGTTGCTCTTCTCTGGAGTTTCTCCAATTTGTCCACATCTTTCCTGAAATGTGGCACCCAGAACTGGACACAATACTCCAGTTGACGCCTAATCAGCGTGGAGTAGAGCAGAAGAAATACTTCTTGTGTCTTGCTTACAACACTCCTGCTAATACATCCCAGAATGGTGTTTGCTTTTTTTGCAGCAGTGTTACACTGTTGACTCAGATTTAGCTTGTGATCCACTATGGCCCCCAGATCCCTTTCCGCAGTACTCCTTCCTAGGCAGCCATTTCCCATTGTGTGTGTGTAACTGATTGTTCCTTCCTAAGTGGAGTGCTTTGCATTTGTTCTTATTGAATTTCATCCTATTTACTTCAGAACCCTCCCTGCTTGGTATCATCCACAAACCTTGTAAGTGCACTCTCTATGCCATTATCTAAATCATTGATGAAGATATTGAACAGAACTGGACCCAGAACTGATCCCTGCGGGACCCCACTCGTTATGTCCTTCCAGCATGACTGTGAACCACTGATAACTGCACTCTGGGAATGGTTTTCCACCCAGTTCTGCACTCACCTTATAGTAGCTCCATCTAGGCTGTATTTCCCTAGTTTGTTTATAAGGTCATGTGAGACAGTATCAAAAGCCTAAAGTCAAGATATACCATATCTACCACTTCCCCCCTATTCACAAGGCTTGTTACCCTGTCAAAGAAAGCTATTAGGTTGGTCTGACATGATTTGTTCTTGACAAATCCATGCTGACTCTTACTTATCATTTTATTATCTTCTAAGTGGTTGCAAATTGATTGCTTGATTATTTGCTCCATTATCTTTCTGGGTACAGAAATTAAGCTGACTGGTCCGTAATTCCCCTGGTTGTCCTTGTGACATTCTATAGCTTGGGGGAGCGCCCTGTAACCCCCATATTCCTCATTTATATATAATTGTGATCTTGCATATAAAGCATGCCATGTGAGGTATCAGGGGAAAGGTTACGATCTGCAGAAAGTCACTGTTCTATCTAAATATGTGTATCATTAGTGCATATGCAGTTATGAGATTGTGTTGTGTGGCTGTCAGTAAAATATGCTGTAAATTGGGGAATCAGCCAGATATTAGATCCCCAGAGGCAACAGCAAGGAAAATAACCAACGCCCAGGCGGGTGTCAAACAACCCTCAACAGCCATTGTCCAGCAAGGGAGCTACAATGCAATGACTCACCTGCATGAGGCCACACCAGGGGAACTGCTCAACCTTGCCTGGGGACTCAGCAATGCCCCCAGACATGCCTGGACTTGTGTTCTCCAAGCACATGGACTGAGGGTATAAAACAGAACACGGGGCCCCATGCTTGGCCTTTCTCCTTCCCCCACCTATGCTGCAAGCAACAAGGAGTGGAAGACTGAAGACTCCAACAGAGGGGACTGGCCCAGGTTCCAGGGGTGAAACCTGTGTACTATGAACTGCAATATCCAGTGGGGTGAGAAAAACTGCTTAATCTAGATGTTACCCAGTCTAATAGGGTTGAGAGTTTAGACTGCGGGCTTATATTTTCTTTTCTTTTGGTAACCACTCTGACTTTTTGCCTATAACTTATAATCACTTAAAATCTATCTTCTGTAGTCAATACATTTGTTTAACTGTTTATCTTTACCAGTGAGTTTGCCTGAAGCGTTTGGTAAATCTGTGCAGGCTTACAAAGGCTGATGTATATCCACTTTCCATTGATGAAGTGATGGGCCAATTAATAAAATTGAACTGCT
The DNA here is from genome assembly GCA_003942145.1 of Platysternon megacephalum. Lineage (NCBI taxonomy): Eukaryota > Metazoa > Chordata > Testudines > Platysternidae > Platysternon > Platysternon megacephalum. The sequence continues at coordinate 542,394 of QXTE01000327.1, read as the reverse complement.
CGTCTTGAGCAGTGCAAGACAGTATATTCCTGAGGTACAAGGCTGGGAGCTGGGGGGATTTGGCTGGTGCCTTTCTCAGTGTGATTCATGAGGGGTGGAGCATTCATGCAATCTAGCTGGGTGTGGGGCGTCACATGTGCTGAGTGATAACAGTGCCTGGAGGGGTTTGCTGCTTGTTACTAGCAAAGCATTGTGATAGACAGCTCAGGCTTGAAAGTTAAGGGTGCACAGCGGTCCCACAGTCCCAGGCTGCATCTCGGGGATCCTGTCACAGTCCTTGTTCCCCCTCTTTATAGATGGGCACTATATTTGCCCTTTTCCAGTCCTCTGGAACCTCTCCCATCTTCCGTGAGTTTTCGAAGAGAATTACTAATGGCTCAGATATCTCCTCAGTCAGCTGCTTGAGTATTCTAGGATATATTTCATCAGTCCCTGGTGATTTGAAGACATCTAACATGTCTAAATAATTTTAACTTGTTCTTTCCCTATTTTAGCCTCAGATCCTACCTCATTTTTACGGGTGTTCACTATGTTTGACGTCCAATCGCTACTAAACTTTTTGGTGAAAACCGAAACAAAAACGTAATTTAGCACTTCTGCCAAAGACTCAAAATCCCAAAAAGGCAAATAAAAAGAACCTCCAAATCTATTATTTCAAAAAAATCTCCCTTTTTTTTTTCAACCAATCTCCTGATTTTTCAAGGGTCTGCCCCATGACTTTTGAAGGCTTGCAGTTAACAATACTGTCACCAAACTTACATGGCAAGCCAATGTGACCTTGCAGGGACCTTTTCAGTGATTTAAAGACAGTCACAGCTGCTTAAACATGATGCAGAGAATCAGGAAAGGTGATTCAATGGGTCAAACCTCAGAGAACTGGTATTTCCCCTCTTCAGCTAAATGAATGTCTTGTTGCCTTAATGGGGCATTCAGGCAATTGTTCACATTACTTTGTTGGGACAATTTTCAGGCTAATTCCCTTATCAATTGCAATTAGAGACATTTATATGGCAATTAAAGGTCAGGCAAATGCTGCAGCAGAGTGAACCGTCTTCAGAGATGGGTGGTTATAGCATTAGTTATATTTGGTTCAGATGGGGAGGCCCTGTAAGTGGGATGAATGTGAATCTTACCAACGTGCCCTGTCTCAGTGCTCTGAAATCACAGAGTAATCAACAACCACATTGGAAGCTTCTGTCAATTTACAGAGCAGGGCTGAAAGCAGAGGCTTTCAAATGCTTTCTATATAGTAAATGAGAAACTGGAAAGGATGGTCTTGGGGTTAAGGGATCTCTTTACCACCCAGGCTAGCTAAACTCAATTCCTAGCTCTGTCCCAGACTTTCACCTTGGTTCAGTCACATCATTTTTTCCCCACTTTATTTCTCCAGCTGTAAAATGCATAGACTGTAAGTGTTTTAGGGCAGAGACGAACTTTAGGTTCCCAAGTTTGGGATAGGCACTGTAGAATAGTTTAAGAGGTGAGATACACAATGAAAGGGACAGACAAGATGAGGCTAGATGGATGGGTGGGTAGGTATGGGAACGGATAGGTAGCTAGGTAGACAAGTGTCCATGGAGCTAGATAGATTGAGGGGTGGAGGGATAGCTAGAGGGGTGTGTATGGGAAGAGAGGTACAAGCGGGTAGTCTGAATGAGCTCTCCCCTGTCATCTATTGACAAACTGGGGGGAAAGACCTCAGGATCAGACGGTATCTGCATAGACACACATGCTTTGCCTAGGTGATCAGTGGGTAGAGCTGCTTTGCCAAGTGACCATTTGGGCTGTTTGGGGTTAAAAGTCACTGACGTGTCGGGTAAGGAAAGGAAGCTCTCCTTATTGGCCCACTAAAGGGCTGCAGGACTGGATTTAATATGTCTTAAATCAGGGGCGGCCAACCTGAGCCTGAGAAGGAGCCAGAATTTACCAATGTGCATTGCCAAAGAGCCACAGTAATACGTCAGCAGCCCCCCGTCAGCTCCTCCCACTCCAACCTGCAGCGTCTCCTGCCCGCCGGCAGCCCCACCAATCAGTGCCTCTCGCTCCCTCCCCACGCCCGCCGTGATCAGCTGTTATGTGGTGTGCAGGAGGCTCTGGTGGGGAGGGGGGAAGAGCAAGGGCATGGCAGGCTCGGGGGAAGGGGTGGAGTGGGGCCAGGGCCTGGGGCAGAGCAGGGGGTTGAGCAGTGAGCACCCCCCGGCACATTGGAAAGTGGGCGTCTGTAGCTCCAGCCCCGGAGTCGGTGCCTAGACAAGGAGCCGCATATTAACCTCTGAAGAGCCGCATGCGGCTCTGGAGCCACAGGTTGGCCACCCCTGTCTTAAATGAAGGGGTCACCCTCCCGTGAACCTCCCTTGCTAAGCAGGGGGTAGAGATGGGAAAGAATGATGTTGGGTTCGGTTGCTTAAAGGGTCCCTGGAGCTATTTGTCTAAAGATGGAGCTGACTAGATTCAGTTGAAAGTCCTTGTTTCTGCTCTGCCATCGCTAGAGCTGAAATCGCTGATGAGCTGAGCCAGAGACCTGGTGGCGTGAACGCTGTGGCCGTGAAAACAAAGCAGAGGCGGTAGCGGCAGTGAGGTTCCTCCCTGCCCAGTGAAATCACTGCGAGCTGAAAGCGCTGAGGACGGGGCTAGGCGGAGGAACCTCAGGACACGGCAGTGACCGTAGCATCAGAGGCAGCAGCAGTGCTGGCGAGAGAGGCATCACTCGACCACCCCACGCCTTGGACAACAAACTGTGAGTGGAGGGAAAAGGGGAGCGGAGTGTTACAAGGACGCTTGGCCATTGGCCTGTCACAAGGTGGGAAACTGAGGCAAAGGATACTGCCCAAGGCAATGTGGGGGCAGGTGCTGCGTACTGAGTCATTGTGGCAATGTTTTCCCAAACGAAGGCTGTGTCCCCTCTCTTCATACGTTTTCTCAGCGGCAGTACTGTCTCTTCGGGGGCGTCAGCACAGCAAAAACCAAAACCAAACCAGAGCAGCAAGTCTAAGAGCCTGGGTCAACTCACTTGGGATGGCGGGGCTCGCTCAGAGAGCTGAAAACAGCAGTGCAGACTTTCCCACGCAGGCTGGAGCCCAGGCGTTGGGACCCTCCCACCTTGCAGGGTCCTGGAGCTCCGGCTGCTGCCTGAGTCCAGACGTCGACACAGCGCTGCAGCCCGAGCCCGGCTAGCCGCAGGTGTGCAGTTGCTGTGTAGACATACCTGCAGACGAGCCCGAGTCAGTTGACCCTGGCTCTCTGAGATACCCCGAGAGGCGCCCAGAGGAGGTGTTTAGTTTTCTGGGTGGAGGCGTGAGCTAGTTCTGTTTTGCAATATTACAGGAACCCCCTAGATGTTGAATGGTTGCTGCAGCCAACCCCAGGCAGAAGGGTTACTCAGAGACGGGTGTGCATGGGGATGGATTGATAGATTGGAAAGTCTCTGGTTTCCAAAGTTTCCTGGTTGCACGGGTGATTTCTCCAGTCTTACTTCGCATCATCAAACGGAGCCCCTGCTGCGGAGTGTCTGTAAGATCACAGCCCTCCCACGGGCACGAATGGAGAGGTGGAGCCAGCCGCAGGATTTCTGTAAGCTGCCTCCAGGACTTCCTTCCAGACACACACCTGCACACATATTGGTTTTAGGAAATACGTATTTAGCTGTGACCTTATTCCTCCTCGCTGGAGTTCTGCTTTGCCAGCGCTCTGCAGCAGGGGAACCCGGTCCAGGCTCATTCTGCTCTCTCTCTAATCAAAGGCCTGGGGCTGACCCCGAGCTGATAACCCAGGCAGACTCCTCGCTCCTGGCCGCCCCGTTCCCAGTGATAAATGCCTTGCAATATCCTGCGCTGTCACAGCTGCCGACTGAAATGTGGAGAAAAGGGCCACAGGGGGCAGGATGTTCGCTAACGCGCTGTGATCATTATTCAGCAGCTCAGTCTCTGGCGTCCGTCTCTGCTCCCTCTTGCTCCCCATACAGAGCAGGATTAAGCAGTTTGTCCCGGAAGTGGGAGAGCGTGTGCCGTTCCCCGTGCGGGGCGCTGAATCCCTCCACGCTGCGCACTAGCTGACCTCAGCGCGTGGTCAGTGCTGGGGAAAGGTGCTGGATCAGCCACGCTGGAGGCAAAAGGCCCAGAGCCAGATCTAAAATGGCATCTCTCTCCCCCAATGGAGCTACAGCCCGTTTACACTAGCTCAGGAGCTGGCCTGTGGACTCCAGTGGCGCTATTGCTGATTTGCACCGGCTGGCCCTGTATTTATCCATTCTGACCCCTCTGCTGACCCGGCCAATGAAAGGGGGAGGCGGAGCCGAAACAGAGAGTCCATTTTCGGGATGTCAGAACAGGACTGACCCCCGCACGTGGCTCATTTCTCAGAGGCCTCCAAGCAGCCAGGTGACGGTTGTGACCCACCAGGGCTGGGTTCCAGAAAGGACCTACCCTGAGCGCTCTGCATTGTATCACCTCGACCCCAGGCAGCCCATGAGCCCTTTGCACCCTGACGATTCACAAGAGATGACAGATTGTGGGGGAGGTGCCCACGGACGGGGTGGAAGCCCCCTTCCCCTAGACTGGACAGAACACTAGACAGTGGCCTGTAAGGGACAATCCTGCCTCGGGCTGGGAATTAGGCCCCCTAATCCAATGGGATTTGGTGAACTGGAATGGGAGACGGAGAACTGACGGGGGCACTAGAGCCATAAAGACGGGGAGGGATAGCTCAGTGGTTTGAGCATTGGCCTGCTAAACCCAGGGGTGTGAGTTCAATCCTTGAGGGGGCCACTCAGGAATCTGGGGCAAAATCAGTACTTGGTCCTGCTGGTGAAGGCAGGGGGCTGCACTCAATGACCTTTCAGGGTCCCTTCCAGTTCTATGAGATAGGTATATCTCCATTTAATATTAGAGGTCGATCTTTCCATCTCTAATTTCTGTGATTCCCTGCTAATGCATTCCTGGCCGCATGTGGGCTCTGGTAGATAACGAAGGGCTGGCTCCTGCAACCCTGTACCTCCACGAAGTCCTCCTGCACAGTGTAAGTAACCCCACAGAAATCAGTGGGGATTATGCACTCCGGGCAGGACTACATGCACAAGCCTTGCTGCTCCTCAGTTTGGAAACAAGGGCCAGAATTGTCAGAAGGGCTCAGCGCCTGGGGGGGGGGGAGTTTTCCGCTGGGTGCTGAGCTATCTGAAAGGGTGGCCACCCCACCCAAGGCCTGAGCAGGCTAAAAAGGGCCAATCAACCTTCGTAGTTGTACCTGACGGGATTTAGTAATTTTACTAATTGTTGATGAGCCCAGCTGGGGGACAAGATGGGAAAGGCAGATAAAGGGAGGAAGTTGGCAGCGGGAGCCTGCAGTCACTCCGGAGTGGAGGAAACCCAGGGGGAGAACAAACCCTGATACCCCAGACTGAGAAGAAGGGTCAACCCCAGAGGAGTTACTGAGAAAGTCTGAGAAGACAGGGGAGGAGGAAACAGCAAAGAGAGGGACTGTGCAGACCTGGGCTGCTGGTTAAAGGGTCCCCGGGCTGGAGCCCCGTGTAGAGGGAGGGTCTGGGTTTCCCTACCAGCCACTGGGGAAGTGACACTGGACCCAGACTTGGGACCGGAAGACTGCCTGACACAACACACGGGGACAGCTTGTACAGTGGGACTTTGACACCCTAGAAGGAAAAGACTAAATAGTGACCTGGCCAGAGAGCTGAGTCACGAAGAGGGAGCACCCCAGTCCCAGAGAGAGAAAGAGAGAGACCATTGTGCAGGCAACCGACAAGGGTGCCAGCCTGGGCGAGGGCTGATCCCCAGACCCAGCCACCATCAGCTGCCCCAGTGGTAAGTGAACCGAGCCCTTTGCTTTGACAATCTGGCCCAAGTCTGCCTATATTGCTTTGCCGATGCCTTTTCCCTGTAATTCCCATCCTAGAGGCATTGGGCCAGACTCTGATGCCCAGTCATAGGAACATAAGAACATAAGAACGGCCATACTGGGTCAGACCAAAGGTCCATCAAGCCCAGTATCCTGTCCTCTGACAGTGGCCAATGGGAGGTGCCCCAAGGGGAATGAACAGACAGGTTATCATCAAGTGATCCATCCGCTGTCACCCATTCCCAGCTTCTGGCAAACAGAGGCTAGGGACACCATTCCTGCCCATCCTGGCTAGTAGCCATTGATGGACCTATCCTCCATGAATCTATCTAGCTCCCTTTTGAACCCTGTTATGGTCTTGGCCTTCACAATACCCTCTGGCAAGGAGTTCCACAGGTTGACTGTGCATTGCGTGAAAAAATACTTCCTTTTGTTTGTTTTAAACCTGCTGCCTATTAATTTCATTGAGTTGCCCCTTGTTCTTGTATTAGGAGAAGGAGTAAATAACACTTCCTTATTCGCTTTCTCTATACCACTCATGATTTTATAGACCTCTATCATATGCCCCCTTAGTCACCTCTTTTCCAAGCTGAAAAGTCCCAGTCTTATTAATCTCTCCTCATACGGAAGCCGTTCCATACCCCTAATCATTTTTGTTGCCCTTTTCTGAACCTTTTCCAATTCCAATATATCTTTTTTGAGATGGGGAGACCACCTCTGCACGCAGTATTCAAGGTGTGGGCGTACCATGGATTTATATAGAGGCAACATGATATTTTCTGTCTTCTTATTTACCCCTTTCTTGATGATTCCCAACAGTCTGTTCATTCACAGCCTCTTTGGGCCTCTCTGGTGATGGAAAGGGGCTGTAAATCCAGCTGCCAATTGCTAGCAGAGAATTCCCCAGTTGTCAGGGAACTCGGCTGCAGGTGAATCTGTGTCTAGCTCCCTGCTGGTGCGTGTGTCGCTGCTGGGACTTGAGCACGGGAGGAGGCATGCTGGGATTGGCAAGGTTATGTGGCAGAGCTCCACTACACCAATCCTCCCCTGGACTCTATGCCAATTACATAACTTAGAGCTGCCCAGCAGCGACTCTAAGGCTCTGTCTTCACTTATGGCACTGGCTGCATGCAGAGTGCAGGTGGGTACTACGTGTGCAGCTCACTCTCTCAGAGAGAAGGCGAGGAAATGACTAAAAGATTTTGGTTACCTCCGAGGGGCTGCAAAACCCCCACAGCGGCTGTCAGCTGAAAGCAATTGGAAACAGAATGTTATTAAAGGCTTCGGGTTTGAAGCCTAGCACTTGAATTGGCTCAACTCCCGCCGCCTTCAAGGGAAGGCGGGGAAGGTTGCAGAGAGCTGGATGGGAGTTACAAAGAGCTGGCAAGATGCAAGGCAACTGCAGGGCAGGGTCCTTTGTTACTCAGTTCATTGTTAATCTCTTTTTAATTAATGCGGGATAACCAGGTGGCACACTGCTGAGAGGCTGGGAAGGAGGATCCTTGCAATGTGTCTGTCTATGGCCCACTCATAGACTCATAGATTTTAAGGTCAGAAGGGACCATTATGATCATCTAGTCTGACCTCCCGCATGATGCAGGCCACAAAAGCTGACCCCCCCACTCCTGGAATAATTCTCTCCCTTGACTCAGCTGTTGAAGTCCCCAAATCATGATTTAAAGACTTCAAGTTGCAGAGAATCCTCCAGCAAGCGACCCCTGCCCCATGCTGCGGAGGAAGGCGAAAAACCTCCAGGGCCTCTGCCAATCTACCCTGGAGGAAAATTCCTTCCCGACCCCAAATATGGCGATCAGCTGAACCCCGAGCATGCGGGCAAGACTCTCCAGCCAGACACTCAGGAAAAAGTTCTCTGTAGTAACTTTTAATATCCCATCATTGACCATTGGTACTAATTACCAGTGATGGCACGTTATTGACCTATTGACTAAGATCACGTTATCCCATCAAACCATCCCCTCCATAAACTTATCAAGCTTAATCTTAAAGCCAGAGAGGTCTTTCGCCCCCACTGTTTTCCTCGGAAGGCTGTTCCAGAACTTCACTCCTCTGATGGTTAGAAACCTTCATCTAATTTCAAGCCTAAACTTCCCGACGGCCAATTTATATCCATTTGTTCTCGTGTCCAGAGCGTTGACCCCTCTAATACATTGCCCCTTGCAACACCCCAGTGAGGCCGGGACAGAGCAAGGAACGGAAGTGACTGGATTGGACCCACATCTCCCAAGTCAGCACCTTAACCACTAGGCTACTCTTCCTCTCCTCACGCCTAGCCCAACAGGGGGCGACTCGCGCCGTCACGGTGTCCCTAGCTCCAGTTCTCTGCTGCATGTAGAGGCGGCTCTGGGGGCTAAGGCCCCCGCTAGGGCTGGTGTAGCGCGGTGGTGAGGAGGGGACAGGGCGTTGGCAAAGCCTGGCCGGCTGGCACTGGTGGAGCAGGAGGCGGCCACTGAGTGGCTCTGGCGCGCTAGCTCCACCGGCAGCGTATGCTGCCTCAGGGAGGGATAATGGCACTAGGTGGCTGGTAGCCGCCCACAGCGGGTGGCGTTAGGGTGGGGCTGAAGTGCCTCCCTTTCCCCCACCCCCGAGCTGATACTTCACATGTTCCCATGGTGGGCAAATCCCAGGATCTACCAGGAACATAAGAATGGCCAGGCTGGGTCAGACCAAAGGTCCATCTAGCCCAGTATCCTGTCTTCCGACAGTGGCCAATGCCAGGTGCCCCAGAGGGAATGAACAGAACAGGTGATCATCAAGTGATCCATCACCTGTCGCCCATTCCCAGCTTCTGGCAAACAGAGGCTAGGGACACCATCCCTGCCCATCCTGGCTAATAGCTATAGTTTTGGCCTTCACAACACCCTCTGGCAAAGAGTTCCACAGGTTGACTGTGTGTTGTGTGAAAAAATACTTCCTTTTGTTTGTTTTAAACCTGCTGCTTATTAATTTCATTGGGTGACCCCTAGTTCTTGTGTTATGAGAAGGAGTAAATAACACTCCCTTATTCACTTTCTCCACACCAGTCATGATTTTATAGACCTCTATCATAGTCCCTCCCCCTCCCACCCCGGTAGTCATCTCTTTTCCAAGCTGAGAAGTCCCAGTCTTTTCAATCTCTCCTCATACGGAAGCCGTTCCATACCCCTAATCATTTTTTTGCCTTTTTCTGAATCTTTTCCAATTCCAATATAACTTTTTTGAGATGGGGCAAGCAGATCTGCCCACAGTATTCCCAATATGGGCGTACCATGGATTTATAGAGAGGAAACCTGGGCTTCCCCAGGGTGCAAACCAGCGTGGCCCCAATCCTGCCTTGGCCCCCAGGTTCTATTGTAACACAACGAGTGGATCGTACCCGTGATGGCTGGTTAAATGCAGCTCCAGTGATCTCACCCCCCATCTACTGCAGCTCNGAGAAGGAGTAAATAACACTCCCTTATTCACTTTCTCCACACCAGTCATGATTTTATAGACTTCTATCATAGTCCCTCCCCGTCCCACCCCAGTAGTCGTCTCTTTTCCAAGCTGAGAAGTCCCAGTCTTTTCAATCTCTCCTCATACGGAAGCCGTTCCATACCCCTAATCATTTTTTTGCCTTTTTCTGAATCTTTTCCAATTCCAATATAACTTTTTTGAGATGGGGCAAGCAGATCTGCCCACAGTATTCCCAATATGGGCGTACCATGGATTTATAGAGAGGAAACCTGGGCTTCCCCAGGGTGCAAACCAGCGTGGCCCCAATCCTGCCTTGGCCCCCAGGTTCTATTGTAACACAACGAGTGGATCGTACCTGTGATGGCTGGTTAAATGCAGCTCCAGTGATCGCACCCACCGTCTACTGCAGCTTGCAGCAGCCTTGGGAGTAGGGGTATGGAGGATGTTAAGAGTCTTTGCTAAGAGATGATTTGAGCACCCTGTCATCATTGGATTGTCCCGTTAGTTGAACTGACTTCACAGCGTTAAACTATACGGGCGGTTGGGGTTGAAAGTGATGATAAATAGCAGGGAGGGGCATAAAATCTAGCCGAATCCCAGCCCCATGTGTGCCAGTCTCCCGGCACCTTTCCCTCCGCTGGGCTCCCTCGCTGGGCTTTCCTTAGGGCTGAATTGTGATCGGTTTGCTCCTTTGCTCTTCTAATGCCTCTTACGGTGGATGTCGCTTCTCTGCTCGGGGAATTAACAGCTCCTTTGAGGCCAGCTCCAGGGATTGCACTAGTGCCGTCCCTCCCACGCCTGCTCTTGACAAGGTGTCACCCCCCTGCTTGCTTTGCATGCCCTGCCCCGATGCCCTGGCATTGTGCCTTGTTGGCAACCGTCTTGCTCCAGTCATTGGTTTCTGGTTGATGAAGCCCAGCAGCGGTGCCCGTGTGAATGAGTCAGCGGTGACCAGGAAAGGAGTTGCACAACCTCTCCTGTACCAGCCTCAGCACCAGCCCGAAGGGTTCACCAGGAGATGGGGCAGGGAGTTTGATCCATTGCTCAAGCCTTGCCCTGACTGAAGGTGTCAGGTGACAAGGGGGCTGGATTCCCCGGGCTTCAGGGCCCATTTTGACACCAACCTAACGGCCAGTTTTTCAAAAGCGCTCAGCAGCCGGCGTGCTGAGCGATTTTGGGTGCCTGACTGGGAGCTGAGCTCTTTTGCACATCTCTACCTTAGTGCCGGTTTTGGTGTGATATGCTTGTGTGCTCACGAGGAAGCGGACTGAGACCCACCGAATGACCCTCAGGTGGGCGTGACTTTGGATGGCTGGTAGCTAGCGCTGGGCCAATACAGATAAGCCTTTTAGGTGAATATCAGTGAGTTGATCATAGGGAGAGAGTAAAGAAGCTGCTGTTTATTTAGTTCATCCAAGGGAAGGTTGAGAGGTGACTTGATCACATTCTACAAGTATCTACATGGGGAAGCGATTTCTGAAAGCAGAGGGGTCTGTATTCTAGCAGTCAAAGGCAGGATCTAGACAACTTATCTAGGGAGGTGGTGGAGCCTCCATCCCTTGAAGACTTTAATCAAGACTCTGGGTTTTCTCCGTGAGTGTCAGATGCACGGGGCCCAGGACTCCCTCGCCCTGCAGAGCTGTTTACACCAACGCAGAGTAGGAGTCAGAATAGTTGTGTCTTGAGTCTGTTTCACACTCCCCAGTCTGGGCGGAGGGATAGCGCAGTGGTTTGAGCATTGGCCTGCTAACCCAGGGTTGTGAGTTTAATTCTTGAGGGGGCCATTTAGGGAACTGGGGTAAAAATCTGTCTGGGGATTGGTCCTGCTTTGAGCAGGGGGTTGGTCCTTACCAACCTCAGAAGAGTAGTGGAGAATTAGGTACATGGCTTTAAAGCATTTGATGCTCCCTCCACCTTTCCTGAGAGGATGGAGCAGCGGTGGCCAGGAGGGGTGGGGGTGGATCATCAAAAGCAGGGACTAAAACCTGGGCCCTCTGGATCTAAAAAGCACATGGTGCCACTACCTGAGCTCAAGCATTCAGCTGCCTTGCCTAGCTGGCTTTAGTAGCTTCATAAACTGCTATGCATTGACGAGGGACAGAGAGTCACATGGGTTGCGTACAATAGATACCAAATGAACGATGCAATGTGTGTATTGTGTGTCACATTAAATTGTAAATCATAGAATATCAGGGTTGGAAGGGACCTCAGGAGGTATCTAGTCCAACCCCCTGCTCAAAGCAGGACCTAATCCCAACTAAATCATCCCAGCCAGGGCTTTGTCAAGCCTGACCTTAAAAACCTCTAAGGAAGGAGATTCCACCACCTCCTAGGTAACCCATTCCAGTGCTTCACCACCCTCCTAGTGAAAAAGTTTTTCCTAATATCCAATCTAAACCTCCCCCACTGCAACTTGAGACCATTACTCCTTGTTCTGTCACAGCTCAGATGCTTCTTCTTGTTTGCTTTTAGCCCCGCACTTCTCTTTACTTTCTTCTTGCTTAGTAGAGAAAGGGGATGGTACCTAGAGTGAAAGGCTTCCGCAGTGGTTAGGACCCTAGCTTGGGTCTTAGGCCAACCTAGCTATGTCATTCAGGACTGTGATGCACTTATAGTGTAGACATACCCCATGTATCCTAAGTTTTAGATGTGGAGCAGGCCTAGGATTCAGTTCCCTTCTCTTCCCCAGACTCCCTGGGTGACCTTGGTCAAGTCACTTTGTCTCTCTGGGCCTCGCTTCCCCATTTGCAACACCTGGCCCAATGTGGCCATGACCCCAGCTGGCACCTCTGAAGTCTATCATAAGACAAATACTAACGTGGACTATCAAGTGCTGATTCTGCCCGGTAGCTGTCCCATCTTCCCTTGTAGCGGGACGGGCTCACGAGCCACCGCTGACAGCTTTCCTCATAACACGGGAAGGAGCTGTCATTTCTTTTCTTCACTCAATAGCAGCTTGGAAGCAGAAAGACGAGAGGAGGTTGTGGGCGGCTGGCAGGAAGGCACGCGGATCTTAATACAGTACAGCGTTTTATTCCTTAACAATTCGGCTCAGGATTGCGAGACGTTAGCAAAGCTCTGGGTGGGGAGCCCGGCGCTGGACTAGCAGGGTCAGGATCGAGGGGCATCGGCAGAGCTGGGAGCCGGGCGCCGGACTAGCAGGGTCAGGATCGAGGGGCATCGGCAGAGCTGGGAGCCCGGCGCCGGACTAGCAGGGTCAGGATCGAGGGGCATCGGCAGAGCTGGGAGCCGGGCGCCGGACTAGCAGGGTCAGGATCGAGGGGCATCGGCAGAGCTGGGAGCCGGGCGCCGGACTAGCAGGGTCAGGATCGAGGGGCATCGGCAGAGCTGGGAGCCCGGCGCCGGACTAGCAGGGTCAGGATCGAGGGGCATCGGCAGAGCTGGGAGCCGGGCGCCGGACTAGCAGGGTCAGGATCGAGGGGCATCGGCAGAGCTGGGAGCCGGGCGCCGGACTAGCAGGGTCAGGATCGAGGGGCATCGGCAGAGCTGGGAGCCGGGCGCCGGACTAGCAGGGGGAGCAGTGGGTCAGGATTGAGTTGCAGCAGCAGAGCTGCGGGAAGGGCTGAGGCTTCAGTAGTGGGGGGGAGTGATGGATAAGGACTGAGGCGTGTAGTGTGAGCACAGTAAGGGTGGACGTCAGTGGCACAGCCAGCCGGGGCTTTGATTCTGATCTCACTCCCGTCGCTTCTACACTGAAGTAGCTCCACTGCCTTCTTTGGACTGCCTCCTGCTTTATGCCTTACGGGAATGAGCTCCGAATTAGGCCCTGCGTGTCCAGCCTGTCCACCTCATCTCCCTGTCTTCCGATGCGGAGGATGGGTCCACCCCCCACCCCCATTCTGCCCAAGCAGAATTCCCCTCCCTCCTCTGCCCCCTGCACGAGCGTCTTGGACAGAGGCCAAGGACAGATTGAGACAAATTGAATTTTGCTCTCTCCTAATTGTATCAGTTTATTCTGCTGTGCTCGTGCCGTTACTTCCGCCTCGCTAGCGGGCTGTGTGGCACGCACGTGCTGCAGGAGGCAGCAGCTGTTCTGCGCTCCCGTGCGCACGCAGCGGCGCGTGTGGGAGGGGTGACATCACCCCCGCTGACTCTCCTCCAGGACGGGGCACGGCGAAGGGCGATTCGATGCTTTCTCTCTCCCCAAAGCCACTCTGCAGGATGGAGGCTGTGGTGCCCTGATGCCACGCCGTGCCAGGGGCGGCTGGGACGGTGGTGTTGTCCCCACACAGTGAGTAGCTGTGACAGGAGAGCGAACCAGCGGTTTGCAGAGCTGAAAGCGTGAGCGGCTATGGCTTGATCTTAGAGCCAAGGCTCCTAAGCTGGGGTAGTAACCGACTCCTATCCACGGTGGATCAGCACGCTCCGCAGTCAGCTACCAGCCACTTCTCTTTTAGCTTCCCCGGCTCTTTTAGGAAACCAGCAGAATAAGAAAAGGCCAAAGTCCCCGGCAGGGCGAGCACAGCGTGGGTGTGTCCCCCACCCCGGAGCGGGCTGCACCCCACTGGGCCCAGCGTGGCCGCCTCTTGCAGCACACGTCCAGCAATGGAACGGTGCAAACGTGCCCAGCGACCTGCCGTGCAGCAGACACGCGTGACCGAGGCCCTGCACCTCATGTCGATTCTCCGCTGCCCCTCCGGGCCTGGCAGGATGGTGCATTGCTACCCGTGGGGTGCACAGCACCGCCAGTCTGGCTGAGCGGCATTTGACACGCATGGTATGCAGCCGGGCAGCGGGGAATCGGGCGCTCGGGGTTGTCCCTTGCACAGTTTGCACAGGCCAGGTTTGGGCTGGAGCGACGGTCCTGGGGCCTGATTCTCCTCTCGCTGAAACAAACACAGAGCAGGAGAAACGGCACTGAAGCCAGTGGAGTTTTGCTGGTGAGAGCAGAATCGGGCCCCCTCCGAGGCGAACGTTATCCGGATCGGGGCCTTTGGAGGCTTCCAGCTATCCCCAGAGCCGTGTGTGTTTGTGTGTGTGTGTGTGGGGGGGGGGGGGGCATCTGTGATCTAGGCACATGCCAGCAGAGGCCAGGCTGAGCCCCACAGATCACTCAGTAGGAGCTAGTGGGAGTGGTAAGATAGTGGTCAAAGGGAACCCCCCTCTCAAGGTGATCCTGCCTGTAATCCTCTGGCTGCAGGAAACTATACATCGTGGCCTGGGTTCTCCAGCCTGGCAAGAGTGCTCTGTGCCATCGTGGCAGGGCAAAGAGGGCTTGAAGTTGGCTTAACCAGGCAGGTGGGATGCTCCCGGACAGTTACCCCTGGCATAGGGGGCAGGGCTGGGCATAGGGGGCAGGGCTGGAACGCCCTCTTCCTCTGGTGATCTCCAGCTGCTGCAGCCACCCCTTAGGGCCATGGGCAGCTGCACGTAATCTAGAGCACTCTTGGGGCTGCTCTAAACTACATAGAAGATTGGGCCAGTGCAGCGCAGCCGTTGAACCTCCGCCCCCCAGGCACCAGGCCTATGAATGGCTCCTTCGCACCCCCCTCCTCAGCTGTGCTGAGTGCTTTCTGGGTGCAGCTGGGAGTCAAGGTCAACGTATCTCGACGGGAGCGTTTCTTTCCCTTTGCACGCTCTGTTGCTGGGGCACTTGTGCTGCTGAGTCCTAGGTTAGTGGGAGACCCATAATCCAAAGCAGTGAGATTCCATGGGCTGGGACGTGACCCTGGGAGCGCGGGCTTTCACCCGGAACTCATAGCTCACCCAAAGCCTGCTCCACAGCAGCCTGCCCTGGACTCAGTATAAAAGCTGGGTGGATTCTCCCAGGCAGCCACTTCTGGAGTGGATCCAAAGCCCTGATGGGGAATAATGGTCCATCTGCAACCTCCCAGCCTAAGGAGGGACATATCGCCAGGCCCTGTCTACAAACTGGAGGATGGAGGCACTTTGACAATGGAGAAGCTCTGGGGGTGGGTGATGTTTGGGGGGAGGGCTGGTGATTGGTGGGAATGGAGAAGGATGGAGCCTCACATCTTCCTTTGCATAGGGCCCCACACTCCCTAGAGTCAAATCCTGGATCCGTTGAAGTCACTTGGAGAATTGCCTTTGACCTCTGTGAAACCAGGACTGGCCCCTGGGGCCAAGCCCTGCTGGATCAGCTGCAGACAAGGCTGGGAAGAGCCGGAGAGATGGACCGGAGCCTGCTCTGGGTGCAGATTGGAGTTTGTCTCCGTAATTACCTGGAGGACAAATGCTGTTTTGTTCCTACAGCCCCTAGCACAAGGGCCTTCCAGCCCACAGCTGGGCTCTGGGATGCCACCGCCCAACGCCTACTAATAGACCCTAATGGCCAGAGCGCAAGGTCAGTGTCCAAGAGCCGGGAGGGCTCCGTAGACAAAGGAGCCTGTGTGAGACCGGCCAGAGGGCATCAAGGACCCAGCGTCTCTAATGAGGACTTGCTTTGGAACCCAAAGACCAGACCAGGTTGGGTCAGGTCCTAGGTCCCTCTTGAAAAGTGCCAGGGTTTGGATGAGCAGTGGGAGGAGCCAGCTCGCTCGCTCGCTTCTCTGACTGTCTCTCTCAACAGCGCTCCCTGCCTCTCAGCCCTTTTGTTCTCCTCTCCTTGAGCAAACCATGCGGCGAGCCAACCGGCTGCTCATGTTCTCTTCGGTTCCGCCATCCTCACCCCAGAGTGCCAGCTTCCTGCTGTGCAGGAAACAGGCTCCTTGATATCCAGAGCCGCCAGGCCCCTGACCCCAAGTCTTTCAGCACTTACGTTCTCGTGGGGCAGGTTTGCAGCAGCTAGACGGCCTCCGCTTTCAAGCCCGGTTGTTCAGAGGTGCTGAGGACCTGCAGCTCATACTGACTTGGGCTGGAGTTCTGGTTACCGAGCCCATCTGGAAATCGGGCCCTGTGTTGCTACAGCTCCTGTGGGGAAGTTCCCAGGGGAATAAGAGCCTGGATTCTTCAATGCATCTTCCATCCTGTTACGCCAGCATCCCCAGCCGTGCCGGGGATCACAGGAAGTCCCGCCCTATTAGCAGTAGAAGTGGAGACGCCTCCCATCCCGGTGCAGCGAGCTGATAAGTGCATGGCTATGCACTGTACCCCTGAACCATCTCAAGGCGAGGTGCAAAGTGTTTGCACAGCAGTTATGCCTTAAAGGCCGGGACCCAATCCTGGCGGTTGAAGTCAATGAGCCGCGCAGGAGCGAGACCTTTCTCTAGAGAGTCTCTCCGACAGACCGGGGTTCTTTGGAAGCTTGTCCTGAAGCAGCAGCGTTACTGTCCAAAGATGGGGATTGCTGCCCAGCCAGAGACCAGGGATGCTCCAGAACGGGCTTGGAACGTGGGTCCAGAATGAGCCTGGAAAAGTCTCATTGGTTAAAAAAGAGAGCAAGGAGCCCATTGGCTTCAATGGGAGTTCTGGCTGAGGGTGGTAGGGTGACCTTAAGAATGAGGCACAGGACTTGGACTCAGGAGAGCTGGGTTCAATTCCTGCCTCTGCCACAGCCTCCCTGTGGTGGCCTTGGGCAAGTCACTGGGTCTCAGTTCCCATCTGCCCAATGGGACTTGTGCTGTGAGCCTGGCAGCGTCTCTGTAGAGGAGGTGCTGTGATGGGACAAAGCAAGGAGGAGGATGCTTCCCCTCTTCCTTGCGGGTATCTAGAAGGCACAAGTCCCCCCAGGCGCTGCCGCTGAAGAACACCCAAGTTCCAGGTGGCAAAGCCGCCTCCGTGGCTGATCAGGCCCCTGCAAAAGGAGCTCTTGCCGCTAGGTGTGCACGCTCACTGCGCGCAAGCGTTAATAGTCTCACTGCCACTAACACAGCGCAGGGAATGGGGCCTATCTGCTGAAAAGCACAGGCCAGTGGGCGCATGCCATTCCTGCTCTCTGCGCTGGTTCCCCACTGAGTGCCGGTCAAAGTTTCTCAAGTCCCCATCTGGAAAGCCCTGGAGGGACAAGCCCCTTACCGGAGGGACCGCTTCGCCCGGGGGTGACCTGGCTTGATGGCCATGATCTTCCTGGAGTGAGGGAACAGCCCACTTCCAGCATGAGGCTCGGGTGGGCAGGAGACTGAACATTCTTGGCGGTTGATCCCCCCCCAAATTCGGGACTCACTCCTGGAAGAGCCTGATCCGCAGAGCCTGCTTCTCCAACCAGCCGGCCCACAACCTGCTTTCCCGCACCCCTCCCACTGCAACCAACCTTGCCACTGAAGTGGGGCTGGAGAAGGAGAAACAGAGGACGATGAGTGGTCAGTGGGATAGAGTTGCCAGGAATTCAGACACCACAGTGATGAATGGGGCCTAACAACAGACATAGGAGGAAGGGGGCTGAGGGGCGGAGGGATAGATAGATAGAACGGGGATGGATAGATTGATCAGGGTGTTAATGGTATCATGAGCTGTTTCAGTCAAGTACCCTGGACTTGGCAAGCTACAATGGATGGTTCCAAAAGGCAGCGCGGAAAACGCTGTGACACCTTCGCTCCTGGTTGTGTTTCCGGAAGCAGAGTGAGAGGGTGGGAGGAGGTTTCTAGGGGATTAAATAGCTTCTGAGAGGCAGAGCCAAGCTCCTGCCAAAACTCCATTAGGGATTGCGTCCTGGCCGTGCTTGGCAGAGGAGTACGATCCATCACGCCGCTCCTTGCCTGCACTAATGCGCTCGGCTCATTTAGGGAAAGCATTTCAGCAGGGACTTTTATGGGGATTCAAGTTCACTTCGCTTCAACAGGGAGCCCCACCCTCTGCAGCTAATGCCATTAAACTGATAACGGCAGAATCCTCTTCCGCTAGCCAGACAAGGCCTTCTGGGGCATGCGTGAAAAGGGACGAAGGGGGGCCGGGGGGGGGGGCTATATTATCTATCTATTATCCTGGTCAAGCATTTATGCTGCATTCGTGCCCTGAGCCCCTCTTTTGAGCTCAGTTTAGGGGGACCCGTACCCAGATTTCCAAAATGGGTATAGATTTTGCATTTAGTTGAATCATGGCCCCTTCCCACAGTTGGGAGTTTGGGGGCTGGTCTCTCACAAGTTTCTGGGCTAGGTCCTCCCTTGCCGTACATCAGCATTGGAGCCAAAGAAGCTACTCGGGTTCATCCCAGTGACCCACAGAGTCTTGGTGGGGCCCCTCGGCACATTGCTGATGTGCTGGGTGACTTTAACCAGCTCTTGATTAGACGGGTGAACTAAGGAAATTGCTGAGTGGATGGCCGGGTCCTGGGGGTCCGTGATTGGCTGGGTGGGTCCTGTATGCCGCTGGTTGGCCGAGTGACCTGGGGGCATAACCGATCTGGGAGAGGAGGCAATGAGATATTGTCAACAACCGCCGTGCAGTCTCTGCAGAGATAATTTAACGTTAATAGACTCACCTTTACCGCAATAACATAGTTTATTTTCCCAATCTGCATTCATTATTCACACACTTATTTCCCCCAGGATTATGTACACGCTTAGGGCACCGTTATTTGCCTTACTTTTAATATGCAGACGCCTGCATCTACTTATTGCTACATTATTGTCACCTGGCGGCGTGATTCTCTTTAATCTCTACAGCTAATAACGCTTTGGGAGCCGAAGGGAATAAAGGACTCCCTGGCTCACGGGATACGCCTTTATGGAGGTTGCTGGTTCCGAGCCAACCTCGGACGGGAGCGAAGAGCAGCTGTGGCCTGTTCAGCATCCTGCGTAAAACGAGTTTGGGGTTCTCAGTCCAATTCCCAGCTCACAAAAACAATCCCAGGAGCTAGGCAGCCACAGCATTGAAGCCCATGGAGCCCGAACTTGACTCTGGATCGACCCTTCCAGAACCGAATTGAAGGACGGTATGGGGAAAGCCCCTGATCAGGGGTTAAATAGAGAACTCCAGCCCGCTAGGTTGTCCATCCAGCATAGAACTCCCCGCTTTCTATGGGCTAAGCCCAACGTATGTGGGACTTCTGAGGTCAGATGTCCCATTCCTTTCTCCCCAGGTGCTCGAGGAGATTGTCTTCTTGAGCTCTGCCTTGTCTCATTCAGTGCACAGGACGGACCTGCTCTGGCCATGAATCGGGGCTTTGCAGCGAAGGAGGCTTGCTGTCTCTTGGAATCCCGCCCCGTTAGTAGAAGAAGTTGGAAGGTGGGTAGTGAATGAGGCAGGGGATTGCAGGAAGAGAGTGGACGGTCTCATGGCTAAGGCAGGTGAATCGTGCCACGGGGAACTGGATTCTCTCCCTGGCTCTGCCACAGAGCTCCTGCGTGCAGGGCCGGCGCAACCTATTAGGCGACCTAGGCGGTCGCCTAGGGCACTAAGATTTGGGGGGCGCCGGCGCCCCGGTCGTCA
Organism: Platysternon megacephalum; assembly: GCA_003942145.1. Lineage (NCBI taxonomy): Eukaryota > Metazoa > Chordata > Testudines > Platysternidae > Platysternon > Platysternon megacephalum. The sequence goes on along the minus strand of QXTE01000327.1, from coordinate 522,807 downwards.
GCGCATTTCGGGGGAGGGACCTTCCGCCGCCTCTGTCGGGGGCGGCATTTTGGGAGCGGGACCTTCCGCTGCCTAGGGCAGCGGAAAAGCTGGTNATCACGTAAAGCGCTATGGACTACGGCACACACTGACACGCGGGTCCTGGGCATCTCAGATTGCGCACCCGAAATGAGTGGATTCTTTTGACCTTAATCTCTCTGTGCCTCCATTTCTCATATAGAAAATAATCCTACCCCTTCATCTCACAGGGACGTTGTGAAATATATTCATTAATGTCTGTGAAGCACTCAGTTCCTCAGAAGAGCACCATAGGAAAGCCCGACAGGAGATTTACAACCCTGTCTTCAGAGCAGGGTTTGATTAGGGTGCAGTAAATAAGGCCTGGGGCCACACAGGGAACAATGAGGATAAAAGAAAATATTAAATAGCTGCTCATTAAGAGACTGCCGACCATCCTGTGCACTGACTGAGGCAGGGTCCTGTGGACACAGCAGTATGTGTTCATGTCATTAAGGACTGTATCATGATGCATATGCACAAGGGGGCTGAATTAAGGTTGCCCAGGCAACCTTAAAGCTGGCATTTCCTAACTTTTCAGTGCTTGATTTTGCAACCTTAATAATGTTGTTTTAATGTAGTTGTGTGTGTGTGTGTCTGTAATATTGTGACGGGGTCTGCCAGGATTCTCTGCTCCCTGATCCACACCCTGCTGCCCCCTGCTCAAAGAAAATCCACTCAAACCACATTATCAACAAGACAATCCTCCAGAGGCCTAGAAGGGCCAGGCGGAAATGCTGGCCAATCAAGAGCCAGCAGGCCAGTTAAGAACGCCTGCCTGCTCCTTCTCCGGGGCCAGGGCAGGGTGAGATTGGGACAGAGGTGGAGCTTCTCGGTGGTAGCCCAGGTCAGGGCCTTGCCCTCAAGCGCTGCAGATGGGCGTTTGCCTTGGCGTTTTGGTTGGTTGGTTTGTTTCAAGGTGCAGACTGCCAAAGTTTGAGTTTGTTGTTTTTATTGGGCTGGGTATAGTTTGGTGCCAAGTTTACGGCTACGACTGGTGGTCTGAGGCAAGGAGCGCCGGCAGCATCACGCTTGGCTTTGCTTGGAGGTTGCTACAGAGCAGACCCACCTGGCACAAATATGTCCAAACATCAACACACACATACACTGGTATGGGCCAGTGCCACCACCAGCCCCATCCCCATACACGCAAACCAACACACTTGTAAAAAGAGTTCACGCAAACACAAGCCTGTTTTTGAGCTAAAACTTCCATGTTTTTGAAATCTCAGCATGGTGGGGAGAAAGATTATATTATTTCTTTTGCAGTGAAGTGTATGAGGATTCACAGATGCCATGTTTGCCAGAAGCTGGGAATGGACGACAGGGGATGGATCACTTGATGATTACCTGCTCTGTTCATTCCCTCTGGGGCACCTGGCATTGGCCACTGTCAGAAGACAGGATACTGGGCTAGATGGACCTTTGGTCTGACCTTGTGTGGCCGTTCTTATCTTCTTATGTTTGGATGCAAAATTCTGTTTCACACAATATAACCCCAAACCCTAAATTCACGAGCTGCGAACTGGCCTGGAACAAAACTATGGATACATCTTTTTTTCTGGTGGTTTAGGTCATTTTCCTACACAATTTAGGGCCAGATCCTCAGCTGGTATAAATGAATGTGACTCCACTGTGGAGCTATTCCCCTGTACACCAGCTGATGTTCCGGCTCGTAGTGGTGACAGTGAAGGAGATAACGGCAGGTCTGGCAGAGCAAAGACCTAAAATACATGGGATGAAAAAGTGCCTCCTGAAAGTTGCACCCACAGTCCATTCCACGTGGTCAGAGAAATCCAGTTCAGGATCTTCTCATCCCAGAAGCTATCCCCAAAGTCCATTCCTATGGGCCCAGAACTCCCAGCCCCGTTTCTTCTCGACCAAGGGGCTAGGCTCAGAGTCCGTTCCAAAGGTATTAGAGCAGCAAGAGTCCGTCCCACATATTCCCGCCCTCAGGAGTGGAACCGAGAGTCCATTCCAGGTGGGCTGAGAAATCCAGGCCAGGTCTCCAGCTCCACGATGCCGCCTCCGCAGTCCAGTTCCAGGGGGGCTCAGCGATCCGGCTCGCTCTCCTGCCAGGCAGCGTTATGGTAATGATTTAAAGAGCTGCTGGCCCCGGGGCAGCCAGCCACTCAGCTACACGACTGAAATCCCCAAATTAAATAAAGCTGCTTACGGCGAGCAGCATTCATCAAAGCCGCTGGTCCTGCTGCCAGGAACATTAGCAGGAGAGGAGCGTCAACGGAATTGGCTAAACCGAACAAATGGGCCACGTCTCGTCTCCTGCAACCCGGTCTCGGGCCCTGGGGAGTCTTGCCCTGACGCCCTGGGAATTCCTAGGCTGGGGCTGCCTCTCTGCATGTGTGACGAGTGCAGGGTTCCTCTGCCGCCCGGTGTCTGTTCGGAGTCTCAGCTCCACATCCGCCCCCTGCCTCCATGGGCCCAGCTATTCCCAGCACGTTGTACCTTAGGGGACACGGGCATGCTGAGTGAGGGGCAGAGGGCACAGGCATCGTGGCGGCTACTGCAGTGCCAGAGCATTGCAGAGGCAGGGAGAAATCCCCCAGCCTCCCAGCTGGGATCCCCAGCTACTGGCCTGGAAAATCTGTGTGCTGGGCTCAGGATCAGGCCTGTTGTGCAGGTTTCGAGGTAATGGATCCTCTCACCCAGCTGAGCCTCCTCCCCCCACCCCCTGCCAGGTACCTAGTACAAGCATTTCCTAGGGGTGCTGGTTGGAAGGTGACCCAGGCACATTTGGGACCAGGTTCTAGAGCCCGGGCAACTTAGGCAAAGCAGAGCGACCCCAAATTGGTCCCAATGCAGATGTAGCGAGCTGGAAGGTCGGGGGGTGTGGCGGATCGGGATTGTGATGTGTTAGACCCCCCTGTCCAGGATGCCACCTGATGTACTGGGGTCTAACTGAGCCTCTCCTGCTCCACCAGCCTGGATTCCCTCTCCCTGTTTTGCATGATTAGGCTCTCCGGCCTCTTGCAGCACACACACGTAGGGCCACACCCAGCTGCAGACATAGCCTGTAGTCAGCTCCGTGTAAGAGGATTCGCCCAGCACTCACGTGCACACCCCTATTGGGAGATAAACCCAAAATAATACTGTCTTGCGCTGTATAGAAAAATCTGCACAGCGCAAGCTCATAAAAATCCGCCCTCTTCCTCAATGTGGAAGGACGCCCTCTTCCTCAATCTGCACGACGTCTTGCCCCCACCCCATTAGAAATTACATAAACTCGGTTTAATAATAAACAAAACAAATTTTATTAACTATAAAAGGCAGATTTTAATTGGTTAAAGGGACAGCGAACGGAACAAAGCAGATTACTAAGCAATTAAAGCAAAACACGCAAACTAAGCTTGATTCACTAAAGAAACTGGCTACAAGTAGTAATTTCTCACCCTAAACATTGCCACAGGCAGATTACAGAGAGTCTTGAAAGCCAACAGCACTGGCCTGTAGCTTGAAACTTCAGGTATTTCCACTCACAGCCTGGACACCCTTCCAGCCTGGGATCAACTTTTTGCCCCCCAGTTCAGTTCTTGCTTCCAGGTGTTTTTCAGTGTCTCTTTGGGTGGGGAGGCAGAGGAGAACAACGACCATGTCACTCCCCTGCCTTATATAGCTCTCATATACGGCGGGAACTCTTTGTCTCCCAGTGGAAGAACACGGGCATTCCAGGGGGTGGGTCCAGTCCCAGGTGACTCAGCCACATGTCTCTGCAGGGCTGTGGGAGCCATTACTCGTAGGCTGTCTGGAGCGTCCACAGGAAGACTGGGCCCTTTCACAGTCCATTGTCTTTGCTGATGGGCCGTCAGACCAGTCTGGCTTTTCCATTGTTGTACCTGAAGGGCTAGTTGTGGGTGTCACCCAAAGCAACACATTTGAAATACAGATACAGGGTCAATATTCCTGGCTTCAGATACAGAAATGAGACAGGCACACAAACTGGATAATCGCATTCAGTAAATCATAACCGTTCCAATGATATCTTACATGAGCCATCTTGCACGAAGTTCTATCAGTAGAGGTGTGAAAACCAAGGGAGGAGAAGTGGAAAGTGGTTTTCACACCTCTACTGCTAGAACAGGGCCTCATCCTCCCTGATTGAACTAACCTCGTTATCTCTAGCTTGCTTCTTGCTTGCATATATATACCTGCCCCTGGAAATCTCCACTACTTGCATCCGAAGAAGTGGGTATTCACCCACGAAAGCTCATGCTGCAAAACGTCTGTTAGTCTATGAGGTGCCACAGGATTCTTTGCTGATCTTGCATGAAGTGCATCTCAGCGATGTCCTATCCATATCATGAGCATATTTTCATCAAGACTATGGAGTGTAACGTCACAGGGATAGAACCGTGGAGTCTGCCCTGGACCCCCTCACTGCTCGGAGCATCACGGATTCGCCACTTAGCCCCTCCCGCCCATTCTGGAATAAGCTAACGGCCCTGACATGTCCCTTCTGCAGCTGGCACAAGCCGTCTGGAAATAACCATTCAATCCTGCTCTTCTCGTCCCCGGCGTTCCAATGCTTCACCCTGCCACGTCAGATCGCTGCCAGCTGTGCCCCCAGGGCGAGCGTGAAAGAGAGACAAGCCCCTCCCGCACCCGCCCACAGCCCTCGCCTGCTCCATCGTCCCTCCCTTCGCTGATCTCCATGAGCACTCAGCAGCCCCTTCTGATTTGCCTGGCGCTAGCAAGGTCCCTCTGGCACAGCTGGCTAATTATCTAGCGCTTTATGCAGCGAGACCCAACCCGAGTGGTTAGCGCTACCCACCCTGCTCTTGGCCTCTGTGCCCATCCCGCTGCCCGTGTGGGTGGGAGCGGGCAGAGGGCTGCCTAACAGATGGCCGTTATCTCTGTTATTAAGCCAGAATGCCTATATTTGGAGTGGGGAGCTGGATCCTGTGTTTGGATTGGATTTCAGTAGGCCCCATCCCATGGCCTATCAGTGTCTGATGGCCACCAGCTCCTGTCCTCTCCATCCTCCCCCAATGACCATTTATGAGGGGGAGATCCCAGGCCCAGCCTGTGTTTGGAGCCAGGCGCGCTGCCTGGTTGAATTAGCTTTGGGGTGGGTGTTCTCTCCAGGGACCACCCAGCCCCCATTTCCTACGCACGGAGTGGTACCGGCCAGGTTCAGCCCAGAGGTGGTTCCCCATGGAGATCCTTAGCCTCTTTGTGGGGGGCCAGACACTAGAGGGTGACATTGAGCTCCCACCAAACCAGCTGCCTGCCCCCCTCAGCAGTGACTGAGCCGCCCAGACCCACCCTTGAGCTCTTCACTCTGTGTGGCCAGGTCCACTTGCAGCCCTGACCTTTGTGTTGTGTGTGTGTGTGTGGGGGGGGGTTTCCGAACTCCTTGCTGGCTGACAGGGTAACTGGAGGTTGAAAGCCTCGCTTAGCCCTGGGGTAGGCTGTAGTGATGCTGGCCATGAATTCATGGACCCAAAAAGGAAGCCCTCAGGCCTCAGAAAAGTGTATGTGTGTGTGGGGGGAGGAACTCCTCCCTGGCTATTTCTCTGGCCTGCAGGTTTCCAGGAATACACCGGGTGAAGGAGAAGGCCTCTGGAAGTGCCAGACACCGTGCAAAGCCAGCGTCACTTCCCACCATCACGTCCCCTTCTGCCTGAGCCAGCCCCCACCCCGTGCACCCCAGTGCCTCTCCCCGCTGCTCGCCCCTGGTGTGGAGCTGCCGGGCTTTGGGCAGCTCCGGGCGTGCCATTTAATGCCATTGATCGAAGGAGCTAATTTGCGTAACAGGTGCAACTTATTTGCATGTAGTTGTAAACTCGGGTAAGGTTTAGTGCTGGCGAAAGGCCTGAGGTTGGCTTCCCCTGGTGGAGGAGTCTCTCTGCTCTTTTACCTTCCCTGCCAGGCCACAGGATGGCATGAGAGTTCACTCACCCTAACCCCTTGGCTTCTTTGCTGAGTCTGGGGGCTTCCATTCCACTCCCCCCCTGCTTATCTGATGCCACTCCTTGCTTCTCTTCCCCAGTTGCTCCTTTCTCCCCTGTGCTTCCTGGGCTTTGCCCATCCCAGATTTCCATGGGCGCTTTGTGATCCCTCACTGCTGGTCTAGCTCTCACTCTGGGCCATTGTATGGTCTTTTGTCCCCTGGCCTCACTCCCACCCCATGCTGTACCCCGATCCCCTATCCCTAGCTTGGCTCCTGTGCTCTCCCCTGCTCTCCCCACTTCCGGCCCCACTCCTGTCCCGTTCTGCTTTGCGTCGGTGAGTTAGTCTCTTGCATAATTCTTCTGTTCCCCACTTAGTCTCTGCGTTATTCTCCCCACGTTCCTCTGCCTCAGGCTGGCTCCCTCTCCTCAGTGGGTGTCATAAATAAGGCATAAGGCATGCTAAAAGGGAGAGAAAACATTTAATCCTGTATTCCAGTTTGCTGCACAGTTGAGATGGATCTGTCTGCTTAGAATTCCACCTCCTGCATCCGCTGGCCATGCCCGCCAGAGAGGGGCCCCACCGGTCCCTGCATCTTTCTTCAATGCTCCTTTAGAACGAGGGAGGCAGATGATGGGTGCATCTGAGGGGCAGAAAGGGGCACGTGCTTCATGCGGTGCCATGCGTGTGTGCCCAGCCACCTGTCTCTCTGGCAGTGTGTGCAGGGGTTGAGGAGGTTATAAAACACTTTCCATCCCCACCCCTGAGTGTGTGTCTCTCTCCCAGATAGCGCCTCTCAAAGCTGAAATTCTCCGTGTGTGGCCTCAGAGACTAGACAAAATCCCTGGGGAGGGGGGGAGAGGGGACGTGTGTGACTTGAGGCAGTCTGACCAATTGCACTTTAGAGGAATAGGGGAGTATCTCTTTAAATAGGTCGTGAGTCCTCTAGCGACACTCACTGTGTTTTAGGTTTCGAGTCGGAGCCTGGAGCAGCACCAGGTACGTAGCTCAGTCCTGCACGTGTGTGTGCATTTAGTAAGTGCGGTTATTTGGGACCCACCTGTGCCCCTGTGGTTTTGTCATATTAGAGCAAAGGATCTGGCCCCACTGCACAGTGCCTTGGCATGGTTTGGGGCTGGTTGAAATCCAAACTCAGGCTGGTATCCAGACGCGCCCCCTTTCCCTAATGCACGCAGCCAAAATGTCCAATGTGTTAACAAGGACTGGCTGGAACACGAAAATTCCCTTTCATGAAAACAGGAGAGGTTTTGGAGTTTGGTTTCATGCTGGAGCATTTGTGAAAATGTTTCACCAAAAAACCAAAACCAAATCTTAGTGAGCGACTGGCTAGCCTAGTGGTTAGGGCACTCCTCGAGGACGTATGCTGGTTCCAGTCCTCCCTCTGCCTGATGGGAAGCAGGGACTTGACCTGGCTCACCCGCTTCCCAGGTGAGTGCCCCAGTCACTGGATTGTTGGCATGGGTCTCTTCCTCTCTCTTCTCCCCCGTCCCAGAAATTCCTGGGCTGAGAAACCATTAAAATCAATTGGCATTTTCCATCAAAAAACAGTTCAACCAAAAAATTCCAAACCAGCTCAAATCCTCCCAGATCTTGAAATAAAATTCCACATGTGGATTGAGCTCATCTCCAGGGACAAAAGTCTCACCAGGTGGTTTACAATAGAGCTAAAGGAGAAAGAGCCAACTGCCAACTTTGGCTTTCACATAGGCAGTGGTGGGCAAACTATGGCCCGTGGGTCACATCCAGCCCATCAGACCTTTTAATCCGACCCTTGAGCTCCTGAAAGGGAGTGGGGTTGGGGGCTTGCCGTGGGGCGTAGGGGCAGCCGTGGGGCTCCGCCCGCCGCCCCCACCCCAAGTGCTGGCTCTGCAGCTCGGCCAATGGGAGCTGTGGGGGGGGGGGCACCTGCGGCCTCCGCGTAGGAGCCAGAGGGGGGACATGCTGCTGCTTCCAGGAGCTGCTTGAGGTAAACGCCACCTGGAGCCTGCACTCCTGACCCCCTCCCATGCCCCAAACCCCTGTCCCAGCCCTGATCCCCCTCCTGCCCTCCGAACCATGCAGTCCCAGCCCGGAGCAACCTACACCCCAAACCCTTCAGCCCCATCCCCACCCCAGATCCTGCACTCCCATCTGGAGCCCTCACCCCCCGCCCCAGCCCGGAGCCTCCTCCCCCACACCCCAACCCCCTACCCCAGCCCAGAACCCCCTCCCACAACCTGAACTCCTCATTTCAGGCCCCACCCTGGAACCCGCACCCCCAGCCCAGAGCCCGTACCCCTTCCTACACCCCAACCCTCTGCCTCAGCCTGGTGCCCCTTCCCATACTCTGAATGTCTCTGCTCCACCCCTAGCCTGCAGCCCCCTCCTGCACCCCAAACAAGCCCCTCCCCACCCGGAGCCCTCACCCCTTCCCGCACCCCAACCTCCAATTTCGTGAGCATTCATGGCCCGCCATACAATTTCCATGCCCAGATGTGGCCCTCGGGCCAAGAAGTTTGCCCACCCCCGACATAGGGTAGGTCCAGACTGCAATCAGAGGTGATCTAACTAGCTCAAATGACAAAAGCAGTGAAATTGCTACAGCATGGGCTAGCCGCTCGAGGACGTATCCAGATTCCTGGGCAGGATTGGGCAGCCTGTGGCTTCCCTGCTATAGTCATTGGGGCTAGCTAGCCCAAAGCTAGCTTAGGTTTGTCTACATAGCTGCAGTCTCCACTCTGATTGCAGTGTAGACATACCCACAGGGACCCAGCCAAAGTCGAGAGAAGTCAACAGGAGAACTTTTCAATGATTCTAAGTGTGGATCAGGTTCATAATCTTCACTGCGGATTGGCGCCTCGGCTCGGTTTGAAGATGGGCGGGTTTGGTTTAGCAATGTTACAAGAGTTTGAAAATTGCAGGCGGAGCATCTGCAGGAGAAAGCGCCTTGTGGATGGGGGTTGGCTCCGCAAATCTGCGATTGTGGGCTCCGTGACTTTGCCTTTTGGGGACTCCGCATCTGATGTGGTGAGCACGCAAGGAGATGATGTGGCTTTTTACCAGTTGTCAGCACCCTGGGAGCTGAGAGCCAACCTGGGACCTTCCAGGCTTGAGCCTCAAGCTTTGAACCTGCCTCTGGAGCCAGACTGGAAAGGGGCCTGTTTTCTGGTTCTGATGCAGCCCGGGGCCCAGAGGCTGGACTTGAGGCTAAGCCACTGGATTGGGACCCAGGAGCTCTAGTTTCAACTCCCTGAGTGACTCTGAACACCTCACTTAATCTCAGATGTGCCTCACTGCCCCATCTGTAATGTGGGGGGAACCAGCCCTTCCCTACTCTGTGAGCCAGGAACTTCCTCATGCCAACTGGCAAAGGGCACAGAAGAGCTGCCTAGGGATCTCCTGGGTCTGACGTGTACATCCTAGTTCACCAAAGAGGGCCCTGTGAAGTCTCTAATGAAAGCCTGTGTCACACTGGTCATCGGTATCATTGCGAAACACGTGGGTCGATGTTGGGTAAGGAGTTATGTACAGACACTGAAAAGTATGTTCTTAAAGTCTGTGTCTAGGGACTGGTCACGAGCAAAGGTCAGAAGCAGGTTTTCTTTCAGTCAAGAAGTGTTTATCTATCGGTCTGTTCACATGTAAATGAAGTATTGGCTGGGGCACAATATAATAATATATGGAGATATCTCATAGAACTGGAAGTGACCCTCTATGGTCATTGAGTCCAGCCCCCTGCCTTCACTAGCAGGACCAAGTACTGATTTTGCCCCAGATCCCTAAATGGCCCCCTCCAGGATTGAACTCATAACCCTGGGTTTAGCAGGCCAATGCTCAAACCACTGAGCTATCCCTCCCCAATGAGAAGCTCCTCACATGTCTGAGCCAAATGCTAATGAAGGATTGAGACATTGTCAGAGAAAGGAAATTAACAGGAAGAAGTAGACAGCAGGCGATAGACAATGAACTGTTGGAGCTATATCTGGGGTATGGATGAACTCTAACTTATTTCTTCAGTGTCAGGATTTGAACCTGGGGCTACAGGGCAACCAACGTCCCCACACGGCCACCCAGTAACAGCTGTAACCCAGCTGCCTTGTGCGACCCATGATCTGTAGAGGGCGCACACCAGGCCTTGAGTGATCTAACTGATGGGTGCCTGCCTGAGCGATCCCTGATTGGTTCCTTGATCTCTATATATACTCATGGGGTGTACCAGGAAATATCCAGGCAACCATGGGGGTCCCTGGCTAGCCCTGGCTAACACTGCTCTGCTTTTTTGTCTCTGAACTCCTGGTATTAACCTTGGCTCTGACTTGGATCCTGACTCCTGCTTGACCCCCGGAACCCATCACTGTCCCCGATACCTGGTATTGACCCTCGGCCCGATTCCTGACTCCGTCTCTGACTCTGACTCTTGGCTTGGCTGCTGACTGTGGCTCTGGCTTTGACCCTCAGCTTGACTCCAACACCGGCTCTGACCCCTGGCTTTGGTTCCTGGCTCCAGTCTTCTACCTCTGATCCTGTCTACTTTTGTTTAGGATCCTGACATTCAGTCTGTGAGGACCAGCCGCCAGCGAGTTTGATCTTATTGAAAAGGGCTCTCAGCCAAACTAGGTGAAAATGCTAGGGCAAGAACTTGGGTGAGCGATCTTGTAGGAGATTGGGGAATGCCTGTGAGTTACGTTTAGTCTCTAGAAAGTGGGTGATGAGTTTGTTTTATACGTAACCATTTGTTTCTAATATTTTTAGTCACTATCATGGGAATCTCTGTTCTTTGATAACAAACTTGTTCTTGTTTTCACTCTAAATATCTCTCAGTGCTGTGTTGTTAAGCAAAGTGCTGGTCCTGAGTTGACGCTTACAAGCTGGTGTGTATTGGTCCTTTGGGAAGAACAGATGCAAGAGTTCTTCTGTGAGTGTTCAGTGGACCAGGGCTGGGTGCTCCACAGGGATGTTTGGAGGGCTCAGGGGTTGGTTGTGCCTATCGCTAACCTGTATATAGAGAGTGGGGCCTGCAGAGGACTGGCTAGTGGTGCTTGTGACGCCAGAGGCTGGTGGGGTCAGGGATCCCCAGCCAGCACAAGAGTGCTTCACACCAAGTGCCACTCGTTATGGGGATGAATGGTTATGAAAACCAATACCCCAGTAAAAGAAAAAAGGTTCTCCCGATCCCAAAGAACCAAGCCCCAGACCCAGGTCAATATACAAGTCAGATCTTACCCACAAATCATGCTGTTGGCAATCCTTTAGAATCCAAAATCTAAAGGTTTATTCATAAAAGGAAAAAGAAATAGATGAGAGCTAGAATTGGTTAAATGGAATCAATTACATACAGTAATGGCAAAGTTCTTGGTTCAGGCTTGTAGCATGGTGGAATAAGCTGCAGGTTCAAATCAAGTCTCTGGAGTACGTCCACAGCTGGGATGGGTCATTCAGTCCTTTGTTCAGAGCTTCAGTTTGTAGCAAAGTCCCTCCAGAGGTTAGAAGCAGGATTGAAGACAAAATGGAGGAGATACAGCTGCCTTTTATATCCTCTGCCCGGTGGACGATCACAGCAGCAAGATGAAGCCTGGAGTCACGTAGGCAAGCCACATGTCCATGCATGACTCAGTTCTTTACAGGCCAACGCCATTGTTTACATGTTAGTTTGAACGTTCCCAGGAAAGCTCAGATGTGGATTGGCGTCTCCCAAAGTTCATTGTCAGTTAAGTGTTTCTTGAGTGGGCACTTACTGAGACTAGCCCCTTCTCAAGAAATTGACCAAATGCTTCACTGAGGCTACTTAGAATCAAAACACATTGAGATACAGGTACATGGCCAATATTCATAACTTCAACTACAAAAATGAGACATGCATACAGACAGCATAATCATAACCAGCAAACCATAACCTCGTCTTAGACACCTTATTTCACCCCCTTTACACAAGATTTGGTGCCGCTACAGGACCTTGGTTGCAACAATGATCTATATGGTCCCAGTTCATGTCAATAACGTCACAGTGTCTATCCTCGCAGCAATGGCAATTGCTGTGGTCCCCACATCGCATAGGGGGAGCTAAGTGTCTTGCCAAGGGTCCCATGGGAAGTCTGTGGCAAAACCGGGCACTACGCCGGAGTCATTCATAGGTCAGAGGAATACTCTAGCCACTAGACAGCCCTTCCCTTGTGCTGCATGACAGCAGCGCAAAGCACTACAAGAGCTACCTCAGCAAGAGGAGACCCCCACACTCCCTAGTTAAGACAAATCCTTTTTTTTTCCCCATAGGAAAAAAGTCCTCGGGGAGATTAAAGTTTAGGCTTGAAATAAGCCTCTCAAAATGTCTCTGAAGGATTCCCATCAGCGGGGGTTAAACTGATCACTCAGCCTTACGAGGAAAGTTTGGGCTCCAGAAGTGATATTTTAAGAGTAAATAGATGTTAAAAAAGAGCACCTGTGTCTTGACGCAGAACCAGATGATAATGGCATGAAAAGTGCCTTGATCCCCCAGCTTAGCATACAGCCGGGCTGCACATAAGAGAAATTTAGGACAGCACTTATAAAAACACTGCTAAGCTTCCCGAGGGGCCATTGACTGGAGTGAGAACAGGGACGCTGAGCCTCTGGCTGTTAGGAACAAATGTTTTTAAAGAGCAAGTCTATGCTGGAAATAGACTATGTAAAACCGGCTCCTTGCTGCCCACTTGATTTCTAGTCTGCGGCCGAGCGGCTGGCGCAACTGTCAAAACAAGCGTAATACTCAACATGGCAGCGGGAGAACAAGCCGGATTCTTTCCCCGACTGGAGCATCGTTCGCTGAATTGTTAACTCAGAGCCTGATCCAAAGCCTGCTGAAATCAGTGAAACTTTCAATGGGATCAGGCCCTGAGTGCCAATTGCAGGGCCAGATGCTGCCCCGTGTTTCGGCCGTGCTGCTCCATGGTTTCAGTGAGCTTGCACAGGTGTAAAGGAGGCTTTAATTTGAAGGCAATCAGGTTGCAGAGTTGATATTGCTGTTGGAATTTGAAGGAAACGGGGGCTACGCAGGTCGAGCTGAGGACGCTGCCCTGCTGTCATCAGCTTTCTCAGGCCAGGCAGGACATCCTCTCTTCTCTGCAGGGTTTCACAGACTAGAAATGACCCTGGGGAGGTTCCGATAAGCACCTCAAGTCCAAGGGCAGATCTTCAAATTGTCACAGCTCCTAAGATGAGGATCCACCCCAAGATCTTGATCCAATTGTCTTAGGTCGGCAGAACAGGCTGGGGACTCTCAGAACCCTGTAATACTGAGTGCCCTCAGGGACAGCTGGTTGGAAAGCAATCAATCAGGTTTGCTACATATTTAGAAATTTAAAAAAAATTTCTCTTTTTCCCCCACAACTGTTCACAGACCTTTTCCATTTTTTTGGATGAAATTTCAAAATTTCAACCACATTTCTGGAGGATTTGGGTAAAAAATGCTTGGTTCCCCCTGCCCACGTTTGCAGGAGGGGGTCCCTGATCAAGCTTGAGACACATGGGTGAAGAGCATTGTGGGAAATAAGGACAGCAGGGGCTGGGGGCGAGTGCAGGCCAGGGCTTTGGAGCCACCCAGGGAGCAGCTAGGAGCGCCTCCCCCCACCACGGGCGCACCTGAGGGGGTACAGGGCTGGCTTCAAGAGCTCAACCTGGAGGCTAGTCAGGATGGGATGGAACCAGCGCCTCTCTGGTTGACTATTCCAGGGCTGTGTTTGTAGCTATGCCAAGGCCAGTTACCCCAGCACCTAGATCCCACAGGGGCAGATGCCTGAGACACACNAGATAGAGATAGATATATTGGAATGTCTCATTTCCAAAGCTGTCCGATGGCAAAGATGTGGTTAGGAAGAGATGGGTGGCTGGGGAGGGAAGGAAGGGGAAAGGGAAGGAGGGTGGGGCAGGGGACGGGAGGGGAAGGGGAGTAGGAGAGCAAGGGGCTGCCGGAGTGGAGAAGTTGCAGCTGGAGGAGCAGTGCAGCTGAGCAAGGGAGGCAGTCGCTGCGATCAGGGGCAGGGAGGTGCTGGTAACCATGGAGAAAGGACGGAGGGGTGGCCCGTGGGGGGGGCTGTGAGAGTGGCTCTGTTGGGGGCCTGGAAGCATTGTGGGATGGGGAGTGGAGCTGGGGGGGAGGGGAGGACATGCCCGCAAAGGGGAGAGCAGCAGCAGAACAGGGGCAGCGCAGAGGGATCGGCTGGTGTCAGAGCCAGCAGCGGGCTGTGCCGATGGGCCCGGCGTGGTTGCATGGGCATGAGCGGGAGCAGCTGGTGACGTCTGGGAGGGAGGCAGCTGGGCAGGGCGTGCTCCTGCAGCACTGCTGCTGCAGTCCCACTGCGGCTGGGCGTGCTGCTTTCCAGAGCGACGTAGGGGAGGACGGGGGCCTGTAACTTTTCCCAGTTGCCCCTCTTGCCCCCGCAGCGATGGGCCAAAGCCTGGAGCTGGTACATTAAAAGCGAATGCGCCCTCCATCTCCACTCACTGTGCAGCAGCAGTCAAAAACGTGAACAGATTGTTGGGAATCATTACGAAAGGGATAGAGAAGATAGCAAATGTCATACTGCCTCTCTATAAATCCCTGTACGCCCACATCTTGAATACTGTGTGCAGATGTGGTCGCCCCAGCTCAAAAAAGATATATCGGAATTGGAAAGGGTTCAGAAAAGGGCAACAAAAATGATTAGGGATATGGAACGGCTTCTGTATGAGGAGAGATTAATAAGACTGGGACTTTTCAGCTTGGAAAAGAGACGACTACAGGGGAGGATATGACAGAGGGCTATAAAATCATCACTGGTGTGGAGAAAGTAAACAAGGAAGTGTTATTTACTCCTCATAACACAAGAACTAGGGGTCACCCAATGAAATGAATAGGCAGCAGGTTTAAAACAAACAAAAGGAAGTCTTTCTTCACACAACGCACAGTCAACCTGTGGAACTCCTTGCCAGAGGATGTTGTGAAGGCCAAGACTCAAGGTTAAAAAAAGACCTAGATAAGTTCATGGAGGATAGGTTCATCAATGGCTCTTAGCCAGGATGGGCAGGGATGTGTCCCTAGCCTCTGTTTGCCAGAAGTTGAGAATGGGTGACGGGATGGATCACTTGATGATTGCCTGTTCTGTTCATTCCCTCTGGGGCACCTGGCATTGGCCGCTGTCGGTAGACAGGATACTGGGCTAGATGGAATTTTGGTCTGACCCAGTACGGCCGTTCTTTTGTCTTGCTAGTGTGATGGCTCCAGTCAGGGCCAGGACACAGATCACCCCAGGCTGGGTGTTTAATGAGCCAGACCCCTTTCCAGGAGGGTAGCTGGGGGAAGGGTGGAGTGAGGGGGGTTAAGGCCATTGATCGGTCACAACGAACACCTGGAGGGTCCCTTGCAAACCTCCTCTCTGATCGGGCACGGGAAGGGGTTTTCTCTCTGTGTAACGTGCTCCAGAAACTGGGGTGGTGAAGTGGAACAAGAGGATAAATGAAAGCTAGGACTCCAATAGCAGAGGGGTATGCAGCCACGAGAGGTGGGGTGAGGAGCAACAAGAGAGGATCTGGGCCAATAAAGACCAGAGAGAGACTCCAGAACCTCCCTGGGCATTAAGATCAGCCTCACAAAGCTGCCTGCAAGAGTTAGGAGCCCAGATCCTATTACCTGAGTGTCTAACTCACTTAGGAGCCTTTGAAACCTCAGTCTAGAGGGCCTGGCCCAGAGGAAAGACTGCTCTTGATGTTAATGGGCTGTGGGCGATTCCCGGTGAGATGAACTTGATGCACGACCCGATACCCCGGAGGGATCTTCTATTGTAACTAGGGGTGTCCCACTGGGATCTCAGAGTAGCATGTGTGTGCCGGGGACAGGGAGGGTCTGTGATTGGTGGAGTCCAGGGATATCCTGACCGTGGAGAATCCTGGTGTATTTAGGAATTGGTTGGAATGAACTCGCCTTCTGCTACCTAAGCAGGTTGTGGATTCCCCGTCATTGGAGGTTTTAAGAACAGGCTGGACAAACAGCTGCCAGGGCTGGTCTAGGTTTCCTTGGTCCTGCCTCAGCGCAGGGCTGGACTAGCTGACCTCTCAGCCCTGCATTTCTATGATTCCATGATTCTTTGCTGACAGGCTCAGTTGTAGTCCTGGTTCCCTTGCTAAACCACCCTGCAGAGAATGTCTCCCTGCCATTGGATCCTATGATTCTATGATCCGCAGCAGCAGAACCAGCGCAATGCTCTGCCTAGCAACGGGAACTCAATGCTCATGTTTCACAGCTCGTTTTGTCCAGCGGGTCCCTTAGAAGACAAGCAGCTGGGGGCAGCTGGCTGGGGAGGTTGGCCACCTGCTGTGCTTTGGTACCTTCAGATGTCCCGCCCCACCTGCATCGGGATAAAGGGTAAGAATGAAGCAGAGCTGGGAAGCCCCAAGGCGGAACTCAAGACAGCTACACAACGGCAGCTCTTGGAAGGTCAGAGGGAAGCAAAGCTGCTGGTCGGTGTTGCGCATTTTGAAAGACACTCAGCCAATGCTGCTTCGTAATCAGTGTGGTGTGAAAGCTTGGATGGATGGGAGGGTGAATAGGAAGATGGGTGGACGGATGAATGGACGGGAGGATGGGTAGATGGATGGATAAGAGGATAAGCGAATGGATAGGTAGGAGGATGGGTGGATGGATGAATGGACGGGAGGGTGGGTGGAAGGATGGATAGGAGGATGAGCGGGTGGATGGGTAGGAGGATGGGTGGATGGATGAATGGACGGGAGGATGGGTAGAGGGATGGATAAGAGGATAAGCGAATGGATAGGTAGGAGGATGGGTGGATGGATGAATGAATGGATGGGAGGATGGGTAGATGGATGGATGAATGGATGGGAGGATGGGTAGATGGATGGATGAATGGATGGGAGGATGGGTAGATGGATGGATGGATGGATGGGAGGATGGGTAGATGGATGGAAAGGAGGATGAGTGAATGGGTAGGTGGGAGGATGGGTGGATGGATGAATGGACGGGAGGATGGGTAGAAGGATGGATGAGAGGATGAGCGAATGGATAGGTAGGGGGATGGGTGGATGGATGAATGAATGGATGGGAGGATGGGTAGAAGGATGGATAAGAGGATAAGCGAATGGATAGGTAGGAGGACGGGTGGATGGATCAATAATCTAATTTACGCTGGTGTAAATTCAAAGTAAGTCCACTGACTGCACCTGCCTCTGACAATCAGGTCTAATGTACGTGCCTCACTTTAGGCTCCCAAGTATGCAAATCATGACCGTCACCTCGCTTTGCCTCACGTCCCCCAGCTCGGGGATGAAGACGCTGGCCCATCTTTGTAGTGCTGATGGGTGGATGAAAAGCTGGTGGCTCAGAGTGGGGTGGGAGTGACGAGAAGCCGGCATGGAGCGACTATGGCAAGCAGCATTAGACAGAGATCTCGCTGCTGTGCCGTGTGAGTCGCAAGGATACGAGTCTGCTCTAGCTGCCAGGTAATGGTCTCGCTCCTTTAGCTCGTGCTGTAGTAGAAGCTCATGTGCAAGCTCATGAAGGCCCCTTCTGGCCTTAAAGACTATAAGCTCTGGAGATTCAAGGGTTCAAATCCTAATCGCGCCCAAGATGACTCTCATTACACTAGCTCAGTCATTCGCAGGGTCCACGGGAAATACAGTGCAACCAGCATGGCCAGGGCCGGCTCCGGGTTTTCTGCCGCCCCAAGCGGCAAAAAAAAAAAAAAAAAAAAGCCGCGGCAGCGTGATCGTGCCGCTTCAGTCTTCGGCGGCAGGTCCTTCGCTCCGAGAGGGACTGAGGGACCCACCGCCAAAGACCCGGACGTGCCGCCCCTTGGTATTGGCTGCCCCAGGCACCTGCTTCTTTAGCTGGTGCCTGGAGCCGGCCCTGAGCATGGCAGTTCTCTGCCCAGCCTGGTCCCTAAATCCATTGTTAAAGAAATGGTCCTGCCTCCCCCACCCCGGGACCCTCCCTCAAGGGGGTGGGATAGCTCAGTGGTTTGAGCATTGGCCTGCTAAACCCAGGGTTGTGAGTTCAATCCTTGAGGGAACCATTTAGGGATCTGGGGCAAAAATCTGTCTGGGGATTGGTCCTGCTTTGAGCAGGGGGTTGGACTAGATGACCTCCTGAGGTCCCTTCCAACCCTGATATTCTATGATTCTAAGGCAGCACCAACCCTTCCAACCCTGATATTCTATGATTCTAAGGCAGCACCAACCCTTCCAACCCTGATATTCTATGATTCTAAGGCAGCACCAACATCACAGGGAGCAGTTTCACATGCTCCATCAAGTGATATCATGCCGCATGGGCAGATTGGGGATGATGCTGCAAAATGACTGCTAGTGAGAATGAAAACAGGCAAGGCAAGCTGGCGATGACAGTGCCAGGCTGGGCTGAAGCTTGCACCGATGCCTGGGATGGTCTCGGAGACACGCAGAGGAGAAAAAAAACGCTACAACGCAGCCGTAAAGGGGAAACAATTTCAGCAACGGGACGCAAGCCTGCTGCTGGGGCCAGGCCGGCCGAGAGCCTCAGCCAATTAGCGCGGTGCTTCTGGAGATGTTAGCTCAGATTGTGGAGCCTGGGTCACGTTGGAGGCTGGAGCGCTGGGAATGGAGAGGAGGAATATCTGCAGCTTGGCAGGCTGGGTCCAGCAGCAGCAGAGAAAATCGGTGGCTGACACACAGCTGTGATGGCGGCTCTTGCTACTCAGAGGAAGGGAGCCACGGAGGGAATGTGGCCGGGGGAGGATGGGAAGGGAAGGTGCCTGCTACCTTCTCTTGGCAGATGAACAGGAGTGAGTGGGGGAGCAGGGACATACCAACAGAGAGGGAGTTTGCCATGGACTTCGGTGAAGCCTGAAATTCATGTGTTCCTCTCTTGTGGAACTCCCCCTTCTTAATGCAGTTATGTCCCCGGCCCCATAGATAGCTGGGAAGGCCCAGTGGACAGCAGGGTAGGGAGAGCCAAGGGCCAACCACGGGTGCTGGGAAGGAGGTGCCCATCAACGTCTCCATCTCCCAGAGCTCTATGGAAGAGTCAGGAAGATCTCGGCCCCCAACCGCCATGAGCTCAGTGGAAAATCTGTCCCTGATTGTGGGTGCTGAACCCTGGGGAATCCAGTCAGCCCTGGGGAATGTAACGTCCTGAAAGGGACTCAAAAAGGCGTGGCCACAGCTGGAGCTAGAACCATCATCTCTGGTTCTGAGTTGTCCACCTTAACCACTGGGAATCACTGCCTTACCGGCTTAAATAAAATGAAGGTCAAAGTTCAAAGGAATCCAACCGGGAAGACATGCAAAGCTGGCAAGGAAAAGATATGGGCAGGAATCCAATAATTAGAGACAGACAGAACGAGTGAATGCTAGAGAAATTAGTTAAGAGGAATAAGGAAGGTTTTTACGGCTGTCTCAGGGGAAAGGAAGTGCTAGAAAGTAGGCCATTTACTAAACAATAAGACAGATGAAACACATGATGGCTCTAAAATGGGTGAGATGCTGAACAGCTTTTTAAAATCTGCCTTTATCAAGAGAAATGGGGAAAAGTGCTTTGGACAATTGGAAGTAGTGGAGGCTTGTAAAAACGGCTCTGGGGAAGGGAACTCTCAGAAAATGGGGCGTCAATAAACTAGTTGATCAAGATGTCATTAGGGGATTATCTAATAAATGGACTGAATCACTGACTGATGGTGTGCAAAGTGATGGAGACCGGGGGAGGACTGGAGAATAAGACAGATGTGGGAGCCAATCCTGTGCTCCTAGCCCACGCAGGATCGGATTTGTAGTATGGCTCTTCGGCCAAGGAGAGCCAAGTGATCCTTGCAATTAGTCTCACAGTAACAGTGCTTTTCGTCTGTAGATCTCAAAGCACTTCACAATCTGTGATGTATTTTTCCTTTCACAATGCCCATATGAAGGGGGGAAATGCTATTGTCTCCATTTTACAGATGGACAATTGAGGCCTAGGAAGGCCCAGATCATAGAATCATAGAATATCAGGGTTGGAAGGGACTTCAGGAGGTATCTAGTCCAACCCCCTGCTCAAAGCAGGACCAACCCCAACTAAATCATCCCAGCCAGGGCTTTGTCAAGCCTGACCTTAAAAACATCTAAGGAAGGAGATTCCACCACCTCCCTAGGTAACCCATTCCAGTGCTTCATCACCCTTGCCCAAGGTCACCCTGGAAGTCTGGGGTACAGCAAGGAATTGGACCCAGGTTTCCCTAGTCCTTGGCTTCTGCCCTAACCACTAGGCCATCCTTCCTCCNCTTCTCTGTAGTGAGACGGGTTATCTCCGGGCAGAGAAAGGAGGGGGAAGAAATCATTCTCCCTGGGTTTGATTCAAGCAGTTTGAATCAGGTATCTCTTTCCAGTGACTAGGAGAGAGGGAGGGGGGAGGTTTCCCTCCTGTGAGTGGATCTGTGTTTCCCCAGGGAACGCCTTTGGAAAGAGGCAGGGGGGGGAAACCGGGGTGTCCCGGCCCACGTAATTGACCGGGTGGTGGCAGCAAAAAGGGAGACCCACCCTAGGATTTTAGGGTGAGGAGTACATGCGGGTCCTCACTTTGGAACCCCCCAGTTTCAAGTGAGGGTAGACTCTGACAGGGCGTCAATAAACTAGTTGATCAAGATGTCATTAGGGGATTATCTAATAAATGGACTGAATCACTGACTGATGGTGTGCAAAGTGATGGAGACCGGGGGAGGACTGGAGAATAAGACAGATGTGGGAGCCAATCCTGTGCTCCTAGCCCACGCAGGATCGGATTTGTAGTATGGCTCTTCGGCCAAGGAGAGCCAAGTGATCCTTGCAATTAGTCTCACAGTAACAGTGCTTTTCGTCTGTAGATCTCAAAGCACTTCACAATCTGTGATGTATTTTTCCTTTCACAATGCCCATATGAAGGGGGGAAATGCTATTGTCTCCATTTTACAGATGGACAATTGAGGCCTAGGAAGGCCCAGATCATAGAATCATAGAATATCAGGGTTGGAAGGGACTTCAGGAGGTATCTAGTCCAACCCCCTGCTCAAAGCAGGACCAACCCCAACTAAATCATCCCAGCCAGGGCTTTGTCAAGCCTGACCTTAAAAACATCTAAGGAAGGAGATTCCACCACCTCCCTAGGTAACCCATTCCAGTGCTTCATCACCCTTGCCCAAGGTCACCCTGGAAGTCTGGGGTACAGCAAGGAATTGGACCCAGGTTTCCCTAGTCCTTGGCTTCTGCCCTAACCACTAGGCCATCCTTCCTCCCAGCTAATGTTGGAACTTAGTAAAATAATAGCACATAACCCACACTGCCATCATGTGGGGCTCCTTGTCTGCCTCTAGTGGCTAAGGCCCGTATAGCAGTTTTTGAATCTGGGCTACTCATGTTTTAGATGCAGAGGTTGCGGGTTCAATCCCCACAGGCGACAGGAACATTGCCGGACAAAGCATTAGAGAACACGGGGGGAAGAGTGAGAGGGTAATGGGACCATCAGTAACGAAGAGCCCATTTTGCCAATTTTAAAACGTTTTTTCACATCAGAAAATTCATCCAAACCGATCCTTTCCCGTGACCCCTTTCAGCTTTGACGAATTGGTGCTTTTCGCGACAAGTCGTTTTGTCGAAGACTATCTGACAAGGTCCAAACATGACCCCCCGACTCTGAGATGCAGGGAATTCTCTGCCCTCCACAACTGGGTGTTTCCCATCAGAGGAGGTAGCTTTGATCGGAATCCGGTACCACCAGCTTCCAGACCTGCTGTCTTGCTGCTATCTGTCCCATCTCCTGATCTCTCTTCTCCTGTAGTGGAAGAGAAAGAGGCAGGATCCTCTTGGGTGTGCGTTGGCCTTGCAAGCCGATTGAAGGTGTCAGTGCCCCTCAAGATAAAAGCTAAGGCCACACCCTGTGCCTGGATGATGCCTGGCTTGGCAAACTGTGTCCCAGCCTCCTCCAAACTGAGTGTGTCATTGCAAAGGGAGCCAATAGCTTTAGAAATAATCTGCAGCCTTGGCTGGGGAAAAAACCAACCAAAGAAGAAAGTGCTGATTACATTGCGAATGACGGGGACCTAGTGTTTAGAGCCTGGGAGTCAGGACTCC
The DNA here is from genome assembly GCA_003942145.1 of Platysternon megacephalum. Lineage (NCBI taxonomy): Eukaryota > Metazoa > Chordata > Testudines > Platysternidae > Platysternon > Platysternon megacephalum. The sequence continues at coordinate 500,763 of QXTE01000327.1, read as the reverse complement.
TGGGTTCTATTCCGGGCACTGGGGTGAATGCGGTTGTCTGTTAGGAGCCGGATACTGGGAATCTGGGCTCCTGGCTTGTAGCCACCAATCTGCCACAACTTGCCGTGAGACCCTCGGCCTCTCGGTTTCCCTACCTGTACCATGGGGAAAATAAGCCCTGCCTGCCTCGCCGAGGTGTTGTGAATTCACATTTGCAAAGCACAGTGACGCTCTACTACACAGTGCGCTGTTACACACATGTAACAATCCCCCCTAGCCTGTCGCTACGTTGCACACTGTAGCCAGTGACCTCCACGCCGCTAGCAGGGATAGAACCTGGGTCCTCCTGGTCTAAAAGCATCAGTGTGGACCACTTGTGCTACAGAAGAATCGCCCAGGGTAGCACCGGGGACGCCCAGTTCTGATTCCATCCGGTAGGGGCAGTGGCACCACAGAAGGATCGCCACTTGCCATTAGCAGTACAAGCCCTATGACACTCAGATGAGCAGCTAGGATTCCATCAGTAGGGGGCAGCAGAGCACATGCGCACGAGCCCGTTCAGTGCAATACTGGCGTGCATGGCCTGGAGGAGCATCCCTGCATCCGAGAGAATGAACGCGGGTGATTAGGGGTGTTGCTCCGCGAGCATCTTGGGCTGGTTCACGGTGCTGCCCCCATCCTGCTCTCTGACCAGCTCCCAGCACCTTTGGTTATTAGCTGCCAGCAGCAGAGGCGGCAGGACACAGTTCCCTTGTAGCTTGCAGCGGAGCGGAGCACTCTGCTCCTGAACTGGGGTCAGTGGCCAGCTCTCCGGGCTGTGATTTCACTGTGCTGAGCTCTCGCGCAGTCCCCGAGGGTCGCTCTGACTTGTCACTCTGGGAAGAGAGTGTGTGACAGCCCTAGAGCCATGTTAATGCCCAACCTGCCCCCACGCAGGGCGAAGCCTACCGAAGAACGCTTAGCTCCTGTTCTCAAAGGGGCTTCTCTTCCTACAGGACAGGGGGTTGGGAGGCTCTGAGCGGACTAACATGCGCGTTCGACCTAGACTCTCTCAGAGGGGCGCTCACTGCCTTTCACACTGCTGCAAACTCTAATAAACTGAGGGAAACCATGAGCTTGATCCCCAGAGGGCACGGGGGGGCTTCTTTGTGCTCCCTTCTGATCTTGGGCAAACCAGCCCTTGGCACAATTTGGAGCAGTCTCAGGGCTGCTCTAACTCGCCCCAGTGGCTCCCAAGTTACAGTTCTGCCAGCCAGAATTGCCCTCTCTTGCCCCATTCCATCCCCTGGAATGCCGTTACCCAGTGTAGGGGAAGGGAAAGGGATGTGTCAGCCCTCCTCTGGAGGATTCTCCTATTGTAGGGGAATCCTCAAGGTGGCTTTCAGTCCTTGCTGTGACTGTGCAAAGGGGAGGAGGCTCTTTCCGAGCGGGGGGAGTTGCATGCTGACATCGGGGATTCAGTGCTAGCTCCCTCCTGTGTGTGTAGCAAGTGTCCTTGCCTTGCCCGCGAGTGTTGTCAGCGCTTTGCTAGATTTATCCAGGGAGAGATTTGATGGGAAAGTTAAAGCCAAGACCCTGGCGCAAGCCGAGCAATTGTCACGGGGAGGAACAAAGTTGGTGATCAGGGGGATGGCAAAGCCCCATTGGGGGAGGACATACACGGCCTGTGGAGCTGCACAGTCGAACACCCTGGCCATGTCCTGGGCATGACACCCCCGCCCCGATGCACTGGCAGCCCCCACTTTCCTTCGAGCTCCTCTCTGGGATGGCTTGGCTGAGGCTCCCCCTCCAGTGCCCCATTGCCACCCCCCAGCACAGCTGGCACTGGCACGTACCGCAGAGGACTCAGCCCTGGCCTGACTCTGCTCCCATTGAAGTCGCTGGTCACACTCCCGCTGGCCTCAGTGAGAGCAGAGTTAGGCCAGTCTCTGCCCCATTCTCCAAGGATGGGGAGCAAAGATCCTCGAATTGAAAGCTCTTGTTCCCATGGCAGGCGGCCCACAGGTGCCCGAGAGGGGGCTGAAGACACAAGCAGAGATCACGGCAATCGCAATCAAATCCTCTGACACTGGAGCTCAGAGTTAAAAGGAAACTGGATCGTGGCTCAAGCATGTACATCGCAGATAGGAAAAGAGGGTTTAGAGGATCGAGTTTCCACCAGCCGCACTTGCCCATGGGAAGTGCAACCCGAGGACAGCTGGGACTGGCCAAAACATCCTCTGTTTCTCTTCTCTTCTAGCTACAGTGTTAAACCCACTGGCAATTGACGTGCTGGTAATTTCTGCTCTAACCTTCCTACTGGGTGCTGTTTGCTAGGATCTCAGAGGACTTGCAACGGGCCGAGGGCCAGATCTTGCGCCCAGGCTCAAAGAAGGATGGGCGCACAAAGGTAGCTTATGGACACCTTTATGCCTTCCTGATCCTGGAGCTGTCAGGCTGCGGCTCCCGTCCCTACCAGCCTCAGTGCTGCTCTGCGTGATGCAGGCTGTGAACAGCCTCCCAGGATTCGTACAGCAGTTGGGGATTGCAGGAGTCCGGGGACATGCCCCGTTTCCCTGGCCATGTCCCCGGTGCCAGAAATCAGGAGGTGGCACAGCTCAGGAGCTGTTACTGGGCTCCCCATGCTCATAGAGGAGCCTTCTACACCGGCCATATCTGCCAGGCGTGTGCCAGGCGTGTGCCAGCAGCCTGGCACGACACCGCTGCAGCCAGATAGAGCAGAGGGCACAGAATCTAGCCCAGGGGTCGGCAGCCTTTCAGAAGCGCTGTGCCGAGTCTTCATTTTTTCACTCTAATTTAAGGTTTCGCGTGCCAGTCATACATTTTAACGTTTTTAGAAGGTCTCTTTCTATAAGTCTATAATCTATAACTAAACTATTGTTGTATGTAAAGTAAATAAGGTTTTTAAAATGTTTATGAAGGTTCATTTAAAATTAAATTAAAATGCAGAGCCCCCCGGACCGGTGGCCAGGACCCGGGCAGTCTGAGTGCCGCTGAAAATCGCTCAAGTGCCGCCTTCGGCACCCGTGCCATAGGTTGCCTACCCCTGATAGCCAATTGGAGTTGTATCTAATGGCCTTGATTGGCTTAGTTCGTGAAATGGGGATGGAGAAGCTAGTCAAAGACAATCAGTCCTCCACGACTGTGCCCCTCTTCCCACAACTGTCCTCCCGATGGTCATGACTTCTGGGACAGGCCTGCCCAGGGCAATGGATTTTCATAGAAGGGTTTAAGAGAAAGTGGAGCCACTCTTGACAAACCGAGCCTGACTGGTCCCGGGGAATAGTCTGGGGGCAAAGGGTCACCCCCTGGAATTGCCCCTATGGTGTTTTGTAGCATTTCTAGGAGCTGGACAAGAGAGATTTGGATACTTTCCCCCAGGCTCTTGTCCCGGTTCCTGATCTGAAGTAACGAGTGATTTAGTTGGGGTTGGTCCTGCTTTGAGCAGGGGGTTGGACTAGATGACCTCCTGAGGTCTCTTCCAACCCTAATCTTCTCTGATTCTATGAGTGAAACGAAGATGCCAGGCCAGTGAAAGTGGGGAGACAAAGACCAGAAGTGGAAAGAACAAGCTGAAGCTGCCCATGGTATTTGCCATAACCGAACCAAACCGCCAAAGGTGGAGGAAGCCTGGTTTGTGGTCAAGACACAGAATATGCAGCTTCAATTCTGGGCTCTGCCCCAGACTCCCTGTGTGACCTCAAGCCAGTCACTTAGGAGCCGAACCACTTCAGAGAATCTGAGCCTAAATCCACTGGGCCTTAGTCTCACTGGGCCTCAGTTCCCCATCTTGCAGATAATGATCTTTCCCTTGTTGGGGTGTTGTGAGGACAAATTCATTAATGCTTAGGAGCCGCTCTGACCATGTGGATTTGTAAGGAGTGCCCACTGGCTCCTAACGTGCCTCCTTGTGTCCAGATCTGGGAAAGTAGCTTCTGCAGCATCAGCTGCCCCCTTCTGCTCTCTGCGATAGTCTCTTACGGTATCTTCGCCCTCCTGCCAGGTCCCCTTTTACTCCACCCGTTCCTGGGTTACAAAGTCCCAGGACCACTGTCCAGATGCCTGCTCCAGACACTGATCTGTGCCCCTGTACCAGGGCCTGGGAGGGGACCCAGGGCCTGTCCGCTACACCGGCTTCCAGATCAGGGATCCTATAACCAGCAATCCAGCTCTGCTCAGTCCCTTCCCTGTTGCTGTTTCCCTGGGCTCCTTCCTACCCAGCCTCTCTCCCTACCCTTGCCTGATTCTGAGCACGGGCGCCTATTCTGCTCTCTGTGGCTACTTCCCCCTTTCCTAGCCTCTTGTCAGACTCCTTACTCCAGAGTAGGATCTCAGGCTTTACTCTCCCCCTTGGGATTCCCTCCTTGTCCCAGACAGACAGACAGACAGACAGACAGACTCCCTCAGCCCAGAGAATCTGCAGCCTCCTTCCCCTGAAGCCGTCTTCTGCTTTCAGCTTCCTTTCTGCTTTATAAGGCTGTCCCAGGCCTTCCCAGCTGGGCTTCACTCTCAATTAACCCTGGCCCTCCCGCTGGCAGATGATGCCAGGTGACCTAATTGGTCTCTCCGGCCCTCCTTAGCCCTATCAGGGCTGGTGTGGGGTACACACCCCATCAGAGGATTGGCTAAAATCCTAGATTAGACAGAGAAGATCAACACCACTTTCAAAAAGCTATGAATGGATGGAACTACAAAGACAATCAGCAGGAAATGAACACTTATCCCCTGATTAAAATCCTAAACGAGACCTGTTTACGGCAGCCCCTTCAGGAATGTGTACGCAGCTACCTCTCCAGCCTACCAGAGCACGGACACACCTTTGTCACTTCTCTCTCTGGATTAGGCTAAGTGGAGATCCAGCTAATTAGCCTCTTGGTCCAGGAGGCTGAGGGCCAAAGAAGTATTTAGACTGACAACTCCTGATTGCCACATCTTTTGAAGCACCAACCCCACTCAAGGCAGATCTTCACCCTGCCCTGGGTTTACCAGCTTGGAATCAAAGGCAGAAGATGAAACTGAAGTTGAAGCTAAACAAATTCAGACCGGAATGAAGGTGTACATTTTTAGCGGTGAGAGTAACTAACCACCGGAACAATTTAGCAGGGGCCGAGGTGCATTCTCCACCCCTGACAATTCTTAAATCAAGATGGGCTGTTTTTTCTAAAAGTTCTGCTCCAAAGAAATATTTTGGAGCAGGTCTCTGGCCTGGGTCATACGGGAGGTCAGATTAGATGACCACAGTGGTCCCTTCTGGGCATGGAATCTGTGACTCTAGGAAATGATACACTGGCATCTTTGAGATGTATGACAGTGCTGCAGTAGCGGCGCCAGCTCTTCCGGCGCCCTAGGCGGCGGAAGGTCCCGCCCCCAAATTTCAACGGGCGGCCGGGGCGCAGGTGCCCCTAAAATAGCAGCGCCCTAGGCGACCGCCTAGGTCGCCTAATGGGTTGCGCCGGCCCTGCAGTGCTGCGCATATCTGTCCATAGCCCTCTTTCCTCTATGGGCATCACTCTTCCCTTTTTCCCATGAGCATCTCTATTTCCCCAGTCTATAGCCCATAGTTCCAGGGGATATATTAGACCAACTTTGGCTCCAGATACACCAACATTTTGTCATCCCCAAATAAATCTCCAGCCCCCACCTCCCCGACACCTGCTCTTTCTCTCAGCACCCTGTAGACACTAGGAAGCCGCAGCCAAGAATGAAAACACTCAACACAGTTTCATTGTGGACACCCTGGTAAGAGGAGGCCATTTGCAAGGTGGAATGAGAACACCTTTCTTGAATCTGTTGTGAGCAATGCTACATACTGTTCTATGCCAGGAGACGGTGAGTTTTAGATTAACTAGAGTTGGTCGGGGGAAAGGGAGGGATTTAAATGCGGAAAATGTTGATGAAAAAGAGGGGAAAAAACGTTTCCTGCAAAATTTTCAGTGAAAAATTTCAACTTTTTCAATTACCCCACTGCCCAAGCTGAAAACCGAAGAATTTTTGAAACCGAAAGATGTTGTTCTCAGCCAAAACTTTTCAGGGTGTCCGTTTTTCCAATAAAAAATGGAAACTTTTGGAATCAAGCTGACAATTTTCACCATAATTTTGGTGCAGTCAAAACCCCAATTTCTCATCACAAAAAGGCCATCTCGTGATTTTTCAGAGCCTGGCTCCTGAGTTTTGAACGCTTGGTGTTGGCGATATGAGATCAGGCCCTTTGAAAGGGTTACGGTCCCTCCTAGGTCCTCAGGCTAAAGTTACCTTTGTGGTCTCTCTGTCAATAGTCCTGGAACATTTCCTATTGAAACAAGGAGCCCAATTCTCTCCCGGCCTCTCTTATCTATTATTGCTCTATCATCTCCGATGAAATTGCACCAAGGAGACATTGGGCCCAGCACTTTATACATATAAATAGTGGCTGAAGAAAGTAACAAAAGCGAACACTCTTTACCCCTGATCAGGAGCGATTTAATCTTAAATCAAGCCTTGCATTTTCCCGTGTCGGATGCTTGTGAACGATGTGTTGACAAATTGCTTTTTAATTTGCTTCGGTATAATAGAGTAATGGGGGAAAGGTTATTTTGGAAGGGTCTGGGAGGCTCTCCTGTCTCAATGATTTTTCTAAGTGAGTTCATCTGCTCTTGCGTGAAAATACGTGCTTGAGCAGAGAGCTGCTTTCACCGGGTGGATGGGCAGAAAGGCAGCTGCTCGTGGAAGCTGGTTTTCAAGGGGACCTGGACTGCGTCTGAATTTCGTAGGATGGCTGCTCCTGCCAGCTAGCTAGCTTTGGATGCAGGAATTAAATGAGAATAAAATAGGGGGCGTTGGTGTGGGATGGGCAGCACAGGAATCTGGTGATGGGGGGCTTTCATTTCTGGGCCAGCACTTCCAATCTAGTCCAGTGGTGGTGACGACCAACCATCTGCTGGCTGTTTGGTGGCCCGTGGAAAGAAGTGGGTGGGTCGCAATACAGCACTGTCACAGTAAGAGGGTGGCCGAAGGTGACATGGTGTGGCTATTGAACAGCACCCATGTTCTATGAGTTCAAGTCCTGCCCTTGGCAACTGTCTCAGAATGTGTATTAGTGGCTCTCTGTTGCATTCAAAGAAGAACGGTGTTAGCGTGTTATCCTTGGTCTTGCAGCCCAGGTTCAATTCCCTACTTGCCATAGACTTTCTGTGGGACCATGGACAAGTTGCTTAGACCCAGAACCTCAATTGGCTCCCATTGAAATCATCCTTGAAGAGAGGATGGATGTATCTCAGATACCTGCTGTCCTGCAGTAGTACTGTGTCCTCCTTCTCTGCAATGTCTTGCTGTCTAGGGTGGATGCAGTCCTCAGGCTATGGCACTGCCTCAGAGAGCTTCTTGCTGCCAAAGGGGACAATCTCTGCCTGTCATGGCCCATGTCCCCTCTGCCAGCTTTGAAATAAATAACTAGAGCTGCTCAGGAAATTTCCACTGAAATGTTTTTGGGTGGACAACGTGGTTTCTGCAAAATCAAACTGTTCCACGGGAGAATGTTGGATTTGCAGAAATGTTTCAATATTTTGATGGGGGAAATTGCAACAAACTATTTCATTTCAAGTTGTGCCAACGTCAATCTCTAGCTCCACCTAAGACACCTCATGGGAGTTGTAGTTTGGTTACCTTGGGCTCCCATTCCCTCATATGGATGGGACTCGCCTGATGCATGGTGGCGGCTGAACCAGAGGGAGAGGCTGAGGTGCACCATGGGAGATGTAGTCTGAACAGGGATCCTGGCCGGAAGAGGTGAATGGAGACATAAGGTATCCAGTAACTGAAGCAGTTCACATAGTTTAACATCCACCCAACTCAAAACGAAATGTTTTGTCATTTCCAAATCACACATTTTTGGAGCCTTTCGTTCCATGAAAAGTTGTGACCTTTTTGACTTTTTGTCCCGATTCAGGACGAAAACAGCCAATTCTGAGCATTTCTTGCTGGATAGAAATTCTGTTTTCCAGTCAGCTCTAAAAATAAGAGAGCTGGTTCACAAATGTGGAAAATAATTGAGGGAACAATTTAATTGACACTCGCTTCCCTTGATCTTCATGGAAAATGTTCTCAGCCTGCTCTATAAAATAACAATAAAAAAAGAGAAGCAGCAGAGAAAATATGAACTAAACAAATGCATTACAAAGAACACAGAGAGTGAGATGACAGAGGAGAGAGAAAGACAGAGTTGTCAACATTTCTCCCATCACTATTTATCACATGGCGTGTGGCAGGGAGAAACCTCCCAGAATGCCCTGCTTTGGCTAGTGCTGATTGGCCGTGGCCTCACTTGTTTCACCGACAGCTCCCATGCCATATGGCTTGACAACGCTGCATCTCAGAAGTCTGTTTCCAGCAGCTGCTCTGCTAATGGGTCCCTATTAATAGCGGGACTCTGGAAGGGCATCGGCCATGGCCTTTTGAAGATGAGCCTTTCATTAGTCGGATTGTTTTAGGACCTTCTCTTTTATGGACAATAAGATGACCCAGTTGGCAATCGTTTGGGCTAAATTACTGCTTGCCACTGACATGAGCTACGTGGCGAGGTGCCGAATTGCTGACAGTTAACTGTCATCAAAGGGCTCTGTGCATAGTGCTAATCCCAGGCAATTAGGGCACGGTCTACGTCGGCCATCAATATCCCAATTAATCAGCTGCCAGAACCGACTGCGTCCTGCTGTCAGCAATACCCACGGTGAAGAGCTCATTCCATCTAGCGACACCTAGAAGAGTTCCAATATGCAAGATTTGGAGGAGCCCAGGTCAGGGCTCGCTGTGAGCTCCTCCCAGAGCCACGTCTCCTTGGCCAGTGTTCTTACACTAGCCCCTACAGCGCCTCCTGCTGGAAGAAGCTGGGCTCAGGGTAGCAGCTGCGCTCTTCAGAGCTCACACTCCGACAGACTAGCTTTCTCTACAGCCGTGGTTTTCAACCTTTTTTTCATTTGCGGACCCCTAACAAATTTCAAATGGCGGCGCGGACCCCTTTGGAAATCTTGGACATAGTCTGAGGACTGCGGACCATGGATTGAAGAACATTGCTCCACAGTACCTCCTGGTGGGGAAAGGCTGGGATTGGAGCAGCTAGGAGCTCCTCATAAGGAGAAATCCTAGACAATTTCTCCCAGCACTTTCTGTGCAGCAGGATTCCCACACTGGCCTCGCCCTAGGGATCACTGGCCAGATGATCACCTGATGAGGCTTCTCCTGCATCCAAGGTCAGATGTGCTCCACCTCTTTTGCCCTCCCTGGGCTCCTGCTGTGCTGAGCAGCGTGCAGGGGGCAGGCCATGCCAGCACAGGGCTGGCAGAGTGCAGCCTGAGTACTGCAAGCGAGATCGGCTCTCATCCCTGATGATGAAGGTTTAGATCCACAAGATTCCTAAAGCCAGCAAGACAGGCCTGAGGGACAGGCGATAATTACCTGCCACGGATCCTTAGCAAGTATATTTCTACCGCTCCGTCAGCCTAGCTGGACTCATGGAGTCCCTGCTCAGAAAACCCCGCATTCAAGAGCAAGCCTAATGAGAGTATGGAGTGTGCTAATTAAAGATGCCTTGCTCTCGGCAACAGGTGGGCCTCCTGGAGCTTAGGAAGCAGGAGATGCAGCAGCAGGAGTCCATTACCCATTACCCCTTCCAATGGCACCAGTTCAACCCTCAGGGAGCCTGGGATGGCACCCAGCTGAGCAGATTGCAAAGGTGTGAAAAACACTGGCTTTAGCTAAAGAGACGCTGCAGGCAAAAATTTCCAACAGAAGTCTGTAGTCTTGCCAGTTCTCACAACTTTATTGCAAGTCTCTGAACCAGTCTCACAATGTCTGATGTTTTAATTAAGGCCCCAGCTCCTGGACTCATGTGCCAGCAGATCGAGGGACGTGATCGTTCCCCTCTATTTGACATTGGTGAGGCCTCATCTGGAGTACTGTGTCCAGTTTTGGGCCCCACACTACAAGAAGGATGTGGAAAAATTGGAAAGAGTCCTGCGGAGGGCAACAAAAATGATTAAGGGGCTGGGGCACATGACTTATGAGGAGAGGCTGAGGGAACTGGGATTGTTTAGTCTGCAGAAGAGAAGAGCGAGGGGGGATTTGATAGCAGCCTTCAACTACCTGAAGGGGGGTTCCAAAGAGGATGGATCTAGACTGTTCTCAGTGGTGGCAGATGACAGAACAAGGAGCAATGGTCTCAAGTTGCAGTGGGGGAGGTCTAGGTTGGATATTAGGAAACACTATTTCATAGGAGGGTGGTGAAGCACTGGAATGGGTTACCTGGGGAGGTGATGGAATCTCCATCCTTAGAGGTTTTTAAGGCCCGACTTGACAAAGCCCTGGCTGGGATGATTTAGTTGGGATTAGGTCCTGCTTTGAGCAGGGGGTGGGACTAGATGAGCTCCTGAGGTCTCTTCCAACCCTGATATTCTCTGATTCTATGATTCTATGAATCTTTGGCTTCCATTTAAAAACCAAAAGTGAGTTTCTAGCCTTTGTGGTTGCAGATAAAAAATGGATCCATGGGCACCCTAAAGGCACAGAGACCAAAATATTTTTAAACCAGTCTCATGGGGTCTGGCTTTTTGAGGTCTGGCTTGTGATTTTTGAAAGCTTGGGGTAGGAAATACTGTAAGTTAACTACACAAATGCACACGCACACACACACACACACGCAGAAGCATGCATCTGCCATCACAAACCAGGTCATGACACAAGCCAAGCTGTTGGTTCTTTCATATATTCATTAATATTGTTCTTTATTTGTATGATCAGAGCATCTAGGAACCCCCATCAGAAACCAGGTCCCCATGGTGCAAGGTGCTGCACAAAAACAGAATAAACAAACACAGTAGATAGTCTCTGCTCCAAGGAGCTCACCGTCTGAGTATAAGACAAGAGACAACAGATGGACACAGACAGCTGGGAAATACAAGGAAACGGTGAGATGATACTGGCCAATATGATAGCAGACCATCTGCTGTCGAGATTTCTGTAACCCTCGTGGAAGAGAGGAGCGTGCAGGAGGGGTTTTGAAGAAGGATAACATAGTATTGCCCGTTAGCTGGTGCATATTGCAGTCTCGACCTTGGCATCAAAGTACCTTTGTAAATGAGAGACTAAGTGAGGTGACATCTTTTATTGGACCAGCTTCTGTTGGGGAAAGAGACGCGCTTTTGAGCTACACGGCTATTATCTCACCCACCTTGTCTCTCTACTATCCTGGGACCGCCGCGGTTACGACAACCCTGCAAATGGCAGAGCTGCTCAACGTATTTCCCTCAAAACAATTTTCAGATGGAAAAGGCTTTTCCAACAAAATACACGTGTTTCTGAAAAACATTCCTTTCCTTCAGCCTTGGTCTCGGTTGTTTGACCAAAAATATTCAGGATCAACCCATCCCGTTTCAGTTTTTCCAAAATCAGCAAAAATGTCTGTGTTTCCATTGAAATGTCTTTTGTTTCCCTCGCCAGCACCAAGCCCACACTCACTTTCTCCTTCCCTCCCCCCCGCCACTCCTTTCCATCAGGAAACAGGGACCAAAAAAACCAAAACAACAACAGAACCCTCCCACAAAATGAAAGTACATTTTTCAATCCGATACGTGTTCAAACAGTTTGCTTTTTGTTTTTGTTGGAAAATTGAAAACATGTATGTGAAAAATTTCAAATGACAAGAACATTTGTCATTTAAATCCAAAAATATCTGTGATTTCCCCCCCTTAAAATTAAAATATATTTAAAATAAACAGACAAACAAATCATATTTTTAAACAACTTGTTTCAAGGCACTTGGGGAGGCTGTATGGCCTAATTACTAAGATGCCAGGTTGGGGGTCCAGAGATGTAGTTTCTATTCCCAACTCTGCAACTCATGATTTACCCTGGGGCTAGTCACTTATTTTCTCTGTGTGCCTCAATTGCCCCATTTGTGAGAAATGTACAAGAGCAGAGAAGTCACATTTAATGGTAAGGGGCCTGATTCTGATCTCACAGCAGCTTTTCATTGTGCAGGCCATATTTTCAGCTGGTGTAAACTCCATTGACCTTGATGGAGCTTTGGTGGTTTACACCAGGTGAGGATCTGGCTTGTAACTCCCTTGGGGACGAATCTCCGGGGCCATTTATGCCTGTGCAAAGTGGCCGTACAAACACTGAATTGGAATTTGGGGCTCACTCACTCAGACAGTAGCATTTTACCCCTCTCTTTGCACTCACTTTGCCTAAGCATTAGTGAGTACACATGGTGCTAGGCTGGTGAGACTCCGGCCCATTGACGTCAACATTTTGTTTTACACATAATGAACAGTTAGCCCGTGGAACTCATTGCCACAAGATATCAGAGGCCAAAAGCTCAGCAGGATTCAGAAGAGAACTGGATGCATGAGTTGGGGGAGAGCACTGCCAGGTTGGGGGCAGGGGCAGGGGTTTGGCACTGCCAGGCTGGGGGCCAGGGCATGGGGAGGGCACCACCAGAGTGGCAGCATTTGCACAGGATTTCAGGGAGCTGCAATAGGCACCCAGAGCTCTCCTTGGTGGAAGACATAGCAGCCAGAAGCATCCTGTGCAGGGAACAGTGTGGGCACGTTTTTTCCTCACACTCACACCCCTGGCACAACCCCTCTCCTGCCTGCGGCGGGCACCGTGGGGGGCTGCAGTTGCCAGTGCTGGGTCACAGAGAGCAGGGGGGAAGGGAGGTGGAGGAAGCCAGAGGGAAGGGAGAGTAAGCGGGAGGGAAGGGCCATGAGGCTTGCTGGGAAAGGCCAGCATCCAGGGTCTCCATTCCTGCAGTCCCCCAGAAGCCTTAGTGAATAATCTCCATAAATCATTAAGCAGAGTGGCTAATTGAGCAGAGTGGGAGGGCGGGGCTGGCTGCCTGATGCACGTGGGCAGCTAGCCGGCTGGCTGCAGCCAGGCCCTGGCACTGAGTGAGGGTGTCTGTCGCACCCGGGTCCCTCAAGCTGGTGCCTGTGGCGGGCTCTGTCCCCGTGGTCATGACCCCTGGGGGAGGGTGACGGTACGAGGGAGGCCGTGGCGGGGTTTGGAAAAGGCTGGTTGATGCATGTGAGCGCTGTTGCCATGAAGGGCTGACACCCGGTCTCAGTGTGTTTCCGGCGTACCAGGCCGGCCTGGGGGACCTGTGGGGCCCTCAGGAAATAAAGTGGCCGGATTGTGTGAAACCAGCAGCTGCTTTGCCACCAGCGAGGAGTGTGTGTGATGGCAGCTGATGGGGGCTCAGCGATTGCTGCCTTATTGTGTGTGGGATTGCACCTGGGCCTGACAGTGGGGGATTGTGCCTGTACACTCCAGGCACACTACACCCCAGCATGACAAGCACACACACACACCCCTACTCCTTTACATTACAAGCACATACCACTACACCTTTCCACAACTACACCCCTAAACTACAGGCACACATCCCTACGCCTTTCCACAACTACACCCCTAAACTACAGGCACATATCCCTACACCTTTCCACAACTACACCCCTAAACTACAGGCACATATCCGTATACCTTTATACAACTACACACCTATGTTACAGGCACGTACCCCTACACTTTCACAAAACTATACTCCTATAGTATAGTTCTGCTTTGGGCAGGGGGTTGGACTAGATGACCTCCTGAGGTCCCTTCCAACCCTGATATTCTATGATTCTATGATTCTATAGTACAGGCACATACCCCTACACCTTTACACTACACCCTAGGTTACAGACACGTACCCCTACACCTTTACATAACTACAGCCGTATGCTACAGATACATACCCTGACACCTTCACACAACTACACCTCTATGCTATAGGCTCATACCTCTACACCTTTATACTACTTTTCAAAAGGAGGCTGGAGCTGTCTGTCTTGAATGGTTTAGACACAACAAATCCTGTGTCTTGGCAGGGGGGGTCGATTAGATGGTCCTTGCGGTCGGTCCCTCCTAACCCTCTGGTTCTATGGATCTGTGACTCTACTGCACCCCCGCAATACAGGCACACACCCTTTCATCTTTACAGTATTACAGCATCCCCCTACAGGCACGCACCCCTCCATCATGACACTAATTTACCCTCGCACTACCGGCGCACACCCTGCACCGTTACAGTATTGCTCCCCTATGTTCCAGCTGCACACCCCTCACACTCACCGGAGTGTGCACAACTCTCGCTGAGTGTTCTCGGATACGGCGATTGCCACCAGCTGAGGATCCGGCCCAACCAACCCGGATCCTCAATCAGCGAATCTCTGGAGTTGTGCTAATTCCCTCCAGCTGAGGAACTGGACCTCTCTTATCAGGACAGAACCAGAATCTTACTTAAGTGAGCCAGCTACCGCTTCCAACCAGAATTAGCTCCGAGTGTCAAATGGGGCTCTAATGATACCTCCTTTCCCCCTCTCATGTCTGCCTTGTCTAGAGAGCTTGTCAGTTCTTTGGCTCAGGGATGGTCTCTTTATACGTGTCTGATCTCGGCTCGGTTCTCTGGACTGCCATATGTATAATAATAACATCAAACCGCATGGGGCAGGTGGGAGCTGCTCCAGTGAATGGCATAGCTTCACTCTGGCTAATTTGGCGCCTCCCCGCTCCAGAGACAACCCATGGCTGCCTATAGTGGGGGGGGGGGCAGAGTGAGGGCACCAGGCTTCAGCAGTGTTACTGAGCATGCTCAGTACAAGCCGAGCCACAAATTGGGGGGGGGCACATGACCCCCCCATGCTGCCCCCAATGCGTCACATCTACCCCGCTCCATTTCGGGCCCCAATTCTGCCCGGACGAACAGCAGGATACATCTGGCCACTGGAGGCGGGCAGTTCACTCCGGGTTTCCACCGGGAGCAGAACTGGGCCCTTCGTTCTGCAACCAGACAGAGAAAAAGCAAGCGGCCCATAAATAAAGCCAGCGTCGCGACCTGCGACCTTGCGCACAGAGCTGTTAAATATCACACGGGAGGGGACCGGATTTATCACCCTTATCACTTCCCAAGTCAATTACCCGCTCTGACTTTGCCCGGCTCCGTCATTCCTCTTGTCAAGGGCGAGAGGAGACGCTTCCTCTTTAATCAGCCTCTTGCCCGAGTGTAGATCAAGGCAGTGCCGTTGCCAGGGCACTCGTCTGCATCACCCGCAAGTCTCCGGGCTGCCTTTGTGGGAGGCAGGCAGCTGATTCTTCGCCTCACCTCCGAACCTCTCCCGGGAGCTGCTGAAACAAAAGCAGGTGCTTCAAATCGGGGCCAGGTTGGTGAGGACCGAAAGTCATTGCTTCAGAGAGACAGGCTGGGCTTGTGTTTGGTTCTGGTCCGTGCCCAGGGCATCTCGCGTTACCATAACACAGTATTAACAAGGCATTTGCCTGGGACTCAGGCACAGACTCACTGCATGACTTTGGGCCCCAACTATACATACAATATGATGGGGGCTAATTTAGCTACAACGAACCAGGAAAGAGATCTTGGAGTCATCGTGGATAGTTCTCTGAAGACGTCCACGCAGTGTGCAGAGGCGGTCAAAAAAGCAAACAGGATGTTAGGAATCATTAAAAAGGGATAGAGAATAAGACGGAGAATATATTATTTCCCTTATGTAAATCCATGGTACGCCCACATCTTGAATACTGCGTAAAGATGTGGTCTCATCTCAAAAAAGATATACTGGCTTTAGAAAAGGTTTAGAGAAGGGCAACTAAAATGATTAGGGGTTTGGAACGGGTCCCATATGAGGAGAGATTAAAGAGGCTAGGACTTTTCAGCTTGGAAAAGAGGGGGGATATGATAGAGGCCTATAAAATCATGAGTGGTGTGAGAAAGTGAATAAGGAAAAGTTATTTACTTGTTCCCATAATATAAGAACTAGGGGCCACCAAATGAAATTAATAGGCAGCAGGTTTAAAACAAATAAAAGGAAGTTCTTCTTCACACAGCGCACAGTCAACTTGTGGAACTCCCTGCCTGAGGAGGTTGTGAAGGCTAGGACTATAACAGGGTTTAAAAGAGAACTGGATAAATTCATGGAGGTTAAGTCCGTTAATGGCTATTAGCCAGGATGGGTAAGGAATGGTGTCCCTAGCCTCTTTTTGTCAGAGGGTGGAGATGGATGGCAGGAGAGAGATCACTTGATCATTACCTGTTAGGTTCACTCCCTCTGGGGCACCTGGCATTGGCCACTGTCAGTAGACAGGATACTGGGCTGGATGGACCTTTGGTCTGACCCAGTCTGGCCGTTCTTATGTTCTTTTGGGCGGGTCACTTAATCGGTGATTCAGTTTTCCAATCTGTAAAATGGGGATAATGCTCCATCCTTCCTCCCACCGTGTCTGGCTTGTGTATTGAGATGGTGAGCTCTTTGGGGGAGGGCCAGTCTCTCATGGTCTGAGCAGCACCTGACACAATGGGTAACACTAGAAGCTAATGTTATGCAAACAACGAACAGCAAGAGTAATTACTCTCCCATGGCTCAGTCAACTCCTCAATGGTATGGTGGCCCCATCACCCAAACTACCGCCACATGTGGCTGTGCTCATCTTCTTGCTGTCTGCATCAGTCAAGACACTTTGGATCTACTGGGCCATGAAGAATGAGCTCCCATCTCAGCCTTTTCCTCAGGGTTGAAGCACCGGGCAGGTGATGGAGGGAAGTGGTACTTGTTACTGATCACGCACCCAGTCTGCTGCCCGCCACACCTTCCGGAGCCAGCTGTCGGGCACTCCCTCTCCTTGCGATTTTACCCCCTGCTCACCTTGTGTGCGAACCCACTGCAGCGGGTTTGTTTACAAGCAATGGACTAATGAGGCTCATTTCCAGTCAGACCCGCTCCTTGTTCCTGGACACGTCCTCATGTCACTGCACATTGTTCCCTGCTCTCTCTGTTGTTCGACACGACACTTCTGACAGGGGAACAGGCCTTTGCATTTGCTAACTGCCGACAGCGCTGCTCATTAGCTTTTCCCGTCGTACTGGGCAGAGCGAGAGTTGTTACAATGGCCTTCTTGCGGGTCATTTATTACAGGTTTAGATCCAAAACAGGTTTATACCCCATATAAAAGCAACCTGCCCTATATGGAATGGTCACATTTTATTATTTTGACTTCTTAGGGTATTACTGTAGCATCCAGGAGCTCAGCTGTGGGCCAGGACCCCGCTGTGCAAACCCATTTCTGCAGGAAGCTGGAAAAATATTTGGCCCCTTATAGCATACATGGCTAGGCCTCATGCAGTGAGATGGATGGTCCCCTATTTACCACCCGTGAATTATAATCAGGGGCTGCGAGGCAAAGCCACACCGGATCTGGCTGCAGCAGAGCTCAGGGGTTTGAAAGAAGCCGCCTTGGGCATTGTCCCTCTCTCAGGTCACATCTTATAACGTCTCCTGCCAGCCCGTAACTACTGGTCCTTGTGTCCTCACTGAATTCCCACGGAGACCTGAGATCTCAGAGGGCTGCTGCGATCCAGTGCTAAACCCAGCTGTCTTGTGGGCAGGCAATGAAGCCACAGGGTCTCCCCCCCGCCCCGACCCCCCAGCTGTTGACAATCCCAGCAGACGATAAGGAGACAGAGGCACACTTTTGCCACTAGCGGGCGCTCTCCCAAAGGAAGGGCACATTTTGACTGGACATGCAGCGCTGCCCAGCTGTCTGCTCAGCCCTCTGCCCGTTCCTCCGTCCTGTGCCTGGCGTCACCTCCACCCATTCGAGGCTCCCGCTTGTTGTCCCGTGTAATCTGCTCACCAAGGCGAGATCTCCCAGGGCGGCTCATTAGCCACATGGTTAAGAATTCAGGGGCTTTGCAGGCATTCGAAGCTCATTCGCATCCACCGCTCCCCAGGCGGCCAGCAGGCGTCTCCCCTCCTGCTGCCTGGTGTGGGCTATCAGGTGCCTTGCCGAACGCCTGGCTCGCCCGCCATCAGCCACCCACACTTGGCAACAGCTGGCGCCGTGTCTACCAAGGCAGAGGAGGAGGAGGGGACGTGAGTGCAGCTGTAACAGCAGCAGCATTCCAGACAGCGAACACGGGGGTCTCAGATCCCATGGAGCAGCGGTTGGTGTCTCCTCTCCCAGCCCAATGGCTCGCCCTCATGAACAATCTTGGGGTGCTGCTGAGCCCTGTTCCAATGCCAGCAACGTCCCACCCCAGAGCTGGCCGCATTTCCCCTCTGTAGGGAGTCCACAAAGTGCTTTTAGGCTTGTGGAAACTGATCCATGTTACAGAGTAATAGCCGTGTTAGTCTGTATCCGCAAAAAGGAACAGGAGTACTTGTGGCACCTTAGAGACTAACAAATTTATTGTAGCATAAGCTTTCGTGGGCTACAGCTCACTTCATCCCACGAAATCTTATGCTACAATAAATTTGTTAGTCTCTAAGGTGCCACAAGTACTCCTGTTCCTTGATCCATGTTAAGAATTCATTCCTGGGATTCTCCACTTCCATAGGCACTGGATCTTGGGGAGGAGGGGTAGAGAGAGACACACTCAGCATGGTGGACTGGGCCCTGCTGTGGGGAGAACAGAGCCCCCGAGAAGGAGGAAGCAGGGCATGCATTGGGGGGACAGGAGAACGGAGGTGCACACAGAGCGGCTGACACGGGCGACCCTGCTGTGGGAGGAGGGCACACAGAACAAACCCTTTCCGGGGAGATGCAGGAGTCTCTGAAACAGAGGCAGGTGGAAGGGTGGCTCGCAGGGAGTTTGTGGGGTGGAATGGAATTGCACCCTCCAATTCGAAAGGCGTGAATACAGCCGACCTGGGAGCACATCCAAGCAGTCACTGCGGCTGTGAGTGGGGAATCAAACCTAGGCCCCCTCAGCGGCCGACACACAGCGCTTGGTTGGTTGAGCTGAGGAGCGGCTCTTCTGCTGCTGCTCTGTAGCAGGCTGCTACGGTTCCTAGAACCAGCCGCTGGGGAGGAGAGGCGTGAGCACATGCATTAAACCTGTGCCTTGCACACGCAGTTCCTGGGTTGTGCGCACAGCTGCAGTGACCGTGTGTGCGAATGGCCGGTTGAACAGCTGTGCGCCCGCCATCACCGAGACTGCACAAGCGGCAGATGCACAATTTGAAAAGTGCCTGGAGGCAGCGGGACTTGGCGAATGGGGCGCTGGGTCCGTCTGTGTGCTGCGTGTTTGGCGGTTTGTTCTCTGTGTACAGGAGAAGCGGGGCTGTGCGCCCCGAGTAGGCCTTGCAGCTTTGATCAGTGCCTTGCTAAAGGCTGTGAGGCTCTTGCCCTGGGACCTGGGATCCGTCCAGCTGTTCAAAATCTGTCCATGGTGAATCGCTCCCTGGTGGTGATGGGAGGAGCTGAGCTAAGCTGCAAAAACTTGGTCTAAAAAGTCACTTGCTAGGCAAATTGGAGAGCCACAAGCCGAGGCAGCGAACAGGGGAATTTTGGAGGGTGTTTGGAGTGGGAGTGTCAGAGACTTTCCTTCTGGGCCACCTGAGAGAAGAGACGTGTCAGAGTCAACGCGCCAGATCCCCAGCTGGTGTAAATCAGCATCGCTCCATTGGAGTCAATGGGCCAGATCCCCAGCTGGTGTAAATCAGCATCGCTCCATTGGAGTCAGATCCCCAGCTGGTGTAAATCAGCATCGCTCCATCGGAGTCAACGCGCCAGATCCCCAGCTGGTGTAAATGAGCATCGCTCCAACGCGCCAGATCCCCAGCTGGTGTAAATGAGCATCGCTCCATCGGAGTCAATGGGCCAGATCCCCAACTGGTGTAAATCAGCATCGTTCCATCGGAGTCAATGGGCCAGATCCCCAGCTGGTGTAAATCAGCATCGCTGCATCGGAGTCTGATCCCCAGCTGGTGTAAATCAGCATCACTCCATTGGAGTCAGATCCCCAGCTGGTGTAAATCAGCATCGCTCCATCGGAGTCAATGCACTGGATCCCCAGCTGGTGTAAATAGCTCTGTGAAAGCTGATGGAGCTGTGCTGATTTGCACCAGCTGAAGTCCTTGCCCATCATCTTTAGGCCCCATGGAGAAGGGGGTTCTGGTGCTGGGGAGGTGCCTTGGGACGCCATCCAGACAAGAATCCGACCCTGACCCGTCTCTTTGATACCAGATACACTCTTTGATCTCTGAGCTATTGCCCTTCACAAGGCCTTCTTCCTGCTCCTCAAGCCAGCCAGTTGCCAAGGGTTAACTTTGTGGCAGCAGCTTGGTTCTCAAAGGGTTAAGGCAGAAGAACCTCCCGGCTGAGTAATGAATTTCACTTTGCTCCTGTTTTGTAGTTATAAAAAGCACTAATTCATCCTAAATCTGCCTGAAAGAGCCTTATGTGGTAATACGCAGATAAGAAGACTTTATTTGGCTTAGCATTTAGAAAGTTTTATGTGTACAAATGGGTGAGGAGATTGGAACTGCTCCTTGTCTTTCTTTTTTTATCAGGGAAATCTGGCTGGATTCTCCCTGTATCCTGCTGCAGGGAGCATGCACAGAGACCCCCCCCCTCCCCCCCGCCGCCTCTTCTCTTTCAGCAGTAATGATTCTGATGATCTTCCACATTGCTCAGGGTAGGACAACCACCCTGCTTTGATCATCTCTGGCCTGGCTGCCCCATCATGAGGGATCCTGCCCTGACCCCGTGAGTGGTACTGTGAAAATTGTCTTTCCTCCGTCTCTCTGCTTCTGGGTGGTGCTCCATCATGAGCACAGTAAAGAGGGGGTCAAACCCAGCCAGAATCTCAGCCCTTCCAATAACCATCATCAGGTTGCAACCTGCACCTGAATCTAAATGTTGCAAATTGCTCCATTCTTTATAGCTATTATAATGGGCTAGACAGAACTCCAGATCTGACCAATTCCAAGCAATACTGGCGTTCAAATCCGGATTTGGATCTAGAGCCCAATGTGATGACTTGGGTTCATCTCCTTTTTTTCCACCTCCAGTCTCAGTCACTTTTCTACCCACTCCCAAACCAATTCCCCATGACAGCATCTTCTCTGCCTGCTGCCTCTGCCTGGGAACCAGGGCTTGTAAAGGACTTTGAGATCTTTCGGGATAAAGGGTATCATAGAGATGTAATTCATTTAAAGCTGTGTGAATAATGATTTTTTTTGGTTCACTGGCCATTTCAACAGAACCTTTTGTTTTGCTTTGGAGCATTTTTTTTTAATTTAAAATAAAATAAAAAATAAATAAAACGAAAGGACATTTCCAAACAAAAAGTCATTTTCAATCGACAGCCTGAAACGTTTCATTTAGAAGATATCAAAATGGATTTTTTAAAAATTAGTTTTTAAGGTTTTTGTGTGTGACTGAACCAGTTAGGTGAAATTGACATGAATTGAAATGTTTTGGTCAACCCCAATCTGAATTTTGTCACTGAAAAATGTTTCGGTCCAAAATTTTTGCCCAGTTCTAACTTGATTAGTATTATTCAGCATTCTCTGTAGATAAGCTGGCAATGGATCTATACATGTAAATACATAGTATTTATAGGACACCGATCACCATAGACTCTAAAGGTTTGTCTACACCAGGGGTCGGCAACCTTTCAGAAGTGGTGTGCCGAGTCTTCATTTATTCACTCTAATATAAGGTTTTGCGTGCCAGTCATACATTGTAACGTTTTTAGAAGGTCTTTTTCTATAAGTCTATAATATATAACAAAATTATTGTTGTATGTAAAGTAAATAAGGTTTATAAAATGTTTAAGAAGCTTCATTTAAAATTAAATTAAAACGCAGAGCCCCCCCCCCCCCCGGACCGGTGGCCAGGACCCGGGCAGTGTGAGTGCCACTGAAAATCAGCTCGCGTGCCCCCTTTGGCACGCATGCCATAAGTTGCCTACCCCTGGTCTACACCATGGGGGTTAGAGTGGCATAGCCACAGTGTGCTATAACCTCATAGTGTAGATGAGACTATGACATTGGAAGGGGTTTTTCCTTGGGTGTAGGAATGCCACCTCCTTGAGTGACAGTACTGGGTTGATGGAAGCATTCTGACAAGGACCTTGCTAGATCTACATGGTGGGGTTAGGTTAGGTGGACTTTTCACACCCCTGAAAACTGCATATACGTCAATCTGAGTTGGAAGTGTAGACACGCCTGAGTTGTAGGGGACAGAGCCTCAACGTAGTCATTGTCAGTAGGGTGTACAATATATCTGCACCACATTTCAAACCTATGCAAAACATACAGGTTTTTCATTATAAAATGAAAATTACGGCCTAATGTTTGCAGAAAATGTAGCTAATACTTTGAGTCAAAATGAGCCCTTCTTCAAGCAAAGATGCCATTTGCATAGAAATGGGCAACAGGCCATGTCTTTTGGGAATTTTTTAACATGGAAATCATCATTTGGTCTTATTTAGGAACCAGGTAAAATCCAGCATGTGTGTGTGAGAACAGGTGTGTATTTGTGAATGCACATGCCTGTGCGTGAATGAATGGGTATGTAGCTCAGTGACTTGAATGAATGTCTACACGTATCAGTGTGTCTGAACTGTTGTGTGTGCGTCTGCGTTGATGGATGCGTCACAGTGAATGAGTGCCGGTGTGTGAGGGTGTGATGAAGTGGGACTGTTCTTGATGTGTTCTTTGAATACTGAGGGGGGAGTATTGACCTGGGAAGGTGGCAGGGGAGTTTTGCTGGAACTGTCTGCATTGGGGGAGGGACGATACCTGAGCATGTAACGTGAGAACCCAGGAGGGGGGTTGGAGGCCAGGTAACACCTCTGCCCAGGAATCTGGACAAAGGACACAGAGGCTGGGGGAGGAGCCGGGGGAAGGCCAGAAAGGAGACTGCTGGAGGGAGTTTCAGTTTGGGGAGCTGGCTGGAAAATGGAGAGGGGTGCCCCGATGGGGCTTGGGCTTCCCAACGGGGCTGTGGCCTCCCCCAGATGGACCTAACTAAAGGGGGGGGAGGCTGTTGTCTGTACCGGCAAGACCTGTTTTGGACTGTGTTCCTGTCGTCTAAATAAACCTTCTGTTTTACTGGCTGGCTGAGAGTCATGGTGAATCGCAGGAAACCGGGGGTGCAGGGCCTGGTCTCCCACACACTCCGTGACAGAGGGTATGTGTTTGTGTGTGTGTGAGTTAATGGGTATATCATAGGAGCAAGGAGGGAGTCACAAACTAGACTATATTTTCGCCTGATCCACTGGGGCTGGATTTCTTCTCTTTGCTGGATCAGCTTTCAGACCCTCCTGGGACACAGCAGACACATCTGACCATTGCTCTCAAACCCAACTGGGCAGGTCCATTTCCCTGCTACTCAGAGCCGTCAGAGGGATAATCCTGGAGACCAAGCCCTCTGCACAGCACAGAATAGCAAAAAGAAAACATCCTCTACCCTGCCCTGCCAAAGTATCTCACCCTTGGCCTGTAATGAGACAGCAGTTCATTTCTCCTAAGCGCAACTGTTCCTCGGTCTCTCTGCGAACAGCTAACAAGGGGAGTAATTAGCATTAACTGTAATGATTGGCTTATTGATGTGATAAAATCTGGGCTGAGGGCCACCTCTTCATTTCACAAGTCAGGGCAGATAGGAACAGCTTTACTGACCTACGAATTCTGCTTTGTTTCTTCCATGTGAACTTTCTAGTATTGGTGCCGG
Source organism: Platysternon megacephalum (assembly GCA_003942145.1). Lineage (NCBI taxonomy): Eukaryota > Metazoa > Chordata > Testudines > Platysternidae > Platysternon > Platysternon megacephalum. The sequence continues at coordinate 477,231 of QXTE01000327.1, read as the reverse complement.
AGCACGGTAGCTTAGTCCCCGTGTAGAATTACCCACTACATATGGAGCTTACTCCTCCTGATCCTTGAATTTACTTACTGGGGCATTTGTATAACTTACCGGCAGTTAATAAGGCCTATGAAGTGTTCCTGCCAAAGGTTAGCGTAACTGCTATGAGATTGATCATTAGAAGCTGGAAGTTGGCTAAAAAGAATAAATACTGCAGAGTGGTCCTGGGGCCTGAGAGATTTGGCAAATTCAGAAAAGGTCAGTTATCAAATAAATGAGAAGAGATGAGAAATTGCAGGCAAAACGGTCCCTGCTTCTTGGAAATGTCTGATTGAGCAAAATGCTTGATGGGCTCTGTAATGGGTTCCGTTATCTTTTGTCTGTCAGTGTCTGGAATTAATTTTTGGACTGTGAATATGAATGTCGCTGCAGAGTTCAGATCATATACCCCTTTAGTGTTAGTTAGACTGTGTCTAAACACTGAAGTTAAAGTGGCTTAACTTTTAGTTGAATGCAGTTAAATTAACAACAATCAATGACTTATAGTTAATTAAATTCAGTTAAACTGGTGCAAACTCCTGTTAGGACACTATTCTTTTGGTTAAGAGTGGTTCATTTCAGTACTAAATGGAATGAATGTCAAACAAATTTTGAGATTCAGCAGAGAATTCAACAATCTCTAAAGTTCTCCAGAAAAGATGGAAATCTCTGGAACATGTGCTACTAATGAAGCTAGAACATCTGCCATGGCAGGCGTGTTATTCACGGCTGGAGGAACAAGCAAAGGAGCTGACCAAAAGGATCCCTCCATTAGACACTGCTCAGAGAGGGGAAACTTACGGGAGTTAACAACATAGAGGCCATGCAAAGAGCAGCTTGGGATAGGCGGAGATGGCAGAGCCTAGCTTGTGCCCAAAATAATGTCTGATGGCACAAGAAGGATTCAGATTATTTCAGTTTCTCTTAAATTTGTTCCTCCTCGATTTAGCTAAATCAATATAAGCCAGGCTGAAATTGATTTAAGAGTGCGTGCACAGCCATTTGCACTAGTTAAAACAAATGGATTTTAAATCATGCCTTTAGTTAAATGGGTGTAGACAAACTCTGTATTACTGGATGAATTTCCACAGGGCTTTTCACCATCTTTCAAAAAACCAACCAAACCAACCCATACAATTATTTAAAGCAAGGAAACAATGTCTGACAGAATTTCCTGTGCTGGCAAAAGTTTTCTAGGGAATGTTTAAATCTCCCTGTAGAACTGGATAGCAGAGGCATAATCCTCTGTAGGTTTTATGGTCGTTTCCATAGATCTCTATTGGAGTATATATGAATCTATATAGATACCGACGTTAGAGTCAAGGGGATTTTTCAATAAAGAGGAAAAATACATATACAAAAGCAGCCAGCAAAATTACCATATTTCACAGTAAAGTAAAACTATGGCTGTTTCTGTCTATCTCATGCACCTCTATCCATCTATCCCTTTATAATAATAAGGACTGTGAAGTCCACTGAATTATTAACCCAATTCAGCAGATGTTTCCTCCGGCTCACAATCCAGCACACTCAGGGCCGGCGCTCCCATTAGGCGACCTAGGCGGTCGCCTAGGGCACTGCTATTTTGGGGGCGCCTGCGCCCCCGCCGCCCGTAGAAATTTGGGGGCGGGACCTTCCGCCGCCGCTGCTGGGAGCGGGATTTCGGGGGCGGGACCTGCCGCCGCCTAGGGCGCCGGCAAAGCTGGCGCCGCTACTGAGCACACCTTCCCCTAGGCCTGCAGGGTGCTGCATTGTGTTTTGCCTGCAATGCCAGCTCTGTGCTTACCCTGTAGGAGGCTGAGTGGCCCAGGATCTTAGTTTAGTTGGCACGGAGGAACTGAAGCATGCTCATTGCGGCTGGAACATTGACAGATTTTAGCGGCTAGCAACCAAAAAGCCCCGCAGAGCATGCGCACGTGGCAATTATAAGAGGTTTATAACTCAGCCAAATCTAGATGTATTTTCACAGGGACAGAACTATTTGCCTCCCAATGTCAAATTCCTGCTCCACGTCTTAGGTGCCAGAACTCTTTAAAGAAACTGTTGGAAAAATTCCAACATTGGCAAAACTACTTGTTTTCCCCTTACCGCCTTCTGGGGAGCCATTTTCACTGAAACTTTCCCCCAAAATCCAGCCCGAGGCAGAGAAAAATTCAGCCTGAATGGTTTAAGTTTGGCAAAGTTCTAAGCAACTAGAAATAGGATCTGATTGAAGAAATTGTTAGCAACCTTAAGCACAATTGCACTTTGGCCAGCTCTTCCTATAATAATTTAGTGTTAACTTGACTCTTTGCCATAGACGCTGTTACATATGTTTGTTTATTGTGCGAAATTCATCTTTTCGCAGCATGCTGAGAATTAATTAACAACCTGGGCTTTTCTGACCTTGGGATTCTAGCTCATTTTCACTTAATTGCTTTCAAACAATGTGTCTTATTTTTTACTCCGTCCCCATCGCTGCCAAGGCCGGCACAGTCTCCGGAGGGAAGCACAAGTCAGCGAAAAGTTGCATTTTCCTTCCTTTCCCCCCTTCCTTTGCTTGTTTTCTCATTGTCCCCATTATGCACCGTATGTCAGGCTCATTACGGATCTAAATATAAACTCATAAATAAAGGGAGGATTTGGGCTGGCGGAATGTAACAATTATCCGTCTTGGACTTTGGCCAGGACACAGTGGTGAAAAGCGACATGGGATCTTAATTGCCACAAGTAGCCAAACGCTGAGTCTGCCATCACATCTGAAAGACGACTCCTCCCGCGACAAAACGCCCCCTTAGCACCCAGCTGTGGCGTTGGCTTGGGGGCTGACTCAAAGTTCAGAGTGCCACCTACTGGAGGAGTGGTGCCACTTCTTGAAGCAGCTGAGTATTCCTGTGGAGGCCTCCCGAGTTTTGAGCAACCCCGGAGCTAAAAGCTTAGCTCCTGAGATCTGGGGAGCGCATAGCACAAGGGGGTATGGCTGCGGGCCAAGGAGATGGGGTAAAGTTCATTGCATGGCTGTGTTACCTACACAAAAATCTGGCCTGGGGCTCAGCGACTCCAGCGATGGGTGTTGGATAGCTAGATAGATTCCAAGGCCAGAAGAGACCATTGTGATCTTCTAGTCTGACCTCCCAAATAACATAGGCCAGAGAACTGGCCCCGAAATAATTCCTGGCGCAGGTCTCATAGAAAAACATCCCGGTAGATCAGACTGTATAATTCTTCGTTCTTACTTATTCCTTTCGAGAGCAGAGGAAGGAGGATGTCCAAGGAACTGAGTGGCTCACGGTGGCCATTGAACCTGAGTAACACCCATGCACTGTGAATTGAAGTCCTGCCCTTGGCAGCATTCTGAGAGGGCATATTGCCCATGTAAGTCACTTTCTATGTACAGACGCAGAGGGAGGATGGCCTAGTGGTTAAGGCACTAGCCTGGGACTTGGGAGACCTGGCTTCGGTTCCCTGCTCTGGCACAGGCTGTCTGCGTGACCTTGAGCAAATCACTTGGTTTCTCTAAACCTCAGCTCTCCGTCTGTGCAATGGGGATAGTAGCACTGCTCCACCCCAGGTCATTGAGATGTTAAGTGCGATTGCGAGGTGCTCAGACACTCTGCTGGTGGGAGCCCTGTTCGTACGTAAAATAAAGAATCCCTTCTGGCAGCCGAATGGACGGCGGTGGCTGGGTAATATACTGTAGGGCCTCCAGAAACCCTGAGTCTGTGGCCCCTTGGCTCTCACCATAACCCCGCAAGCCACAAAGCAGAGAACGCATAATCCGCCATTACACACCGCCTCGCTTCTGGAACCTGCTGCTCCGTAGCGTCTTCACCTGCCACCTCCTCCAAAGGCCGATTCCAGATGAGAGCTGCAGGAGCAGTTCAACCACTTCTCCCATAAATACAGAGAAACATGGCTCCCACCAGCCTCGTACGCCACCATTCCTCCATTGCCTTGGGTTCTAGGGTGACCAGGTGTCTGGTTTTTGACCGGAACAAGGGATCCTGGCGGCTCCAGTCAGCATCACTGACCGGGTCATTGACTGTCTGGTTGGCGGCACTGCACAGCTCCTGGGAAGCAGCAGCATATCCCCTCTCCAGCTCCTATGTGTTGGGGCGGCCAGGGGGCTCCGCACGCTGCCCCCGCCCCAAGCGCCGTCCCCACAGCTCCCATTGGCTGGGAACCACGGCCAATGGGAGCTGCGGAGTGGCACCTGAGGACGAGGCAGCTCACAGAACTGCCTGGCCGTGCCTCCATGTAGGAGCCGGAGAGGGGACATGCCGCTGCTTCCAGGAGCTGCTTGAGGTAAGCGCTGCCCTGACCCCGTCCCGCGCCCCAACCCCCTGCCCCAGCCCTGATCCCCCTTCCACCCTCCGAACCCCTCAGTCCCAGCCTGGAGCACCCTTCTGCACCCCAAACCCCTCATCCCCATCCCCACCCCAGAGCCCGCACCCCCTCCAACACCCCGGCCCCCTGAGCCAGCCCGGTGAAAATGAGCGAGCGAGTGAGGGAGGTGGTGGAATCTCCTTCCTTAGAGGTTTTTAAGGTCAGGCTTGACAAAGCCCTGGCTGGGATGATTTAGTTGGGATTATGTCCTGCTTTGAGCAGGGGGTTGGACTAGATGACCTCCCGAGGTCCCTTCCAACCCTGATATTCTATGATTCTATATTCTATGATAGGGTGGGGAGAGCGAGCCATAGAAGGAGGGGGGATGGAGTGAGCGGGGCGGGGCCTCGGAGAAGGGCAGGGCATGGGTGGGGCCTCAGAGGAGGGGCAGGGCAAGGGCATTCGGTTTTGTGCGAGTAGAAAGTTGGCAACCCTATTGGGTTCTCACACATGGTCCATGCCATTGCCTGGCCTCAGAGTGGCCTCTTCTGAGCAGCAGCTGGCCTGGGTTTATATCGCCCCATGAGTTTCTTTTGACCTAATGGTTTATAGAGCCCTATGGCTTTCTTTCAGCCTATTAGTTTATATAACCCTATGGGTTTATTTTGGCTTTTGGGCTTTTGTGGCGCTATGAGTGTATTTTGGCCTACTGGTTTATATGGACTTGTGGCAATATGGACTTATGGGTTTATTCTAGGCTATTGGTTTATATGGGCCTCTGGGTTTATAGGTGCCTATGGGTTTATTTCGATTATTCTGAGCAGCTCTACCATGAGGCCCCATTTCCCTCTTTGCTGGAGTTTGCTGACAAATTTCCATCAAAATGTTTCCTTGATGGAAAATGCATTTTGGACAAAATTAGAAATGTTCACAGAAAAAAATCAGTTTCCTTTGAAAACGTTCAGGTTTTCATCCAAAAACTGAACCCCCCTAAACAGTCCCAGTTTTGTGTTTTTTGTGTTTCTCCATGAAAATCAGTTTTCAGTATTGATAAAAGTGAAAAAATAATTGTTTTCATTGAAATTTTTCATACACAAAAACCAAATGCTTTTCCCAATCAGCAATCGTTCTAGCTTATTTAGATCCTCCCTATTTGACAACCAAAGCTCCTGTGCTGGAATATTTTGCCATTCAGGAACAAGTATCCAAAAGTAAGAGAAGCAGAGGATGATCCAACGGTTGAGGCTGTAGCTTAGCTCTTGTGAGAGCTAGGGTCTGTTCCCTGCTCTGCTGAAAACTTCCAGTGGGATCTTGGGCAAGTCAGTCAGTCTCTGTGCCTCAGTTTTCCCATCTGTACAATGGGGATAATAGCCCAGCCCTGCTTCACAGGGGTGTTGTGAAAATACTGTTGACTCATAGACTAGGCCTGAGTTAGACCTCATTACTTGCTTGGGAAGCGAGACTGCCATGATGGTTTTCAGGGGTGGCTAAGAGGTGAAATTTTACTAAGTAGTAGGCAAATGAGTAACCTTTAACCAACATGTAAGTTGTTTTGGTGGGAACAAAAAACCTAAACAGTGTTCAAACTGCAAGAACTAATGGATGTTAAATTAGCAATAAAGTCAATGTATTTATCAGAAAATTTCTATCTATCTATCTATCTATCTATCTATCTATCTATCTATCTATCTATCTATCTAAAGGGTGTAAACAATTGATCAGTGCCAGATGCTGCCCAGNCTATCTATCTATCTATCTATCTATCTATCTATCTATCTAAAGGGTGTAAACAATTGATCAGCGCCAGATGCTGCCCAGACAGTTACAAGGTTATGAAATATGATGGGAAGTTTTGGAAGCCGGCTAGAAATAAGGATAAGTCTTTACATGAAAGAGGCACTAACCAGGACTAAAGGATAAGCAACTGGGCTATGAACTCAACCTGCGAGCAGTTAACCGGCACCATAGCGGACTGGGAGAAAACTGTCAGACCATTGCATGGATTTGCTTCTCCAGATCGCTGGTAGCTATGATTACACCTCTTTCTCTTATGTGCTGTCTAACTAACTGATTAGTCCAATCAAAACTGACTTCTTCGAGGTCTTCTAATAATTCAGCTGATTTAAACTCAAGGAAACATTATTTTTTAAACATATAACTGGAATTATGATCTGTTTAAATTGCTCATTATTAATTAATTATTGGTTATCTATTATTGATTCCTGATTATTGATTTACAACACGTTACAGACTGTGAAGTGATTTGAGATCTCCTGATGAAAAACGCTATATAAGAGCTCGCTCGTATTATTATTTATTATCTCCTGGGATACGTTATAAACTGGAGTGGTGCCATCTGAATCCAGCTGTCAGACGAGTCTCACCCTCGCCAACCCTAACTCTATGAACCCCACCCTCCTCCGCTTCCCTGGCCCCACACCCGGCCCGGTCAGCCTTGGCTAGATTGGTTGTCGAAATGAAACTCACTCCAACTCCAGTCTAACCCTTTGCTTAATCTGAACCCCACCAGCAGGAGAGGCAGTCTCCTCGCCCGCGCCCCTCCCCTCATCAAACCGTTTCAGTCAGAGAGCACCGAGTAAAACACTCAGCTGACAGAGATAATAACTGCTCGGCAGGCAGCCGGGGACTCCTCTGGGCTTTCCGCTCCCTGTGCCCTTAATCTATTTTTTATGGAGACTCCTCAAGCAATTTCAACCTTTTCACGGCCAAGGGGCTTTAGACTTGGGCACCAGAACTTGCTTTCTTTCCCCTTCCCCCTTCCCCACTCGTCTTGTTTTCGATTGGCTCTTTCCATTCCCAGCCATCTGTTTATGCCTCTGGAATATCAAACCTGCAGGATAATTTGCTGGGTGGGGTCATAAGAATGAGGCTGATGGAAGGGGAAAGCCAGAGAGAGAGAAAGAGAGAGGAGACTGAGATAGATAGATAGATAGATAGATAGATAGATAGATAGATAGATAGATAGATAGATAGATGGGGTGGATGGGGATAGATAGATAGATAGATAGATAGATGGGGTGTATGGGGATAGATCGATAGATAGATAGATAGATAGATAGATAGATAGATAGATAGATAGATAGATAGATAGATAGATAGATAGATAGATCGATCGATAGATAGATAGATAGATAGATAGATAGATGGGGTGGATGGGGATAGATAGATAGATAGATAGATAGATGGATGGGGTTTATGGGGATAGATAGATAGATAGATAGATAGATAGATAGAT
>QXTE01000327.1:444643-467646 GCA_003942145.1 Platysternon megacephalum | reverse complement strand
TGTATGGAGATAGATAGATAGATAGATAGATAGATAGATAGATAGATAGATAGATAGATAGATAGATAGATAGATAGATGGGGTGGATGGGAATAGATAGATAGATAGATAGATAGATAGATGGGGTGGATGGGGATAGATAGATAGATAGATAGATAGATAGATAGATAGATAGATAGATAGATAGATGGGGTGGATGGGGATAGATAGATAGATAGATAGATAGAGGGTGTGTATGGAGATAGATAGATAGATAGATAGATAGATAGATAGATAGATAGATAGATAGATAGATAGATAGATAGATAGATAGATAGATAGATGGGGTGGACGGGGATAGATAGATAGATAGATAGATAGATAGATAGATAGATAGATAGATAGATAGATAGATAGATAGAGGGGGTATACATGGGGTCTCTCTCCAAGTGGATGGATTCCAGCCACATGACATCTCTTTCTGAGATAACCTACTCCTACCAAGACAGAGACCACTCTCTGAGAGGGTCGTACACACCTGTTTCCGAGCCAGCATCCTAACCCGTCCCTTAGCTGTCAGTCTGTCAGTCCTCAGCTGCTGGGCTCCAACTCCTAGAACAAATGAAGCCCCATTCTAATCGACTTGGCTCAGATCTGTCACCACTCCCCGCCCAATCCATTGCAACAGCCACCAACAGGCTACTTTGCAGACACAGGCCGGAACCAGAGCTGAGCGCCTTAGCCAGCCTGGCACCCTGCCTCCTGCACACTGCATCCTTCCCCTCAAACGGTCCTGGCCATGGATCGCCAGCTGAGAGGAGAAGGTTGGGACTCAGGCGCCTGCAGCCATGTCTGGCCCCAGAAATCACTGGAGCCATCACATCTCTTGACACTCCACAGCCTCCTACTGCGAGGAAGGGAAATCACATTAAACCAGAGACGCTTCTGCATCTTATCTCCTCCCTTTGATGAAAGAGAAAAGCTGAGACACACTAGAAATATGGTTCCCTCCAACCCCCCACCGCTCCCGTTCCGATCTCATAAAGAATTGCCAGAACGAGCATAAATGCGAATAAAGTTTAAATCAAGCAATTATTTCCTTAATTCCTCTTCAAACTCCGAGTGCGCTGAAATGGCCGGAGGGTGTTTTTTCCCTTCCCCTCCCCCTTCACTGGGTTCTAATTGTGTCGTTAGTAATTAATGACTTTGAGTGGAGACATTTTATTTTTAATTAAAAGAAGAGAAGGAAAAGCCATCCATCTCGTGGCCTTTACTCCGCGCGGTATTTTATTGGGGCTGCCATGCTGCCGGTCACAGATACCGCCTCCTAGTTGGGGGGAGGAGGGGGGATTCGTGCAGGGGTGTCTGCGGCATTCTTATAATGGCACGGAGAGCGTGTATTTATTCCACACAGCATCCACACACCCCCTCGAGCGTCACGTGCCTTCCCCGGTATCTTCCGCTCTCATGGGAAAGAAGCCGAGGACTGAGTCTCATCCAAACCATGCTGGGAATGTGGGGGAGTTCCCTGTCACATGATGGAGATGGGCGTATGGCAACGAGGGGCCTTCTTAACGACCCTTCACCAAGAGTTGTCCCCAGAGACCGCAGTCTTTACCTCTCAACCTAAAGGACAAACATCATTACTTGGGAGCAGTAGTAGACTCTTATCCTCTCCTATGGACCAGCCACTAGAGGGAGACTTTCGGTGTGTGGGTTACAGCTTCCCGCTGCAAGGGGGTGAGAAGGGCTCGAAGACGCCGAGGCGCATCATAGCTCCCAGCAGCGCTGTGTCCTGACCCTAGCCGTGGCAGGAAGACTGTCTCCATTTCTCCAGCTAGCACCATGCCAGACACATGCGCCAGGCATCCCCACTGCCAGGCTCTTGCATGAGAGTGAACCAGAGCGGGGGCGTCACCTCAGCCCCTGGCTGGCTGGATCATGGAACAGGGTGACGGCGGAGGGGATTTTCCTGGGTCACGGCAACAGACACTCATTAAAGCCATAAGACAGATGCCTCTGGGGGTGCCGTGCTGTGAGGGCAGTTACAGGAGCCAAGGGTGGAGACGGGGCAGAGACATAGCCTTGGCAGGACGCAGAGCAGGAGACAAGCATGTGATGGCCACCAGCCCCGGGGACCTCCACAACTAGCAACTTGAATCGCTGCAGCTTGGGCTAAGCACACTGGGAGCAGCCAGAGACTCCTAACCTCCTGCATGCGGCTCAGAGGGCGACACGTAACACACACACGCGCTGACGAGGGGTCCCTGCAGGCTGCGTAAGGGGAGAGCAGGGGGAGGGGAAACCGGCCCCTTTCCCCTGTATATCAGCACCTACATGAGCCCTCTGCTGTTGTTAGTGACCCAGGGTTAGGCCCTCAGATTGTGCGGATCGACACCGGCTGGGGATCGGGCCTATTGACTTCAATGGGGCTACCCTGCTTTACACCAGCAGGGGATGAGGCCCCGTTTCCCGAGGGAGCGCCAGCCCAACCAGCCGCAGGTCTGTGGTGTCCCTCACAGAATGGAGATAGAGAGTAGTAGTGATGGCCCTGAACTCACAACCCACACAAGCACGTCTCCTAGAGGCAGCAGCATCAAGGAGCCATTGCAGGCTGCAGGGCAGACAGCTTCCCTTACAGGCCGCTCTGCCTACAGAGCTCCGATACCTAGCCATGTCCAGGCACCTTTCACGCACAGCGGCTGGGCAGAGGTGGCCTAGGGAGAGGGATGCTGCTGTTGGGGTAGATTCATCAGGGGGGACTCATGCTATCACAGAGCCCATGAATGATACAGGCCGAAACTCAGCCAAGCCCTTAAACACATGCTTAGCTTTAAGGGCACTGACTTCAGTGGGACCCGCCTAAAGTTAGCTGGGTGCCCAAGTGCTTTAGGGGAGTGGGGACTTCAGTGCACTGGAGTTTCTCCTCTTAGGTTTCTAAAGCTCTTCTCATGTTGTCAGCAGCCCTTTGCTTGAAAGTAGCAGGCCATTGTGGTTGCTGGAACCAGCCACTAGCAGTGACATAACCATGTGGACTAAGTGAGTGTCTTACATTTAAAAGACCAGTTCCATTCCCCTCCAGGGGCAGGTTACACGTGGAGCCCCCAGGAGAGAAAGCTGCAGTTAGATTTTCCAGAAGACCAGACTTTCCCCAACCATCTGGTGACCTTTGGGGAGGAGCCAACCCTGAAGCCAGTAATTGGAGCTTTGGCTGTGCCACGGCCAGGTATCTGGCTGCACCCCACTTCCTGACTCCTTCTTGCAGCAGGGTGGTCCATGGCTGGCCTGCGGGGAACTCACTGTGGAGAAGCATTCTTTGTAGAAATGCCGCCTGACGGGAAGGGGTTGGCTTCAAAAAGCCTCTCCGCTGTCAGCGCCGCTGGACACTTCCTGTTGCAGTGTCGGACTTGGCCAATTAGGCAGCCCCCGAGGAGCGATATCTAATTTCAGGCTCCGTGAGCTGTGACTGTCTCCTGGATAAGAGGTTCGCGCAGGAGCATGAACTATCTCCTCTGGCAAATGGGTGATTATTCCTCCAGCGGGCGGGCGCCACTCCACGCCAGTCAAGGCAGAGCTCCATTTGTCATTGTTTGTGAGGGTCAGAGAGGACAGCGTTGCGTTGAACAGGGATTGATTGCCTAGAGTCCGGCTGGGCTGGGCGGGCGGCATTGGCTCTCGCTGATTGCAAATTATTACATGGTTTTGATCTTGCTCTCTGTCCATTGGAGCATAGCCCTCCAGGATCCCAATCTCCCTGCACCAGGGTAAACAAACTCCCAATCAAAGGGCATAACTCTTATCCTTCCCTGGGGGAGTTGGGTCCCGAGCTATTCTATCCAGGGCAAAGCGGAGCCATTCATTTGGGTATGATCTGCTCTCCACTTCCCTCAAACGCTGCTGTGTCCAGCCCCAGTTCTTTCAGGGGACTCACAGAACATGCAAAGGGCCCACCAAAGAGAGCTACAGTTGCCCTGAGAACATGTAACCTGGGATGGTCAAATACAGCCCTGGGCCGAGGTTCTACCATGTTCCTACAATCCCCTCTGATGAGAAGATCAAGGAGGGTTGGGAGAAAAGGCTTTAACCTATTTGGCCCGAGTAATGGCGTGGAAGAGGCGATGAACAGCCACTTGCTGAGGACACAATTATTTATAGCATGTTCATGAAAGCGATGGAGGAGGGTGAGGCCCTTTGAAGGAAGCTGCCTGCCCATCGCGAGTGATTGGGGACATGATAGCAGATGCAATTTGGTATAGAAAAGTGCGAGGTAATGCAGGCTGGGAGGAATAATTTAAATGACTCTGATGGGTTCTGAATTAGCTGCAGATGCTTTAGAAAAAAGCTCGCACGTCATTGTGGGCAGCTCAGTGGCCAGTGGTGTTAAAAAAACCAGCCACCACGCCAACATCAGGAGGCTAGAAAGGAGTGGATAGAAAATAACATAGGCCATTTCATAAGGCCATTATATGAAATTGATGGTTCATCTTGAATACCGGGTTCAGCTCTGATCACCGGGCCTCAGAAAATACATGCAATGGAAAAGAACTGGAGAAGGAAAATGGAAATGATTAGCGGCGCCTTTGAGAGGTTCCAGAGGAGGAGAGATTGAAAAGACTAACTTGATTTACAAAGGTGCTGAGCATCTGTAAATTGCTCAGCAATGGAAGTTGCAGGTGCTAATGCACCTTTGGACACCACACTTTCAGGCTGGTGAGTTTAGAAAGGAGCAAGAGGAGATATGACGCAGGTAACTACATACCATAATGGATGCTGTACTGTAGCAAGGCAGAGATTCCAATCACCCTGCCTGAGAATCCAATAACAAAGGGCGGGGGGAGCGGCCTGGATGTTAACCTGTGAATCTCACTGCCTCCGGATGTTATAGAGGCAAAGGTTTCAGCAAGATTCAAAACAGGATTAGACCCATAGGAATAAGGATAGCAATGCCAGTGGCACCTTCTGGTAGGTAGGATCAGTGGTGGATTAGCCACTGGGCCAATGGGGCCCGTGCCCAGGGGTCCCGGCCAATTAAGGGGCTGCTGGAAAACTGGGCACCCCTGCGTCCTGACCTGCTCCGCCTGCCCATCCGCCCAGTGCTCCTGCCAGGGAGTGGGGTCAGGGCTTGGGGCTTCCCCCACTCCTCAGCAGGAGTGCTGGGTGAGTGGGCGGAGCAACCCCCCCCACTCCGACCCTGCTCCCTGGCAGGAGCACCGGGTGGGTGGGCGGAGCAGCCCCCGCGCCCCGACCCTGCTCCTTGGCAGGAGCACCGGGGGGTGGGGGGAGCAGCCCCCGCGCCCTGACCCTGCTCCTTGGCAGGAGCACAAGGGGGGGGGGAAGAGTGGGAGGGAGGGGATGCAGTTGGAAGGGCCTCCACTTGCTCTGGCCCAGGGTCTCACAAACCCCTAATCCGCCCCTGCGTGGGATAGCGTCACAAGGGCTCTGCTTCGGGATATGAGATGATCAGCAGCTGGGGTAAGGGAGGCATTTCCGCCCATGCAACATTCGTAAGCCGGTGATGCTTTTCTCTGAAACCTTCAGTGTTCTCTAGGCCACAGCTGGAGCAGGATGCCGTCAAAGTACTTAGAGGGTGCTCCTCAGCACAGTACTGCACAATCATGAATGGATTCTGTGCTCACGATACCCCTTGGGGACGGAGAAGCGAGTGGACTTTCACTGACGGGGAACTGGGGCACGGTGACTTCGCAACGTCCGAGGGGAATTCTGTAGTAGAACTAGGAATCAAACGCACGGCTCTTGACACCCAGTGTATCACGCTAGCTCCTAGCCCATCCTTCTTGCCCCAGCCTCCCTAGGCCTGTGCAGATCGATGGCTTGCCTGGTAGGGAAAGCGAGCTGTGCTCGGATCGATATCCCTGCGGCGTGGGTAGAACTCAAGCTGGCAGAGAAGGAGCAGGAGCTGTGGGGACTTGGGGACATGGAGTCAAACTGGGTGGGACGTGGGGAATTGTAAAGTTTGGGCTTTGAGCTAAGTTGCCTGTCAAAGGCAGATATTCCCCAATGGCCAGCACAGGAATTACAGTAAGGCCTTGAGAGAGGGGCCCCATAGCACTAGGTGCTGTGAATACACAGAATGAGAGACGGCCCAGGAGCCGACACCAGGAGCTTGCACGAGGAAAGAGGCGCCAGACTCCATGCCGAGAAGCCAACGCCCCCTTGTGCAAGGCGGCTCCAGGCCAAAGGGCCAGGACGGTGGCTGGGAAAGGAACAAAAGCAGGACATAAATCGACATTTGTGGTGCTGGGGAAGGCAAGCCAGCAAACCAGCGGTTGCCACGGATGCCTCCCGTCTCTGGGGGATCTGTGTGTGGTTTACTCAGCTAACCGGGCTGGCCTCATAGCTGATCCGTTGATAACTCAGCCTGATGGAGCTGAAGCTGCCGGGCTCGGCGGAAGCACAACACACAAGGTTTAGCTGACGCCCGGCGCCGGCCGCAGCTCTGCACAGAGGAGGGGCTAGCTGCTTGCAGTGGGCTTTGCGCTCAGGGCCAGCCGGCAGCAGGGGGGGGCTTGGGTGGGCCATAAGCAATTTCAGGCTGTGTCTGTGTCCCATGCCCGTAGCTGCAGGACACCCGTGGGGATCCGCACCTGAATCTTCAGCACTGAGGGCCCATGCTGTACCATCCCGTATGGAAACACCACCCTATAGAACAGTGAGAGCTCCCTGTGCTGCTGGGTCGCTGCCTTTGAGCTCTGCAGGGGTTTATTCTAAGGGTTGGTGGCAGGACTGAACTGAATGGCCAGTGTGAGGTCTATGCCCCCAAGGGAACCCTTCTCCAGCCCAGATAAGTTGTCTCCCAGCACTAACCCTACCCCCATGACTGGATCTGCCTGTTCCCAGCATGTTACTGACCGACTCGTGAACTCATCTGTCCCCGGAAAGCGTCTCAGGGGCTCTTGTATCCCTGATCGAACAAGCCATGGTTAGCCTTTGTCCAACCCCGGGGATCTCCCCACCCATAGGTGGGACTCGCTGCGTGTGAGGGTCTTGGGATGTTCACCACAGCTTCAAACAGGATCCTCACAGGTCCATGGGCAGCCGGGATCTCACCAGGGAGCCTCTGTCCTTGCAGGCTGGTAAGATCTGTGCCGAGCAGGGCTGAGCTGTGTCCTTGGGCCCCCTTCGCCTGTCAGCTGCAACTCCAGGGACTGCACACATGCAAGGGGTGAGTTACTGGTGCCTCCTGGGATGGTCCCTCTTCCTAACACCCCTCGCCTCTCTCCCCCGAGTCCTCTTCCTCCTCTCCAATCCCCTCTCTCCCTCCCACTCTGTGCTCTCTTCGTGCCAGCTGACTCTCTCTGTCTTCGACTCCTCTTGCTTGCTTGCTCTCTGCCTTCTCAGCTGCTCCTGGGCCTTGCTTCCGTTGTGCCTGCCGATAGCCCGACACAGCAGCCGGTTCCCAGAAGCACATGTGGGTCGGCTGAGCATCCCCCAGGGAACCAAACAAAGCCGAAAGTGGCCCACTTTCCACCTGTAGGTACGTCACTTCCCCTTTGCCTTGCGTTGGGCCGCTCGCCCCTGGAGACCCGGCTCCCCACACAAGCAGGTGTCTCACGGCAATGTTCCTCGCTCTTGGCTGGGTCCCAAGGCCGGTATCATCAGTGGACACCAGGATGCAGCTCTCATTCCTCTCCCCTGTACATAGATTATACAGACGTCATCTCACCGGGGCATTCGATTTAGTTGGTGATTGGTCCTGCTTTGAGCAGGGGGTTGGACTAGATGACCTCCTGAGGTCCCTTCCAACCCTGAGATTCTATGATTCTATGATTCATGGGTCTGGCTTGCTCCTGCTGACATGGATGGGATGAGCATCACTGGGAGCAGGGTCGAGCCATCCAGTAGGGCAAGGTGCCAGTGAAACGTGGGCACTTGTGCCCAGAGGTGCCAGGAACAGAGCTTTCCTTCTGTCCCGCTGGCTGAAATCCCACCAGTTTTGTTCAGCACTTTGGTTCTGAAGCTCTGATTCCATAAGCTTACCCCTCAGGCCATGTCTACACTAGAGCGGTGGCACTTGCGTAGCACAGTAGTACAGACACGCTAGGGCGACGAAAGGGGTTTTCCCATCGGTGTGGCTTATCCATCTCTCAGAGGCAGCAGCCAGGTCAACGGAAGAACCAGCAGGGGTTCATTTGACCTGCCTCCGTCGCACAGGGTGCAGAATTTTTCACTGCCTTGAGTGACCTAGCTAAGTAGGTCTAATTTTTAAGCCGAGCCCAGGCCTAGGGCTATGTCTACACTGCAGAATCTATGTCAGCCCAGCTCTGCCAGTAGAGCCCCTGATGTAGATGCAGTTTACACCAACAGAAGGAGTTTTTCTGTTGGTACAGGAACACCGTCTCCGCGAACAGTCTTCAGTCAGCACAGCTGTGTCCACGCCGGGGGATTTGCCCCCATAGCTATGTTAGCCAGGGATGTGTTGAGTTCACACCCCGACTGACACAGCTGGACCAGTGTAAGGTTTATGTGTAGAGCAGTCAGCTCTTTAGCGGAGGCATCTGGGGGAAAGGCAGAGGAATCGTGTTGCATCTTTATACAGCAGTAACAGCATGAAGAAACCACGCAAGCGCAGCTGGGTTCCTTCCACATAACCAGGTTGACTACAACCCCANGAAAGGCAGAGGAATCGTGTTGCATCTTTATACAGCAGTAACAGCATGAAGAAACCACGCACGCGCAGCTGGGTTCCTGCCACATAACCAGGTTTACTACAACCCCGCGAGTTCTAGGTGGAGAAGGCCCTGCTGCCCTGATTGGTTTCTAAAATATAGAACCTAGTGAGCGCCACTAGAGGGTTCACTAGCTATATAAAGGGGTCCTACACTATTCCTAGACACTCTAGACAGCAGCTGGGTCATCTTGAGAGTGGGAGGAGCTCCAAGGGATGGGTGAACCGGTTAGGGAAAAAGAACCCGCTGGAAACTTGAACTGAATCCAAACTTCTTTCAGGTTTGGCAAGGGTGGGCTCAATCGTACTCGAGCCTTTTAGCTCCTAGGTTCAGCTCCAGCCCAGGGCAGCGATGACCTATGGCTGTTGCTCGTCTCTCAGCTTATATCTCAATTGTCAGCTCTTTGGGGGCAGGGGCCCGTCTTGTTGTGCTGTGTTTGTACAACACCCAGCACCCGGGGGTCCTGATCTATGGGTGGGGCTCCTACAGGCTACCATAATACACCTAATAAATAAGGAACAGCACCCAGCACAATGGGGGCCTGGGTCTCTGGGTAGGGCTCCTAGGCACTACCATAATACACCCAATAGATACAACCTAGCATGGCTGGGATTCCTAGGCACTGAGCTAATACAAATGATGAATCATCATCGTAACAACTGGTGACAGACAGGACACATACCATTAAAGTCCTTCCCTCCCTCCCCTCCATTAGAATTAAAACTGAACAGAACACAGAAGATAAGGCATGTGAAATATGCCAGAAGATTTCCAGTTGTTCAAGGCAGGTGGGGAGAGAACCATGTTCTCCCTCGTAAAACTAGCGCTGCTGCGACTTCTGGTGCCACGGACGGATCAGGGGGGAAAGCGTGCTCATTTCAGCCGGCACCCACCTGATCAGTCTGTGCCATAGCTAGAACACCGTCTGGCCTTTGCCAAAATCCACAGCAACCCAGCTGCTCCGAGTCCAAACCCAGCGCTCAGAAGCATCTTTCTCAGGGGGCGTGTTTTGCAGGATGAAGAAATCCAACCCCCTCCCTGTGCCTTTCCCTGCCCCTTTTCTCCCAATTTTATTTTTGAAACTCTCTGGGAACCCTTGCATTAACCGCAGCTTGGAGAACACAATCGAGCTATTTCTAGGCAGAGAACTAATTTAATGCATGGATGACTTTAGCTCAAAAGAAGAAATAAGGACAAGCAGGCATCCCAAGGGAACAGAATAATAGGGCACTTTGCACAAGATGAGGAGGAAGGTAGAGTGGGAATGGTAGTATTTTTGCATAATCACCTTTATAAATCTTTTATTTCTCCCTTTTTTGTAGCCTGCACCATTCACATTTTTTCACCCTGTTTGTACCCGGACGTGTTGGGTGGCCTTAAGCAGCGTGAGCTGAGAAAGGTTTTGTTTGGTCCCATGGGTTCCCTCTCTTGATTTCAGCTAGGAGGGGATAAAGAGTCAGTCGTAGTGGAGAGGTGTCCGCTAGAGCGGGGCAGGAACCGGAATATCTGTGTCGTAGGAAATGCTGGGATTTCGAAATGTGTTTCCTTCCCAGTCAGAATGAAAAGCAAAGCATTTCAAAATTTCCTGCACAATGAAATTTCCCCAAAGAAATCAGTTTGAGCCGATCAAAACATTTTGTGGCGCTAAAATCCAACTGTTTCGTTTCACTAAAATCAAGGCATTTCATTTTGATTTTGACGTTTAATTTTTTTTTCATTTCTGTAATATAAAATCTATTTGTCGACGAAAATTCGTTTCAAAATAACGAATGGAAACGTTCCATCCTGAAAATGACAAAATGGAACATTTCAACCTTTTTCTAAATGTTTCTTTCAATTTCCCCCCACCCAGTAGCGGCGCCAGCATTTCCGGCGCCCTAGGCGGTGGAAGGTCCCGCCCCCGAAATCCTGCCCCCAACAGCGGCGGCGGAAGGTTCCGCCCCCAAATTTCTATGGCCGGCTGGGGTGCCGGCGCCCCTCAAATGTTTGTGCCCTAGGCAACCGCCTAGGTCGCCTAATGGGTTGCGCCGGCCCTGCTCCCACCCCAAAAAATGAAATTCCTTCAAAATCAGTGTGTCCCTGCTGGAAGTTTTGGCTTTGAAAAATGGCAAATCTTCGACCAGCTGCACCTTCACCCCACCAGAGAAGTCCTGACTGGAGGAGCACCCAGCCCCATGGTCTGTCTGTGATATTTAAGCCAGAAATAGACACTGGAAGTTGTCTGTGCAGTTCCCGGCTGGCTGGTACTTTGGACCCTGCTTTCTTGCCTGACTCTTGAGCCATGCTTCCCTGCCTTGTTGCTGCTTCTCAGCCCCCCCGTCATGGTCGTGATCCCTGCTGCTGTTCTCGGACTCCGACTCCAGCTCTGACCTTTGGCTTGACTCTCTGACCCTCGGCCTTTGACTCAGTTTCTGACCTTCAGCTCCGATTCCTGGCTCTGACTCTGGCTTGACCCTTGGCTCTGGCATCCGGCTTCTGACTCTGGTTCTGAACCGTTTCCTGGTTCCTGCTCTGACCACTAGACCTGACTGCCCATGTCCCAGTCCCTAACAGGCTGAGCCTAGCCCACTAGTCTCTGGCCAGATTATCCAGCCAAGAACTATGGATAGCCACTCCTTGGGGTGGGGGTGGGGGGGCGTGGAGATGTTGGCTGCTTGGTAGACCAGACCATTGGTCATGGTCTGGACTTGGAATGCCTGTCAAAGAGATTAACTCAACAGCTGAGTCATTCGCCCACCGAATGCAGAAGTAGATGAAGAATCTAGACTCAAGCCCTGCGCCCTCTGGCATGAGAAGAACCTGGAATGGGATTCTGTGCCCACCTGGAATGGATTAGGGGAGTAGCTGCCCAGTTAGTTGTTGTGGTGCTGGTTTGTCTTTGGGTGTCTTGGCAGAGTAGCTTTTACTCCACTGCAGTGTTCCCTCTGCAAAACGAGGTGCTGTTCTTTGATCAGGTCCCTTCCTGGAGTGGCTTCAGGTACGCGAGTTTGCTGCCGTGTCTGTTCTTTGATCTGCTGTGTCTCCCTTGTGCACCGGGCCGGGGTGCATGTGGGTGCATGGGTTAAAACCTCTTATATCACCCACAGGTTCACAAGTTCCTCTTGTTCTCTTTCGGAGGCAGCCTCCCCTCAGGATGGCCGCTGAGGCTAGATGGGATGTGCTCCTTTGCAAAGGGCCTTGCCGTGGAGCTGTGGTGGAAACCTTGGTTCCCTTCGAAGCCTGGGCTGAGAGGCTCAGAGCTGGTGAAGGGATTGGAATGCCCCGTTCCCCTTCGTTTTCCAGTGGGAACGGGGCACCCAAAGGTTTGCTCTGAAAAGCGCTCCCTGCGCGGAGGGAGTTCATTTCATATCCTAGTGCTTTGGGACGAGGAGGGGAATCCGGGAAGGGACTGGGTCCGTCTCTGAGCTGTCGGAAATCCCGAGCTCCCTCATTCTAATCCAAGGCAGAGGAGGTTTCGGCAGCTCCTTTCGGACCCTTTCAGAGCCACGCCAGCCTCTTGCCCGATCCCACTGAAACTCTTCCCATCTCCGGCCCGCTGCAGTTTTGCAGGCGGGGGAGGCACCAGCTGTATAGGAAGGCCCCCACCCCACCTGTGAATGCTGAGTGCCCCCACCCCACCTGGGGGGGTGGAATCATCCCAGTGTGACCCGCCTCCCTGCACCCACGCCTAATTCCAGCCATCTGCCGCTCTCCTGTCTTGCTCCAGCCGCACTGCACTGCCCTCAGAACTAGGTCAAAGCCAAATCTGTAAATTGCCGAGGTGGAGTGGAGGGAGTCCAGAAGGCAGGTTAATGGGACTCAGTGTCTAAGTGACCGGTCAAGGCGTTGGAGGTGCATTCCCCCTGAGGAGGACAGATTGATTTGCCACAGAGGAACTGGGCTGGGGTAGGTTGGAGCTGTCCACCCTCGGCCCAGCTCTGCAGGATGCGCAGGGAGTGGAGCTCTCTGGCTGTATTCTAGACACGCGGCTCCGCTCCGGCCCTGCCATGCATAAATATGAGGCAGCAGCTCACCCAGGGAATGGATTGACTCTTCCGGACCTTTTATTATGCTGGGCTGGTGTGCGGGTTTACAGCCGGCTCAGGGATGCTACTTGCAGTTTAATGCTGCGGCTTATTTATTTATTTTCTCTCTCTTTCTTTCTCTCCAGTGTTAAAAATAAAAAAAGGAAGGAAGCAATCTGGTTACGGGTTTTTGAACCCTGCCGCCTGGAGAAGGTTTCAGTAAATAATCATTAATAATACATCTCACTTATAAATCCCTATTCCACACCCCCCCCTCACGCCAACCCCAGCAAAGGCTCTGATGGCAACACAGGGAACATTCAAATGAGATCGTTGAAATAAACGATCAAATAAAACAAAAACAACCAGTCCATCGTCAAAGCTACGGCACTGTAGCCAATCCAGCCGCACCGAGGGCTTTATGGCTGTTTGTGTGTGCACTCCAAGACCGCTTGAATTCTGTGCCAGCCGAAAGGCCAGCAAATGATTCCCTTTGGCTCCCAACTGCTTATTATGGAAGGGAAGCAGTGCTGTCTAATAGACTGACCTGGGAGGCAGGAGACCCATGTTTTGTTCCTAGCTGGCCTGATGGGCAAATGTCTTTGTGCCTCAGTTTCCCCATCTGTAAAACAGGAAAAATTACACTGACCGCTTTTGTAAAGCAGTTTGATTTAAAGATTTGTAGATTCCCAGGCCAGAAGAGACCACTGTGATCATCTAGACTGACCTCCTGGACAGCACAGGACAGAGAACTTCCCCCAAAATTATTCCTAGAGGAGAGTGTTAAGAAAACCCGCCAATCTTGAATACAAATGGTCAATGATGGAGAACCCACCACGACCCTTGGTAAGTTGTTCCAATGCTTAATTACGCTCACCGGTAAAAATGTACACCTTATTTCTAGTCCGAATTTGTCTAACTTCAACTTCCAGCCATTGGATGGTGTTAGACCTCCCTCTGCTAGACTGACAAGCCCATTATCAAATATGTGCTCCCCATGGAGGTACTTACAGACTCTGATCAGGTCACCTCTTAACCTGCTCTTTGTTAAGCAAAATAGATTGAGCTCTTTGAGTCTTATCACTATAAGGCATGAGATCTACGGCTGAGAAATGTTATATTGGAGCTGGCCATGATGTTTGGTATTGCAGGAGCTCCAGGCAGGGAGCAGGGCCCCATGGTGCTAGGTGCTGTACAAACACAGAATAAGAAGATGGTCCCTGCCCCAAAGAGTTTACAATCTAAGTATAATACAAGAGATGAAAGATGGACACAGACTGCTGGGGCGTGGGGGCAAAAGAGAATAAGCTCAGGGACAATCTCTCACTATGCATGTGTCCCAGGACCTAACACAACGAGGCCCTGATCTCAGAGCCTCTAGGTGCTATGATAATGAATGTATAGGAAGGGAATCGCGTCTCTGCTCTCACGGGTCTAGGGCCGATGGCACACTCCGGAGCAGTTCTGAGTGCATCCAGTAGAGGGCACACCACATCCGTTACAACGTAGCACCAGTGCCAAAGGGCTCCATTGGGTTTTCCTGCACTCCTGAGCGTGTGCATGTGTCTGTGTGTCTGTGTTGAGGGGGAATTCCCTCCTTTCAAGTACTCCCGTTGAATTCTGGGCTCTTAGGTCACCCCCATTGGCTGCATTTGCAACTCCCGGGGGCACCCGGAATGTGTCTGACCCAGGAGCTCACACCGAAGAGACCTTAAATAAGCACAGGCTCTAGGTCAGGGTGTGCTCCCCTGGGGCTGCCTGAGCTGAGGTCTGCAGAATGCTCCGTTAAAAGGAAAATCAGGCCATGCGTCTGATGTATGTGAAAGAGAAATGCTGATAGCACTGGCCAGAGCCAGGCACACCGCAGGGGAGGGGGCCCACACAGACATCAGTCTGCTGCGCACGAGCTTCAGTCCTGAACTGTAACCCCAATCCTGGCTGTTCCAGCCCCCCCCCCTCCCCAGCTCTGCCGATGCACCTTGTGACGGTACCTCCCATAAGGCTTTGTGGGAATATGACATAACTGGAATATGTTTTGTGCTGCCTGTGCCAGGTACATATCTCTGTAAAGGTTATGGTCTACTATATCTATTCATCCCTTTTGTACACATATATCATTTTGTACTTGAGGTTAAGAATATGGATTGTATACTTGCTTGCTTAAGGTTTGTGAGGCATTTGGTCAGCCTCTTTAGGAAGGAATTCACTAGGTTAAGTACCCGGTCGGGGAACAATGCATCTTGGAATGCTCCAATCCACATAAGAAGTCTTCCTGGAGACATGCAAGATACCATGTGGGTAATGGCTGCTACCTGCAAGTCCTGTGTCATGCATGGGCATGTGACCTGCCCATGTGATTCCGAATCTCCCTTCTGTGACTGGATTCTACAGAGGGTGAGGAGGGGGTCTCCACCCACAAGAGACAGTCTATTTAAACCCGTGGGAGACCCCTCCATTTTGTCTTCAGCTGGCTAAAGAAGAAGCCTCTCCACCCCCCCAGGACACTTGAAGGAAACTGAAAACTACAGGGGGTGTGAGTGATTGCTGGACCCAGGCTAAAAGAAGATTAGCCTGTAAAAGGGAACATTTTGGAACTGGTGAGGATCTTATCTGTATTTAGTGCAATTAGACATAGATTTGCGTATTTTATTTTATTTTGCTTGGTAACTTCTTTTGTTCTGTCTGTTACTACTTGAAATCACTTAAATCCTACTATCTGTATTTAATAAAATCACTTTCTACTTATTAATTAACTCAGAGTATGTATTAATACCTGGGGGAGCAAACAGCTGTGCATATCTCTCTATCAGTGTTATAGAGGGCGAACAATTTATGAGTTTACCCTGTATAAAGCTTATACAGGGTAAAACGGATTTATTTGGGTTTAGACCCCATTGGGAATTGGGCATCTGAGTGCTAAGGGCAAGCAGACTTCTGTGAGCTGTTCTCAGGTAAACCCTGCAGCTTTGGGACAGGTTATTCGGACCCTGAGTCTGTGCTGGAGCAGATGGGTGTGTCTGGCTTCAGCAAGACAGGTTGCTGAAACCAGTGAGCTGGCAGGGGAGAATAGAAACAGAGGTAGCCTTTGCACATCAGCTGGCAGCTCCCAAGGGGGTTTCTGTGATTAAACCCGTCACACACCTCAGTCTGCCCCGCAGCCCCCACTCTGCTCTTCCAGACCTGACCCCAACAGCTCTGCAATGCATTTCACCCTTCAAGTTCGGCTTCCTCTACTATTCCAGGCTGGGGGCTGATCTTTTTAAATACCCCCCCCCCCTCAAGGAAAGATGCTGATTAGCTCTGCTGTATTTCTCATTGTTTTGCTCTCCTAAGCCCGGGATTCCCCAATGCGCCTAGGAAGGAAGTGCTGAGAGCAACAAGGCCACGCAACAGCAGCAAGCGAGGTAACAGCGGCACCTACCACAGAAACCAGGAGCCCTCTCGTTAGGGCATCACCACTGCTGATGGGCAGCAAGACTGGCCCCAGATACTGCAGGGGAGAGGCGGCCCAGAGGAGGGCTGGGCGATGAGCTGATTTTTCAGGTCTCTGACAGTTCCAAAACGTCGGGGGAAAACCAAACGAAATGCACCATTCGGCCCAACTCAAAACATTTTCATTTCCTGCATCTTCAGCCAGAAATTGGGCAACGAAGAGCTTAGATTTAAAGAGGACTTCTGCCCCCTTATACTCAGTAGCTACCTAGGGTGCCCATATGCAGTGTCAGACAACCAGGCTGAATTCCTCCTCTGGAAGCCAGATTTGAACCCAGGGCTTTCCTAGTCCAGGTGAGTTTCCTAACTCCCAGGCGATAGAGCCATTCTCATGCTATGGGCCTGCAAGTATTTAATGTGTTCAAAACAGAACAGCTTGAAACAGGAGAGACTGAGAACAGCCATCCCAGACTCCCCTGTAGTCTGGTGGTCAGGGCATTTATCTAGCTGTGAGAGAACATGGATCCCCGTCCCCAAGTGAGTTCCTGGGTGTAAGGGGGACACCGCCCCATCCCCTGTTTTGTGACTGGTGCTTAATGGCCCTTGCGAATCTAGCCAGAAAAAAATCTAAATGCTTTGTTTCAAAAATGTCAAAATGACATTTCTGAATTCCCCTCCCCCCCGCCTTTTTCAACGTAAACAATTGGCTGAAATCGTTGTGAATTCACGAAAGGTTTCGGTCGACCCTAGCTTGTGTTTTTTTATGCAAAAGTTTCGGCTGAAAGATTTTGCCCAGCTCGGGATTTGCCGCTGAACGTTGTGGATTGCAGGCCGCCGGAGCTGCTGAATGGCTGATGCTCAAGGTGCTTCTGTGTTATTTCCCTGCAGGGCTTAATGGGTTTGTCATTTCTGCTTTATAGGACAGCAGTTCGCCCGGTAGTGCCTTGCTAATGGAAGGCACTAATTGATATTAAACCTGCTAATGGGCCCAAACTGACGCAGTTCCACCACCAGCATGTTTGTGCCCAAACTTGTATTCTCAGCCTCTGAGTGCAGAGGGATCCGTGCGTGAGAGCCAGGATTCCCCCTCCCAGACACTGTGGGGAAGGAGAGCCCACAAGCCAGCACCCTAGGGCTCAGATTTGGGTTCCGGGTGCACTATTAACAGTGAGTGGTGCTCAAGTTCCCTGAGACTAGCGTACGTTCTTCCATGCCCCCGTGGTTTAAATCGGGAGTGACTCCGCTGCCGTCAACGGATTTCAAACTGGTGCAAATGAGAAGAGTCAACCGACTGAGTTCAGTAGGCTCCACGCCCCAGTGTACCAGTGCCAGCCAGGACTCACACTGCCATCCACAGAACGCTACTGGGTCTTAGCAGGATACCCATGCCCAGCTGCTAAGTGCATAAGAACGGCCACACTGGGTCAGACCAATAGTCCATCTAGCCCAGTATCCTGTCTTCGGACAGAGGCCTATGCCAGGTGCCCCAGAGGGAATGAACAGAACAGGTCAACATCAAGTGATCCATCCCCTGTCACCCATTCCCAGCTTCTGGCAAACAGAGGCTAAGGACTCATCCCTGCCCATCCTGGCTAATAGCCATTGATGGACCTATCCTCCAGGAACTTATCTAGCTCTTTTTTGAACCCTGTTATAGTCTTGGCCTTCACAACCTCCTCTGGCAAGGAGTTCCACAGGTTGACCATGCGTGGTGTGAAAAAAATACTTCCTTTTGTTTGTTTTAAACCTGCTGCCTATTAATTTCATTTGGTGACACCTAATTCTTGCATTATCAGGAGTAAATAACACTTCCTTCTTTACTTTCTCCACACTAGTCATGATTTTATAGACCTCAACCATATCCCCCTTTAGTTGTCTCTTAGTTTGGGACACACACACTAGTCTCCTAGTACCAGGATTCCCAGCTTCTAAGTGCAACAGGATCAACACACCAGCTGAGTCATGCTCCGTCCCCCGCGATACCCTGCAGCAGCAATGTGGCTCCCCTGCCCTACACTGGAGGATGCTGAAGGACTGGCCATGGCTATTTACCTTCCAGCTGTTTTACATAGCCCTGGCCAATGTGAGCTCAAAGCCCATAGAGAGGTGAGTCTCTGCAACACTACAGAGGGGAGCTGGGAGTCTGGGCTTTCAATCTGCAGTACACAGAAAAGACAAGACTGGCTCTAGCAACGCAGCAAACCCTCCCCCCACTGCAGAGCCCTACGGGATCAAGCCAAAATCTCAATGGAAACACAGCCCACTCCTATATGTCACCGCTCCCTGAGCCCCTGACCAGAGCACAGCTGCAGCTCCCAGATAGTGCAAGGTGAGGAGGCCAGCTGGGCTGAAGGCGCCTCTGCCCCATGGGCACCTCTGCAGCCTGTGCACAATGCCTGGGGCAGTGCCAATGATGGAAGCAGGTGCCGCTGGTGGGCTCATGGCAGCATCCAAGCTGGGGCTGGAGGCTCAGAGCAGCTGGAGGGCCCAGGGCACCACGGGTGGCGGGGCTGGCCGTGCTTTACCATGTCCTGGCACCAGCTGACGGCAACAGATTCCATGATGGACTCGATGGGGCCAGGGCCCCAGACTCACACCTCTGCAGACAGGAGCGACAGACGGGGAAGGTGGCCTCGCTGATGCTAAACATGGATCCTCCCGGAGGCCCTTCACGAGCTCTCCATGCTGATTGCTGCCACGTAATGACATGCTGCCCGCATCTGGCCCCGCGCTGGTGCCTGACTGCTCAATTGGGTTTAATGAGCTCTGATTCTCCCGTCGCTTCACAATTTCCTGTCTCCTGATGGAGGGCAGGAACGCTGACCCCGTCTCTGTGCCTGGAGGTGGGGGTGGGGAGAGGAACAAGTGCACAGTGGAAGCCACGATGCTTGTGCGGGCATGTGAGGCATCACGCTACCGTGCGCCCAGGCCTTCCACATGCATGTCCTGGGATGCTACACGCATGCAGCCACTGCCAGAGAGAGTGAAGGGAGGGAGAATGCAGGATCAGTGGTGACGTCTTTTCCCTCCAGCCCGCGCCCCAGGGGTTCTCAGGGTGGAGACGGGGTCTGTGGCGGGTTCACATGGAGTATGGGGTCAGACGGCTCCAGTTCAGCTGAGAGAGTAAGAAAGGGAAGAAGAAGTTTTACCCACGGCAATGCATGTTGTTCTGTTCCAGCTGCAACTCTGCACATGCCCCTCAGTCTCAACCCTCAGTTTCCCTACCGGTCCAGCTCTGGGATACCTCCTCACTCCACGCCCAGAGCACTTCCGATACCCCTCAGTCTCAACCACAGCCCCCTGCCATTCCAGTTCTGCGATTCCCACTGTACTGCTCTGCTAATGCTCCTCCATGCTGAGCTGTTCCAGCCTGGGGCATTTCCTGAAACCGCTAACTCGGGGAGCCATGACGGGGGCGTTGGCCCTGGCCCTGGCCATGCTGAACCCGCTTAGCTCAATGATGTCAATCCCTAGAACTTTCATTGCAGCACAGTCACCACATCGCCCTTAACTGGCCCCTGCTTCTGTGACAGGTTATCCCTGCTGGAGATGAAAGAGACGTCTTCTCAACAGAGGTGGTAGCCCCCGAACGCTCAGTGAACCCCCTCTCACCTCCCATTGGGAACTCCATCGCTCCCAGCAGGAAGGCAACCTACTAAATTCAACCTCACCAAGATTGCGCTGGAGAAATTAGTCTGATTAGAAAAATGCTGAACCTTCACCTCCTTGTGTTTGGTGCCTTGACACCAAGGTGATGGCACATTATAAACTAATAGACACTAGAGAGTATAACAGACAGATAGGTGTGATGGGTTCGGTCACAGAGACCCCCTTGGGACTGTCACCTGACGTGCTAAAATTACCTGTGAGCCCATTTTCCCTGCCAGCTTGGGACTCCAGAACCCTGTCTTGTTGAGCCAGACATGCAAGCCTGCTGCAACACAGACCCAGGGTCTGAACCACATCCCCAAAGCTGCAGGCTTTAACTGAAAACCACTCAGCAGGTACTCCTGTCTTCAGCACCCAGACACCCAGCTCCCAATGGGATCCAAACCCCAAATAAATCCATTTTACTCTGTATAAAGCTTACACAGGGTAAACTCATAAATTGTCCACCCTCTATAACACTGATAGAGAGAGATGCACAGCTGTTTGCTCCCCCAGGTATTAATCACTTACTCTGGGTCCAATAATAAACAAAAGTGATTTTATTAAGAATAAAAAGTAGGATTTAAGTGGCTCCAAGTAATAACAACAAAGTAAGTCACCAGGTAAAATAAAGCAAAAACATGCAAGTCTAAGCCTAATACATTAAGAAACCAAATACAGGTAAATCTCACCCTTAGAGATGTTCCAATAAGCTTCTTTCACAGACTAGACTCCTTAGTCTGGGCCCAATCCTTTCCCCTGGTACAGTTCTTGTTAGTGCCAGCTCAGGTGGTGACTAGGGGATTTCTCATGACTGCAGCCCCCTTTATTCTGTTCCACCCCCTTCTATGGCTTTGACACAAGGTGGGAATATTTTGTCTCTCTGGTTCCCGACCCCTCCTTCTAAATGGAAAAGCACCAGGTTTAAGATGGATTCCAGTACCAGGTAACATGGTCACATGTCCCTGTAAGACCTTCTTCATTACCCACAGGCTGGCCCACACGTCCACAGGAAGGTTTGCAGGTAAATAAACCATCTACAACCAATTGTCCTAGTCAATGGGAGCCATCAAGATTCTAAATCACCATTAATGGCCCCCGCTTTGCATAATTACAATAGGACCCCAGAGTTATATTTCATATTCCTAGTTTCAGGTACAAGAATGGTACATTCATACAAATAGGATGATCACACTCAGTAGATTATAAGCTTTGAAGTGACACCTTATAAGAGACCTTTCGCATAAAGCATATTCCAGTTATTATATTCACACTTATAAGCATATTTCCATAAACATATGGAGTGCAACGTCACAATAGGTGGGGGGATAGATTAATCTATCATAGGTAGATAGACCTTAACTGCAAAGTTTGGATCCTGATCTGGATTTGGATCCACACTTTCCCATGCTTCAGAGCATTTGGCCCCAGTGCTGACCCCTCTCTCACTCCAGTGATTAGTTACCGAGTGCTGCTGGTGCTACGCGGGCTGTACAAAATGCCTGGCTCTCACGCCAGAGAGCTGCCTAGTGGCTGGCCCTGCACGGGGTGAATTTTGTGTCTGTGTACAGAGAAGGAATGACATGGAAACCAGGCTCTGGATTCCGGGTGGGCTGGGGAGATGCTCTCATGGACGACGAGTGAGAACAGAATGAAATATATGTAGCATCTTATTAGTAAAGGACATCTGAAGCTCTAATTAAAATTTGCCTAATGACCCAGCTTCTTCGTCATTTTCACTATCACAGACATTAATTTAAAGTGACAGGTACTTAGGCAAAGGCAAAATTAATTTCTCCTTTAAAAAAAATTTAAAGGGGAAGGACTTCCATTTTTCATTCCTCCTGAGTGGAACCTTAGGCTGAGCAAAGAGTTAAAAGCCAAGACTTAGCTCAGAGCAGATAATAATAGGTAAGATTTCAAAGTGCGTTTCAAAGGAGGTCAGTATAATTATCGTCATTTTACAAATGGGGAAACCGAGGCACGGGGAGGCGAAGTGACTTGCCCAACATTATCCATCAGGCCACTGGCAGAACCCAGGACTCCCGAGTCCTAGACCAGTGCTCTAACCTGTAGGCAGCACTACACAGCTCAGTTTGGTTACCGGTATGGTAAGCGGCTTCCTCCAAATAGCTCTTTACAGGTGTTTTGAGGAGGGCACACTCCTGGAAGGTGTTAGATTGACACCCCTCCATTCACCTAAAGGACATTGATATTGCAGATAAACTTTCTGAGATGGAGGGACTGCAGCTTGAGGCTCCGTTCTCGCCCTGGGGAGAGAACGAGCCATGACATATGTGGGTCATGTCACTTAAGGCATGACTGGAAGGTGCTCAGATGCTGGCGTGCAGTAGGTGGTATGAGAACCTGTATAGAATAGAATAAAAGTCTGGCCCTATGTCATCATTAGCTCAGAAGTTTTGCTGGGATGTTTCTAGAGCTGGGCAGGATGGGTTCTTTTCCTGCAATACATTTTGGGATTTCATTGAAAAAAACAAATAACCCCCCATTTTAAACTGGAAACTTGCTATTTTTAAACGACAACGTTTTCAGTTTTCTGTTTTTTTGAAAAAAAAACAACAAATATTTTTGTTGAAAACATTTTCCCACTAAAATGTCTTCTTTAACAAAACCTAATGAATAAAAGCTTTTGGTTAAAGAACGTTTTGACCGCCTCTGTTTTTATAACTGACCTGGGTCTAAAATATCAGGAATAAACCTACACAGAAAGTCAGTTGAGTCATTGCTCCCTTTATTGTCAACACCTAGCTGGTCTCCAAGGATATCTATCTATATGTCCCTCACGGCCATGGTATATATCAGGGGTCTCAAACTCAAATGACCATGAGGGCCACATGAGGACTAGTACATTGGGCCGAGGGCCGCATTTACTGACACCTCCCCCCGCCGCCCTCGGACCCGCCCCCACTCCACCCCTTCCATGAGGCCCCGCCCCTGCCCCGCCTCTTCCCACCCCTTCCCTGGCCCCATTCCAACCCCTTCCCCGAAATCCCCACCCCAACTCTGCCCCCTCCCTGCCCCCAGGGGGCGCAGGAGGGGTGTGGGGTGTGGCGGGGGTCAGGGCAGGGAGTTGGGGTGAGGGGTGCAGGAGGGGGTCAGGGTGCAGGGTGTGGCAGGGGGCTCAGGGCAGGGGGTTGGGGTGCAGGAGGGGTGCGGTGGGGGTTCAGGGCAGGGGGTCAGGGTGCAGGGTGCAGCAGGGGGCTCAGAGCAGGGGGTCGGGTGTGGGGTGTGG
>QXTE01000327.1:157348-442662 GCA_003942145.1 Platysternon megacephalum | reverse complement strand
CCCCTGCGCCCCTCCTTCCCCAGGTTCCAGCCGATTCCCGGCGCGGGGGCTGGGCAGGCAGGCAGCCGCTCTAGGTAAACGTTGGGGGAGGGCGGGGGGGCCGTGAGGAGCTCGCGGGTCGCATGCAATAACCCTGCGGGCCGCATGTTTCAGACCCCTGGTATATATGATCATCTAAGATAACTGAGGAGTCTTGGTGGCCATAAGCCAGCTGGTCAGTGTTAGCCACTAGAATCAAGAGATTTCCCAGCCCAAAGTTCCCAGCTCCTTCACACTGCCCCAAAGGTGAATCTGGGGACTTACAGACACCTTGCCACATGTCCTGGAGACCAACAAATTGGGGGTCTATCAGACTAAGAGGGTGGTGAGTTTCAGAGTCAAGCGCCCTCCCCTAATAGTGTCCTCACAGATCTATCCATCCCTCCTCATAATATATCTGAGCACCTCACATGACCAAGAAGTCCTGACCCCCAGTCCAGTCTTCCCTTCACCTGGAGCTGTCTCTCTCGAACAGGGTAGTGATTCTCCATCTTTTCCGCACTGTCATGCCACGTTCCAACAGAAAACCATTTCCAGGCCCTCTCCCCAACTGGCCAGAAAGCACAGCAAGGTGCTGCCCCTCAGGTTGCGAACCCAAGTGATAGGAGACATTTTCCATCTCTTCCTTTGTTAAAGCAGAAGCTTCAGTGGATTAGGCGTTCAGTGTCTGCAGTCCACACCCCATCAGTCACACCACAGCGCTTCTCAATTCCAGCCCAGTAGGTTCTTTAATTGGGCAGATATCCCTTCAATTTTCCTCAGCAGCGATGTTATTGATAGCTGAGGTCTCGCCATTCCTCCAGGCGGGCCTTCAAAGGAGCCTGTTAATTCTAATGACGGTGTAATGCTTTGCCTTCCTGTAGCACCCTTCAGCCCAGAAACTCAAGCAATTCATTACGGTGCACAACCTCTCCTGGAAGGCATGTAAGTACTAATTGTCCTAGGACCAACCCTGGAGAGAGCCCAAGACTACACCATCCTTCCGGCTCCAGCATAACCCTTACCTCTCCACTAGACTGGACCAAGTGCAATGACTTGGATCCTGAGCCAACTAGGAGGGTGTCTATATGAAAATCTTGTGGTGAGGACTTACAGATGAGGACCAGCTCCCCGGCTGGTGTAAATTGGTGCTGAGTCTTTCCCTTGACTTCAATGGGCTTTGGATAAGACCCTTCTGCGGTGTCATCAATAGGGAAAAAAATTCTGTTCTTAGCTAACGTGAGGTCAAATCCTAGTGTGTACTTTTCACACAGCTTAGCAAGTTGAGTTAAAAACTAGGCACCCCCATAGTCTTGACCCATTAACTTTGGTGAGATGTACAAGGTGCCATATCTTCTCTGGATACTAACACAAATAGAGTCGGGTGAAAAATTTTCAACAGAACACTTTTCCGTCATTGAATTCAAAACTTTTCACGGGAATGTGTCTAGTTTGATGAAATTTCCAATGGGAGAAAATCAAGTCCAATTGATTTGCCTCTCTCATTTTGATAATGTCAAAACACTGTTACAAAAATATTTTGTTTTGACTTTATCATTTTGATTTGTTTTGTTTCAACTTTTATATTTATATTATAATATTCATTGGAATATTAGAACCTAACTCTTATATAGTGATTTTCATCAGCAGATAGCAAAGTACTTCACACGCTTTGTTGTATTTATCCTCACAATACCCCTGTGAGATAGGGAAGTATTATCCCCATTTTACAGATGGGGAACTGAGACAGAGAGACTATGTGACTTGCCCAAAAGGAAATTATTGAATCATAGACTCCTAGAAATGTAGGGCTGGAAGGGAAGGTGGCATCAAGTCCAGCCCCCTGTGCTGAGGCAGAACCAAGCAAACTGAGACCATCCCTGACAGCTGTTTTCCAACCTGTCTTTAAAAACCTCCAGTGATGGGGATTCACAACCTCCCTAAGCCTTCTGCAGAGTTTAACTACCCTTGTAGTTAGAAAGTTTTTTCTAATATTTAACACAAATCTCCCTTGCTGCAGGCAAAGCTCATTACTTCTTGTCCTACCTTAGGTGTACGTGGAGAACAATTGATCACTGTCCTCTTTATAACACCCTTTAACATATTTGAAGACTGTTACCAGGTCTCCCAACTCAGTCTTCTTTTCTCAAGTCTAGACATGCCCAGATTTAACCTTTGCCTCATAGGGCAGGTTTTCTAAACCTTTTATCATTTTTTTTTGCTCTCCTCTGGCATAGAACTTCTATCTCCCCCCAACTGCACTTCCTTTCTCTATGTATAGTATCTAATGTTTTCTATTATAATGCTTGTGCATCATCAGAACAAAGAGAAAGTGTTTGGAATTTCCATTTCACAGAACATTTAGACATTCCGGCTTTTCATTCCAATTCAGAATGAAAATGAGTTTCTGAAACTTGTGTTCATTTCTCGAGAATGGAAATTCTGTTTTCCAACCAGCTCTAAACACAAGTTAGTCAAAGTGAGTTAAGAACACGCCTTTTTTCCTATTGAAGACAAGGCTCTAGGGTCATGGGAGTGATGTACAGATTTACTGTATTCATTCAGCTCTAAATTTCATTCATGGTTTGGATCCTCTTCCCATGCGTGTTTTGCGTAGAGCTGGTTTGCTGATGCTCCTTGGTGCTGGCATATGGGGCTGTAGAACAACAGATACACACTTCCCTTAATTGTTGCCCTCCGGTGTCTTGTCTCTTCCAGTACAGTCCATCGATGGGTGGCACACTGATGATTGACGACACATCGATGGTACCTACGTCATGCCAGGAACAAGTGTCGGGGTCAGTGGATTTCATCAGGGCTCTGAGTCTCCCTGCATGTGTGAGACATAAGGGGGCTCAGGCTGATCATCCTCCCAGACTGTCTGATCGGTAGGTTCAGGGATGCAGAGTGCATAGCCGATCTCCAGAATGCAGAGCGCTGCCCGTGTGGGTCCCTCCCATTTCCTGCCCCACCCATCTTCCACGTATGGACGGCTTGCTTCTGGCTCCACCCTTGGACTCTCCACTCTCAGCAGGTGATGCTGTTAATTGGATGATGGGATGCAGATGGTGCCCTGATCATCAGAAGTGCTTTCTTTCATGACGTGATCTCCCTTCACCTCCTACAGATCCTCTTCCAGCTGAAGCCATGGAATGATCTAATCTACCACTTACCCACAAGCCCCATCACAACACTGTCATCTGCGGTGACACCAACTAGGCTAACATTACCAGTCCCGTCAGTCCTGATGCTGTTTTCTTTGTAACCTCATCCATGTAGGGTCAGATTCTGCCACCCCCTTACTCCATGAACAACCCAGCCATGGTAAAGGGGCTACTTGCAAAGGAGCAGTAGAATCTAGCCCTTTGTAAGATGCGCTCTGTAGAGAATGTTCTAATTTTGATGACTAATTCTGTTTAGACTGCTGGCTGTACAATATCTAGTTAATTATCCTAGTTGTTGCTCTATATCTAGATCAGCCATACGAAGAAGTTAATTACCCAGAGGTCACAATGCCCATTTCAAAGCCACGCTAGTCGTTTTATTTTTAAAATCAACTCTAATGTATGCTGTGAGTAATTCTCTGTTGGGGAAAGTGTAACACATATAGTGAAATCTAACAAGGGAATGATGGGTACCACAAGAGAACAAGACAAAAAACTTTAATGCCTGAAGTATATCCCTTATCTATTATATTTATAAATTGGAACCATACTTTCAAAAAGCATTCATAGACAAACTTTGTTAGCTTCAAGTTAAGGTTGCTAAGTAAGTCACTGCATCAGAACAACTACATTACCAGGATGTTGTGTCTTAAGTCTCGGTGTCACAAAAGCTCAGATCACCAGTTAAGATCATACCTAGCTAAATTTGAACAGCAGTTCACTCATCTATCAAGCTTTACATTCATAGATCTCAAAGCACTTACAAAGGAAGGTGGGATGAAGTGAGAGTTTTGTGTGATATTTGTATGACTCTGGACCTACCTTTGTCTGTTACCGCAGTGCTGACATAGTCAACAGTGATGTGGTGATAGTGGATAGTTGCAAAATGGAAAATGTTCCTGAAAGGAAGAAATTTGGCAGGATGAAACTCCTACAGTTTTCTGAGAATCACTGACCTGCATACTGGGGCACATGGAATAAGAAAACCACTGTCATTCATCCCAGGAATCCCTGGTCAAAGGACAATAAACTGCTCGACTATGAGATAGATAGTGATGAAGAGTGGTAAGAGGAAGAACCAAGAGAGTCTCTCTCTCACAGAGAAGGGGATGAGAAGGAGGAGGGAAGGGAAGATGAAGATGATGATGGCTTTTTTGTATAATGTATAATGTACAATGTATAATGTATAATGGGGTTTACAAACTGTGATGGGTTGGGTCCCAGGGATCCCCTTGTGAACTGCCACCTGATGTGCTGGGACTACCTCGTTTTCCCTGGCAGCTTGGGACATGGTTCGGCCTGAGCCTGTGTTTGTAGCAGGCTAGTGTGTCTGGCTCAACAAGGCAGGGTACTGAAGTCCCAAGCTGGCAGGGAAAACGGTCTCAAAGGTAGTCCCAGCTCATCAGGTGGCAACTCACAAGGTGGTCTCTGTAACCCAACCCGTCACACAAATCCCACACTGAGCACAGGCAGATGGGACAAGAATGTCACCCCCCCGCACAGCTGACAGAACTGCCGATTGAGGAGATGTGCACTCACAACTGTGACCAATAAAGAAAACAAGCCCAGGTGTACAGGACAGAGAACAGAGAGGGCAAAGGGGGCAGAGAGGCCTGAGATAGCAGTGGGGCAAAAGCTTCACGCCCGGCTGTCTCTGAGAAACCAACAAGGAGACAAAAGGAGATTGTAAACCCTGGGGTTTAGGGGCTGATAGACTCAATTTAAGTGTTTATGGACTGGTCTAATCGCAGACAAATTGAAGGGGACCAATTAGGAAAAAGCTGTCCTTTAAAGGGGTCACCCGCAGGAGACTGGTGACATGCTGGATGTAGACCAGACCCGGTGATTGTGTGACAGAAGGTAAGTGTTGTTATCCCCATTAGAGAGAGGAAGTGTCTTGCCCAAAATCATCCTGCAGGTCAACGGCAGAGAACTCAGGTGTCCTGAGTCCTAAGGAAGCACCTTTGTCACTAGGCCACGCTACCTCTTAAAGAATTGTGAGCCAAAAGAACCACATGTTTGACTTGAAATTCAGCATGAATTGTTCCATAAACAATGCAAACAGGACACTGCACAGGACAGTTCACAGAGCAACATTATACCCAACTGCCCCAGATCTCATTTACATTGGCCAAATGGGCCATAAACCCACAGCCAACTCTCACGATAAGCATCGTTCTTCTTAAAGCCCCAGCTCCTGGAGTCATGGGAATGTGAGAGAATCTCAGCTTTCATTTAAAAAAAAAAGTTTCTAGCCTTTTCGATTGCAGAGAAAGGCTTGGAAATATGACCCCAGTGTATCTGAAAGGCGCGAAGGCCAGAAGGCAAAGAAGAAGAACCCAACTGTATTGTCCTTTGAAAAACCTCATGACTTTCAAGCCAATCTCATTATTTTTTGGAGCCTGGCTCATGATTTTTGCATGTTTGGGGCCGGCGATACTGCACCCCCCGTATGGGGTGAAATCCACCCCTGGACTGAAGGGGTTGACGCAAGGCCTGGGCCCCATTCCAATCCCATTGAAACCCTCGTTTGAGGGCTTACCAGCCCCTTAGACCTTCCTTGATTAGCCCCCTGCACAGGAGTGGGTCTCAACCATAGTGTTCAACACACAGCCCTGAAATAAGCAAAGACTCCATTAGAGAGTCCCAGGCCCAGGTCAGAAACTCTTCCACTAGTGAGCAGTTACTGGTTTTCTCCTCTGTATTATCTGCACTACCAAGGAACCCCAGTCACAGACCAGGACCCCACTGGGTTAGGCGTGATCAGAAACAGCAGCAGCAGCCCGTGAGGCATGCTGCATAAGGTGCTTCCTCTCCTTGCCAGGCCAGTAGCAGCTAGAGATTCTAACTGAGATCAGGGCCCCACCATGCCAGCTGCTGTGCAGACTCACAGCGAGGGACAGTCTCTGCCCCAAAGCTCTGCCCGAAACAGGCAAGACAGACAAAGGGGCAGGGAACTGAAGCATAGACAAACTCAGGGTTTCTGAGTCCTTCCCCACCAGCCCATCCTCTGTGCATTCCTCCCAGAGGCCTCTATTCTTTCTGCCCTTCCTTCATCTCTCAATTACGCCTTCTCTTTGGGAGTAATAATTCCCTACCTGTTCCTGATGACAGCACCGAAGGCCCCTACCTCCGACTCCCCCTCCATGGGAGGAGTCTCACTTACCTTCTGCAGCTACATACAACCCACTGCCCGTCGGAGGGACGCACATCCCAGCCCCCAGTGATCCATCTCAGGCAGTTTGCAGAGCCCTCATTATCTGTCTCAGCGCTCTGATTTCAGGTCGGACTCTCACCTGCATCACCCATGCATCACAAAGGCTACGGGATAAGGGGGTGTGGGAAGCGACTGGTACTGATAGAGTGACACAGGAGATATTCCATTCCACAGGCACATTGAAATCCAGCTCAGGAGTCACCTGTGACTGGTCAGGTGAAACGTTAGCTCCAAGTATTGGTGTTAGACAACTAGAATCCCACAGGGATTAGAGAGGAAGAGCCTGGACTGGGTTTCTGTGGCCACTTAGAATGGACTCTGGGTCCAACACCAGGTGAGAAGGACTAAATTTTTCTGCCCTACAACAGTGTTTCTCAATGACCAGTCTGTGGACCGGTGCCAGTCCCTGAGATCTCCCAGGCACAGTTTAGGAATGCAGCAAGCCGGTCCCTGGTATCAAAAGAGTTGAGAAACACGGTCCTAGAAGACACATGTGCTGTGTCCCATGTTCCTTGGGAACATGATTGCAATCTGCCTGCCTGTCGGAGTTTTAAGACACCTGCTGCATTGGACTCTAAGCACCCCGCAAACTTTATTGATTCTGCTGCATTGCATGATGCTCACTGGATTCCCAAAGTCCTGTCCCAGCATACCCTGGGCTCCATGTAAAATCTGGGGTGGCACCTCAGGGCTCTAGAGGGGACATTGCATGTGCATTGAGGTCATTTGTTCACAAAGCAAAGGAACATTTTCCTCGGTTAGGATTTGAGATCTATTTGTTGAACAGGTTGTGGTTTTTATAGCTTTGCTTTCACAATGAGGCAGTTTGTAAATTTAAATAGGCTCTGTTTGCTCTTTACTAGAACTGCAGTGAAGATCCAGCCCCAAATAGGTGCTAAAAATCCAGAAGGGTCTTGTAACAGCACAGCACCCACCTCTAACAAGCACCCCTTCTGGTTGGGTGTGTCTGAGGTCTTTAAGTAGTCCCGGCCCTGGTTTCGGGCTGTACTCCCTGGAGGCAATGGTTTCACCTTCTTTGGCTCCAGCTAAGCCTCTTAACAGTTCAGTTCCCAGTTCCCCTTCCAGGGTTTTATCTCTGTCTGGGAGTAGGTCACTTCCCCAGTGGCCTATGGGGAGGGGCGAATCCAGCCCTGCCCACTACTCCAGATCCCAGCCAAGAGACTCTCAGAATTTCAGCCACCTGCACCGTGTCCCTTTAACTAACTGCATTCAGTTCCCTGGGCCACTTCCCCACAACCCTAGCCTTCCCCGATACGTCACACTAGGGTGACCAGATGTCCTGATTTTATAGGGACAGTCCCAATTTTGGGGGCTTTTTCTTATATAGGCACCTATTACCCCCCACCCCGTCCCGATTTTTTACACTTGCTATCTGGTCATCCTACTTCACACTAACCTCAGGGCTCTTTTATGTTCAGGCCCAGCAGCCAGCCAGGAGCTCTTTCTCGCTCCCCCTGTCCCTGCTAGCAGTGAGCTGTCCATGGTGCTGCAGTACCCTTTGGCCAGACAGGAGCACCATGTGCACTCCCCTGGCTCCAGCAAGGAATTGCCTGTCTGCTGCAGCTCCTTTTATATGGCCGTCCTAGGCCCTGATTGGCTGCTCCCTGCAGCCTCTCTGATTGGCTGCTTCCCCTGCAGCCACTCTAGGCTCATAGACTCATAGACTTTAAGGTCAGAAGGGACCATTATGATCATCTAGTCTGACCTCCCGCATGATGCAGGCCACAAAAGCTGACCCACCCACTCCTGGAATAATTCTGTCCCTTGACTCAGCTGTTGAAGTCCCCAAATCATGATTTAAAGACTTCAAGTTGCACAGAATCCTCCAGCAAGCGACCCCTGCCCCATGCTTCAGAGGAAGGCGAAAACCCTCCAGGGCCTCTGCCAATCTACCCTGGAGGAAAATTCCCTCCCGACCCCAAATATGGTGATCAGCTGAACCCCGAGCATGCGGGCAAGACTCTCCAGCCAGACACTTAGGAAAAAGACTTTTAATATCCCATCACTGACCCTTGGTACTAATTACCAGTGATGGCACGTTGTTGACCTATTGGCTAAGAGGCTGTTTGGAGCACTTCTCCACTGCTTCTTTCCTGGTGTGGCAGGATCCAGAGGCCTCCAGCAGGGGGGGCTGTCAGCCTACTCCACCCCATCACAGGCCTTTAGTAGGCTCAATTCTCAACTCAGAAGAAACTCTCTGGAGTTCTGGGTTCAAGTTCTACAGGATCACCCCTGAGATGGATTTGGTGGAATCTCATCCTAGTTTCTGCACATGGGCTAATGTGCATCAGCAGAGCTCTGGCTGGGGGGACTTGGGGACTAGGCAAGTAGGGGAGAAGCAGGTCAGCTTTGAGGGGCATTGCCAAAACTTGGCAGGGCAGTGGGGAGGAAGCAGGGGGACTGTGGGTCGGGATTGAGGGACATTACCAGGAGCTGCTGTGTGAGATGTTTTCACACCATCAGCCCTTGATTTAGTAATGCAATTACTTCCTCTATTTCCTAAATGCTAAATATATTCCCTGAAAAATGAAATAGCATAAATGAGGAAACCATGGAGAGGGCTAACTGAGCCACTGCTATAACTCTCCACACCCTGTGTCAGGGCAGAATTGCTGTTAGTGGTTTTCTCTAATTCCAGATGCGGACGTGAAAATCATAGATGTTGTTCTTAAATGGGAGTTAAATATCCAACCATCCCAGTGGCTGTTTGACTGGTTTGTGCAACACCCACTGCTCTCCCCCTTAGCACTGAAATGAGACTGTGCCCTGAAGAAAAACTATCAAGCAAAGTCCAGAGATACAGCAGGAAATGAAACACAAGAGCCCTCCTGTGTTATAAATGGGAGAGAATTTAGAGCTCATGGAAGCTAGTGTAGCTAGTGAAAAGTTCATGCAAACTTCTTGTTTATTTATTTTCCATGTCCTGGTATCCATATTGGCTCCCATGTGGTGTCAGGTGGATGCGGCGGGGGGGCTGGCTGGTGTCTCTGTGCCTCAGATCCTCATCCATAAAATGGGGATAATAGCACTGAATTGTGAAATGCTTGGTTACTATGGAAATGAGGGCCATATGTAACTAGTTGAGTTAACTGCAGTAAGTTAGCCTAGCTCTACAGCTGGTG
This sequence comes from Platysternon megacephalum, assembly GCA_003942145.1. Lineage (NCBI taxonomy): Eukaryota > Metazoa > Chordata > Testudines > Platysternidae > Platysternon > Platysternon megacephalum. The sequence goes on along the minus strand of QXTE01000327.1, from coordinate 433,120 downwards.
GCAAAACAAAGGGGAGGAAATTTCATGCAAGTTTCTCCTGATTTGTTTTCAAATGTAAACATTTCATCAAAATGTCAAAATCCTCAAAATTTCAACCAACTCTGGTGTTTAGCCCCTTCCAAGGCCATTCTCAAGTCCCAGCTTAGACACGGGTTAGCCAAGCTAGACAGATTTAGCCGTTGTAAGTGGAGCTGGTTGGGAAATGTATTTTATTTTCCTTCCAACATTTTGGAGAATACAAAAATGTTTTATTTTTATCGCTTTTTTTTTTTTTTTTAAATTCAGGTTTTTGTTGATAAACCCAAAGCCCTGAAAAATGTGTTTCTTTTTAATAAAAGCAGAGTAATTTTTTAGATAGTCATAGAGTCACAGGTTCCAAAGCCAGAAGGAACCATTGTGATCATCTAGTCTGATCTCCTGTGTAACACAGGCCAAAGAACTGCCCAAAAGTGACTCATAGAACAGAACTTTTAGAAAAACAGACAAACATATTTGACAACCAAAAACTGAAAAATGTCAGGTTTGGGAGCTTGTTTTTTTCCCTAAAAATCTGAAAAATTCTGACAAAAAAGGGATGTTTTCTTGCAAAGGGCATTTTTCATTGAAAAAAAAAGTTTTCAATGAGAAATTTTGGACGAGCTCTGTGTTTTCCTTTTCCTCCCAAGCCAGTCCTTCCATCCCCACCATTTCGGTGTCTCTCTCAAGAATCCCCGTCATTGAAGTTTTTTAACAACAGGTTGGACAAACAACTGGTAGGGATGGTCTCGGTTTACTTGGTCCTGCCTCAGTGCAGGGGGTTGGTCTAGGTGACCTCTCAAGGTCCCTTCCAGCCCCTAGATTTCTACGATTCCCCTACTTTGGTGTCATCATGGTCCCCAGCTCTGAAAGGGCTATTCCAGGTGCACTCTCCATGCCGAGAGACAACGGCTTCCCTGTTCCCGCGCCCAGAGTGTCTGCACGCACAGCCCCCAGACTGCATTAGCCTTTTGCCTCTGCTAATGCCACGTCTCATTCCTTGCCCTTTGCCCTAAGGATGTTGAATCTAGTTGGCAGTGAAGCAAGCCCTATTGACGTCCATGGTGCCCACCACTCCGGCCACTCAACCTGTTCCATTCGTTGTTCTCCCTGAACACCTTCTGTTTTGCCACTATCTTCATGGCGATGCCCAGAGCTGACTGCTGTATTCCAAGACAGTGCCCGCAACCCTGCAAAGTGATACAAGATCATCCAGGAGAGCCAGGCCAACAGGGACACCACAGGAGACTGTGAAGAGGCAGCATTGTAAACTGCAAATTAGAAGACTTGGGTTCTATTTCTCGCTCTGCTGTATGACCCTGGACCAGTCATTTCCCCTCTCCGTGCCTCAGTTTCCCCTCCTACCCTTTGTCTATTTAGACTGTAAACTCTTTGGGGCAGGGAGCATCTCTTACAATATTTCTGTACAGCACCTAGCACCGGGGGCCTTGATCTCAGTTGGGGCCTCTCGGTGCTACCATATTACTACTACTAAGTGAGAATGCTGATAGATTCCTTCTGCAGTTTGCAATAGGGATGGAGCTGCTTCAAGCCATGAAAATGCTGCTTCCTGCTAGGGTGAGAGAGAGAGAAAAATAAAAGGCTCTTTCCAAGGAGGAAATTAAATTGGACTTTCAAATGTACAGGATCTTCCTTTTTGTTCTGATGCTAATGACTCAAGCTCTTGCTGGCAGTTATATTACTGCAGAAATAAGTACCAGTGTTGGAAGCACTTTTGGAAAACATGCCTTTCATTTTAAAGCTGTTACAATTTGCATTTAATTCTTCCATTAACTCATTTATTTATGCGGCTCAGGTCCTAATCCTTTGCTGGAATTGCAGGTGTAGCCCGTGCTGAGTGGCCAGGAGTGTGTGCGGACAGGCGCCCGGACTGTATCATCACACCGCATGGGGATGAGCCGCTCCTGATTTTCACGGGTGATGGGATCGGTTCTTCCCCCAGCGGCAAATCTCTGCTTAGACTCATCTCTGCCTTTACAAAGTTTGCTCCTGTCTCCTGTGCTGAGTGCTGACTGAATGACCCTACAGTACTCAGACATGAAAGGTTAACATTGGGGCATTGCCCTTATCCCCTTTCTCCTTGCCATGCCCAGCCTATGCTAGTGTAACCCACACACCTTCTGGGTGTGGTGTTGTGTCCCATCTAGTGACACCAAGACCACTTAGAGAGAGAGAGAGAAAAAATGAGTCTGCTTTACAGCCTTAGCTAACAGCCTGGTGGTTTTTAACTCATGCAGTAGAGGCTCATGAACTAAGCTCCCGAGGTCCCCAGTTCAATTCCACCCGACAACAACTGGGGTCTGTCAGCATTACAAGTGGGGGCTCATCCGGGATTTCAACTGGGAAGGCTCTGAAGCTCGGGATGTGCTTCCTTAGCTAGGGGAAGTATGTAACCCACACACCTCCTGGGTGTGGTGCTCTGTCCCAGCTAGTGGCATGAGACCACTTCGAGAGAGAGAGATAAAATGAGAGAGAAATAAAAGCTTATGCCCAAATAAATCTGTTAGTCTTTAAGGTGCCACTGGACTCCTTGTTGTTTTTGTAGATACAGACTAACACGGCTACACCTCTGATACAGAGATAAAATGAGTCTGGGACGTGCTTCAGAGTCTTCCCAGTTGAAATCCTGGACGAGCCCCCACTTGTAACACCGACAGCCCCCGGGTGTCGGCGAGCAGAATCGAACCTGGGACCTCTGGGCATGAGCCTCTACCACGTGAGCTAAAAACCACGTGGCTGTTAGCTAAGGCGGTAGAGCAAACTCATTTAACTCTCTCTCTCTCTAAGTGGTCCCAGAGCCACTAGCTGGGACACAACACCACACCCAGGAGGTGTGGGGGTTACACTAGCAGCAGCCAATAANAACAGTGTGCCCTTGTTGCCAAGAAGGCTAACGGCATTTTGGGCTGTATAAGTAGGGGCATTGCCAGCAGATCGAGGGACGTGATCGTTCCCCTCTATTCGACATTGGTGAGGCCTCACCTGGAGTACTGTGTCCAGTTTTGGGCCCCACACTACAAGAAGGATGTGGAAAAATTGGAAAGAGTCCAGCGGAGGGCAACAAAAATGATTAGGGGGCTGGAGCACATGAGTTATGAGGAGAGGCTGAGGGAACTGGGATTGTTTAGTCTGCAGAAGAGAAGAATGAGGGGGGATTTGATAGCTGCTTTCAACTACCTGAAAGGGGGTTCCAAAGAGGATGGATCTAGACTGTTCACAGTGGTACCAGATGACAGAACAAGGAGTAATGGTCTCAAGTTGCAGTGGGGGAGGTTTAGATTGGATATTAGGAAAAACTTTTTCACTAGGAGGGTGGTGAAGCACTGGAATGGGTTACCTAGGGAGGTGGTGGAATCTCCTTCCTTAGAGGTTTTTAAGGTCAGGCTTGACAAAGCCCTGGCTGTGATGATTTAGTTGGGATTAGGTCCTGCTTTGAGCAGGGGGTTGGACTAGATGACCTCCTGAGGTCCCTTCCAACCCTGATATTCTATGATTCTATGATTCCAATGCCAGAAGGAACCATTGTGATCATCTAATCTGATCTCCTGTGTAACACAGGCCAAAGAACTGCCCAAAAGTGACTCATAGAACAGAACCTTTAGAAAAACAGACAAACATATTTGACAATCAAAACCTGAAAAATGTCAGGTTTGGGAGCTTGTTTTTTTCCCTAAAAATCTGAAAAATTCTGACAAAAAAGGGATGTTTTCTTGCAAAGGGCATTTTTCATTGAAAAAAAGAGTTTTCAATGAGAAATTTTGGACGAGCTCTGTGTTTTCCTTTTCCTCCCAAGCTAGTCCTTCCATCCCCACAACCATTTCGGTGTCTCTCTCAAGAATCCCCGTCATTGAAGTTTTTTAACAACAGGTTGGACAAACAACTGGTAGGGATGGTCTCGGTTTACTTGGTCCTGCCTCAGTGCAGGGGGTTGGTCTAGGTGACCTCTCAAGGTCCCTTCCAGCCCCTAGATTTCTACGATTCCCCTACTTTGGTGTCATCATGGTCCCCAGCACTGAAAGGGCTATTCCAGGTGCACTCTCCATGCCGAGAGACAATGGCTTCCCTGTTCCCGCGCCCACTGTGTCTGCACACACAGCCCCCAGACTGCATTAGCCTTTTGCCTCTGCTAATGCCACGTCTCATTCCTTGCCCTTTGCCCTAAGGATGTTGAATCTAGTTGGCAGTGAATCAAGCCCTATTGATGTCCATGGTGCCCATCACTCCGGCCACTCACCCTATTCCATTCGTTGTTCTCCCTGAACACCTTCTGTTTTGCCACTATCTTCATGGCGAAGCCCAGAGCTGACTGCTGTATTCCAAGACAGTGCCCGCAACCCTGCAAAGTGATACAAGATCATCCAGGAGAGCCAGGCCAACAGGGACACCACAGGAGACTGTGAAGAGGCAGCATTGTAAACTGCAAATTAGAAGACTTGGGTTCTATTTCTCGCTCTGCTGTATGACCCTGGACCAGTTATTTCCCCTCTCCGTGCCTCAGTTTCCCCTCCTACCCTTTGTCTATTTAGACTGTAAACTNTGGAAGGGGGATACAGCATAGAGGGAGTTTAACCCCTCCCCACCCGCCCCAGAATAACACCCCTGGTGATTGCTTTTAGAATAGACCCCAGAGCACTGAGAAGGGTCCTACAGCTCACAGGTATCCTGACTGCAAAGAGGTGTCCAGTCTCGGGAGTGTGGAGTGTCTGGGCTGTGCCATAGTTTCACCCTAAAGGGTTAACGAGTGTTACCAGTGTCTGTGTAGTGAGGGCAAAGTCACACAGCTACAGACACTGCTGTCACCAGGGAGGGTAATGATAATAGCACCTAGCTGGGGAAACTGAGGCATGGAGGCAACATGAGTTGACCACAGTCACCCAGCAGACCAATGGCAGAGCCAGGACTAGAGCCCAGTGAAGTGTTCTAGCCACTAGGCCACAGGACCTGGAGACGTCACCATCCAAAGCACGAAACCCGACCACTTGAGTTAACAGAACAAGCCCCTTTGTCTGTGAGCAACTTCTCTAGCAGAAGCTTATTGTTGTTAGGTATTTTCCCATAACAGCCTCAACTGAGATCGGGACCCCATAGCGCTCGGTGCTGCACATAGAGACAGTCCCTGCCCCGAAAAGCTTGCAATCTAAACAGAGAAGACAGACAAAAGGTGGGAGGGGAAACTGAGGCACAGAGTGGGGAAGAAGCTTGGCCAAAGGCCACCCAGCAGGGTGGAAGTTGAGCCAGGAATAGAACTCAGGTCCCCAGCCAGTGTCCAACCCACTAGGCCAGTGGTCCCCAACGCGGTGCCCGTGGGCGCCATGGCGCCCGCCGGGGCATTTATGTGCGCCTGCCTAGTGCCCAGCAGGGGAGAGAAGCGCGGCCCCGCGCCTGATGGGGACAGAGAACTCAGGCTGTGGGCGCGGTTGTTCTCTGTTCCTGGCAGGCGCGGGGCCCGCCTAGTGCCCAGCAGGGGAGAGAAGCCGGGGCCCCGCACCTGCTGGGGACAGAGAACTCCGGAGCTGCAGGCACCAGTGTTCTCTGTCCTCGCGGCTTCTCTCTTCTCTCTGGATTCATATATTATGTAATATTAAATATGATGTTTTTCGTATTATTTAATGTACAAATGCAAAATAAGACTTGAAAAATTGTCGGCGCCCGCCACACACTTCTGAAAACATGAATGTGCTACTGGCCACAAAAAGCTTGGGGACCACTGCACTAGGCAGTGCTACCTCTTGTGCTTTTAGTGCTGAAGTCCTGGGTTCTAATCCAGCGCCAGCTGTTGTCACTGAGAATAGCCACGAGAGGACGACACAATCGCACGGACCAGGCCAGCGTGGCATCCAAAGGCTGAATCTGCTGAGCCGTGTGCGAGCCAGGAGGGTGTATTCCAACTGCACATGTCCTTGGGAAAGCTGGCCCAGGAACTGCGGGTTATGGGGCCAGTTCCATTTCTGCCCCAGCTGGAAGCAAGACGTGCTGAGAGGCAGTGAACGTTACAAGGGAATGGTAGCCAAGGCCTGGATGGATATAGTACATGGAGCGATTGGCCTTTTTCCCAGCTCAGATCCGCCCTTCGTCTGCAATGAGCGGACGTCGTTAACATCTATTTTGTGGCCTGTGGGGACAGAGTGGTGGTTGGGGGGAAGCATGGAGCAGCTCCCAGAGGACAGGTGCCCATCTGGCACAAAAAGAAATCCCCCCACCGACAGCACACGTGATGGTACCCGTAGGGAATGAATGGCCCTCTCAAGGTGGGTGGGGGAGTGGGAGTGAGGAACTTGCCGTATGGGGAACGCCTTCTGCCCCTGGGGGTCAGCAGAGATCCCCATCACATTTGCAACGCTGATAAATGGCTCTTTGGCAGCCGTCCCAGCAAGCCCTTTCCCTCTCCGGCCTTCCCCCTAGGGACAGTGGGTCCCATCCTCAGCGGGGGTAAGCCAGCACTGATTCCAATGGAGCTGCACCAGTTAACACCAGCCCAGGAACTGGCCCTGAATACAACTGGGTCCAATGCAGAGCAGCGGCAACGGCTGCACGGAGCCGGGCCCCCGCTCGATTAGCAGCTCCGCAGCCACCGCGTTAGTGCCAGCCGTAAAACACCAACAGCCTCGTAATTTATATGGCAGGTTTCATTCCTTTCCTTCTCCAAAGACTTGTTCCATAAATTACTGCTTTATGGCTTCCAAAGTGCTCTGCGGAGCGCAGAACGAGGGGTAAAGCGAGCCCGGCGCGTCGGTGTGCCAGCGAGCCGTTACTGCCACACGCAGCCCCACACGAGCTCCTGCTCCTGCCGGGAAGCACGCGCCAAGGGGTGCCGAGCAAGAGCGGGGTCCCATGGTGCTAGGCACAGGCCCATCCAGAGGAAGTTGGGGCCCCGATATATCCTGTTTTCTGGGGCTCCCCCCCTCCCATTTCACTTTATTGAAGGCAATTGCTGCCCCCCCTCCCACCTGTCAGCCATTGAGAGACAGTCTCTGTCCCAGAGAGCTCACAGTCTCCAGAGAAGAGGCGGGCAAAGGGCGGGAGGAGAAAGTGACTTACCCAAGGCCAGCCAGCAAATTAGTAGCAGAGACTAGAACTAGTTAGTAACTAGAACCCAGGTCTCCTGAGGGCCAGTCACTGCCCCATCCATAAGGCCACATGGTCTGTACAATCTCATCCAGTGCATTCCCTTCAGGAGCATTAGCAATGCCCCCCACCCACCCAATTAATCCTAAAATGCCACCCCCAGCACAGCTGCCATGTGGGGAGGGGCGGGGGGCGCGCTTCAGGGCAGCTGAAATCTCAGACAGGAAGCATACTGCCCCCTGTAGACCATCCATGACAGATGCTTGCAGTGCCAAGGATGCTGCAGCCTCAGTGCACCATAGACAGGCTGGGGCATCTGTAAGGCAGTGCATTGGATCTCTCCGCAGGGCAGGGACCTCACCTCTCTGATTGGCCTGGAAAGTGCCCAGCCAACTTTTGAGTGCAAGTCAAAAGAATGAATTCCAAAGCACCAGTAAAAAGAGAACAAGAAAACTAGCCACTGCTGTGTGTGTGGAGCAGCTGAAACCAAAGCACTGGAGCCAGGCCCATTGCTAGGAGGTTTCTTGACCACATCTGCATGTGAGGCGCTCACTGGAGGGAATTCGGCCCTGGAGGAGCTCTGAGACTGGGGGGTGGGGGGAGGAAGCAGTTTCCTCCTCCCTTGTTCAGAAGAAGCCAGGAGCCAACTTAGTTCCTGGTACAAGTTAGAGCAGCCCTGGGGTTACTCTGGAGCACTGCAGGTCTGCCCTGGTCACACCCCCTCCTTCCTTGGACCTGTCCTGCTTCAGCCCCACTCTGGAATCCCCTCTGCATGCTCCAGGGTGAGGGACCCTTATAGGAAGGCCAGCCAGGGACCTGCGGAGCAAAAAGCAGTTCAGTTACCATAACTGGAAGGCTAAGCCACCACCTAAGACAAAAGGAGTACGTGAACCCACCCAGGAGATTTGTGGAGTATTGTTTTGGGTGGGTGGAGGCGAGGAGGCAGAATGGACAAAACCTGAGCAAGATGGAGAGACAGAAAAGGAAGCCAGAGAGGAAGAAAAGAGTGCTGTGAGAAGAAGATGCTGGTTCCTGTTGTTTGATCTTTCTGTGTTCAGAGACACGGGACTTTGTACATTCTTTGTAAATAAAAAAAATGCATCTAAGAAACGCCTATCACTAATTTCTACCCCACCTGGAACGTCCCCAGGGCCCCAAACTTTGACTAGCTGCTCAGGTTGAAAAGGGGCATCAATACATTTCCATTTATGTGCATGGTGCTGTACAAAACAAAGGCAGACAGAGTTCCTGCCCCCCAGAGCGTATAGAGAAAGAGGTTTTAAGACATACACACACACATCCATGCATGCGTATGCATGTGAACACTCTCCTTTGCACTCATGCACACACACGCATTCCCAAGCACAGACGCTCATGCAGACACACACCTACTCATATACACACGCACACATTCACAATCATTCAGGCAGGCGCACACACTTGGGCACACCCCACATCAATATGCATGTGTGACCCTAACAGCATCCCAGTGCAAGAGGGTAAGGGGTTCGCTGTTATCTGGTAGTGAGCACAGCTGGCCTTACCCATTCAGTGTACCCCAATTCATTAATGTCATAAACTGTCATGTATGCGATCATCAAAAAACTAATAATTCGCTGATCATTGGTGTTCTTGTGTGGTGTGTATACAGAAAATGCCCAAGGGATCATACACATTTGAAGGAAATGTGGAATTAAAACATGTTTAACAGACAAGTCTGGGAAGTGGGTAAACAGGTTTCTCCCAGCCAAAGGACAAACCACCAGTGTCAATTAGCAATCACATTCCAAGTAGCCATTCATTTGCATCAGAAAGGGCAAGGACAGATTAATTTGCATTTTAGCAAACACCAGCAGGGGAAGAAACCAGCATGGAATTTCCTTCACCAGCAGACTCCATCTCTCCGTCCTCACACCTTGAATGAACTTAGCTTTGGGGGTGACTTGCAGAAGAATCTAATGCAAAGGCTCATTGAACAGTCTCAAGATATCGTTCACCTGAGAACACCAGGAAGTGAGCGCTTTGGACTTTGTGGGAAATCCTGTGGGAAATCCTGTGGTCAGCTGTGGTGCTGGAAGGTAGATTAATAAGGAAACTACCTTGAACAAAGGCCTACAGCCTTGCTGTGTTGTCTTTACCACTAGAAAGTGTTTTTCACTTTGATTTGCATGTAACCATTTCTAACTCTACCCTTTGTACTTAAACTCACTTAAAATTCTCTCTTTTTTTTTAACGTACTTGTTTTATTTTTAATCTAAGCCGACCCCATGCTCTGTTTGAGCTGAAATGATTTCTAACTCCAGTTAAAGTGATAAGCTGTGCAGTTTGTCTCTTTGGAGGAGCAAATGAACCCTATTATTCCTCTGAATGGTCCTGAGATTGCAGAGCACACGGTTTTGGGACAATTCGGGACTGGGGGGTGTTGGGGTCATTTGCCAAGTGGAACCAAGTCTGGTGGAGGCCAGAGTGGGGCTGGGTGTAGCAAGCAGGTGGCGGGAGTCAGAGCTGCTGGTCCAGGGTAGCTTATCATACAGACACTCAGGGCATCTTGTCTGCTGGCTGGGAGCATCCGGACCAGGGAGCTACAGCAGCAGAGGCACCCAGGGTTTCTGGGCATGTGATGACACAATCCCTCACCGGTCTGGATTTCACCCAGGACGTGAGAGCGTGCACACGCACCGGTGCACACCCCCCCCGGCACACACACCTGTGCACTCGCACAGGTGCACACAATTTAAACCATTGCAGACCAATTAGAAGCAGCAGCTGCTTTGTGGCAATCTCCCTTCAGTGCACCTGTTCGAGCAGGCATCGCTATGGCAACACACCAGCCCGGGGGAGGTGGGAGATGAGTTGCCAAGTAACGCAATGCTGCGGACTGCAGAGCTGACCCCAGGTACTCGAATCATCAACGTGGAGAGCGATGCGCCTCATTGCAAAGAGTCAGCGGGGGAGATAGGAGACAGGAGGAGAGATGATCAAGGGAGAGTCACTTGCCATGCTAGATGGGAGGCTGACCAACATGCTCTGACTAGTAGGCCTGACTCCCTATGTGGCTCTGGAACAACTGGCCACTGGAGTCATTGATGATCCATTTTACCCAGCAGTAGCACAATCCCTCTACTTCCTTCCCCATGCCTGGGAGCAGCACCTGGTGAGTCAGAGGAAATGCATTGTGGGAAGAAAAGTGAGTTGGGCGTGGCTGCTGCAAAGAAGCTATTTAAAGGTAAAACGACTGTGTTTGAAGAGTAAAATGTCAGTAAATAAGAGGGAAGGGTGAGATCGACCCATAGAACCGGTTAATAAATGACAATTATTTTTCACAGGACATTTTGAACTTTTTTTTTTAATTTCTCATGGAAAAATTTCATTTTTCAAAAATAATTTTTGATTATAAACCAGTTTTCAGTTAATTTTTTTCCAGTTTTAGATTTTTTGGTTTCTGGGTTTTTTATGTAAAACCTGAAACTTTTAAAATTGAAATCTGATTTTTTTTTTAAAATCAAAAACAGTTTTCAAAAAAACATTTTTTTCTTTTACTCAGAATATTTTCTGGGGGGAAAAAACCAGGATGAAAACCCAGAAAATTTCAACCACAATGAAAACAGACCATGAAAACGGTTGGTTTTTGTCCAAAAGCTGCTTTTTGCTGAAAAAAACGTTTGGACAAACCAATTTCAATCAGCTACAATCAGTACATGCCAGACACTTTGCTGAGGGCCCTGTCCTTTTCTACACAAGCAATCAATCCCCTTCCAGTACTGTCAGTTCAGGACGCCGTGCCGGTTATTTCTGAATGGAAACAATGTCAGTGTTGGTTATATAGCCCTTCTGATGGACAGGGTAGATCCTGGCCATCCCAGGTCCTCAGGAGCAGCACAGACTATTGCCATGTGATCAAAAGGAGCACACACATTAGCTGGCAGCAGTAGTAAGCTGCAATCCACCATGTGGATCAGTCATAGAGGGGGAGAAGGCACTCACTCTGCAAGTGCGTTTCAATGGCATTTTAACTTCAATGGAAGTAGTCACAGTTTGAATAGATGAATCCAGATTCCCCACTAGTATACATTGGCTCACCTCCTTTGGAGTCAATGGGCCAGATCCAGGAGCGCCGCCAGCTTTTTCGGCGCCCTAGGCGGCGGAAGGTCCCGCCCCCAAAATTCCGACGACGTCCGGGGTGCCGGCGCCCCCCAAATCTTAGCGCCCTAGGCGACTGCCTAGGTCACCTAATGAGTTGCGCCGGCCCTGGCCAGATCCCATCTCTCTAGGACAGAGACTGCTTATCACTGCGTGTTTGTGCAGCGCCTAACACAATGGGGCCCTGGTGGAGATTGGTGCCTCTAGGTGCTTTAACATGAAAATACTACACCAGTGAGGGTTGCTGGTCCGCAAACGAATCCCCCGGGAACGCAGCGCCGGGGCTCTCCCCTGGATTCCAAAGATGACTTCATTTTTTAAAGATGCCTTTGACGGATGTAAATTACCGATTGATTTCTGGGTGCTTCGGCTAATGAAGAACCGAGCTGAATAATTAATTACTTCTGAGTAAATAATTCATAGCTGGTTGTGATTTTGATGGGGGAGCAGGGAAACGTTTTATTTATTTGAATCTTAAAAAGAATAATACATGCCATTCCCACTGCACCCACCCCTCTCCCCTCCCCGCGCTCTGTCGTCGCCACAGAGCCATGGATTTTCAGGCCACAAGAGAACGTTAGATCATGTAGTCTGACCTCCTGTCTAACACAGGCCAGCGAATGTCGCCCAGTTACCCCAGTGTTGAGCCTATAGCTTGTGCATGACTAAAGTGTCTCCTCCAGAAAGGCCTCTGGTTGTGATCTGAAGACCTCAAGAGATGAAGAATCTACCACGTCCCTTGGTAGTTTATTCCATTGGTTAATCACCCTCACTGTTAAAAATGTGTGCCCGATTTCTCATTTGAAGTTGTCTGGCTTCAGCTTCCAGCAGTTTATTTAGGGGATACTCATAGATTCATAGATTTTAAAGCCAAACGGGACCATTAGATCATCTAGGCTGACCTGTATATCACGGGCCAGAGAATTTCTCAGAGTTATTCCTGTATCGGGCTCCATACGTTCTGGCTGAATGCAATATCTTTTACAAAAAGATCCAGTTTGGATTTAAAGACTCATTGTCCCTTGGTAAGTTGTTCCAACGCTCACTGCTAAAAATTCATACCTTATTTCTAGCTTGAATGAATCTAGCTTCTGCTTCCAGCCACTGGACGTTGTTAGGGCTTTGTCTGCTAGATTAAAGAGTCAGGGAAGTGTTTGGCGCAGCTGTTACAAAAACAACAACAAGAAAAACCCCAAACAAGAATGAAACGTCTCCGTTCTTTTCCCTGCTTTTCACATTTTTGATGGAAATGTTCCAACCTTCTCCCCTCATCGGTGGTATGGGGCAGCCCTAGCAATGCACCGTATAGCAGAGTCCTCTACAGGGAGTGTAATGTAGCTCTGTAAGGTGCCTTGTGGAAAAGAGGACATGAGAGCTAAGACCCACAGGAAAGATTACACAGTCCACTCCTGTTTCCTGCCTTCCCAAGAGCTGCACCCAGAGTCCAGGTAGTACAAAAGCCTGTTCAACTTCTTTCCCCAGCCAAATCCCTTCTACTTGCAGGAGGTACACTCTGCAGCCTCCTATTTGTGCTCGGAGCTGTACATACACTTAGTAAGTGACAGCCACTGCCCTGAGGAGCTTGCAGAGAGTACAGCCTCCCCAAAGACAACACTATTTATTTATACCACCCTGCTTTGCATAAACCCCACAATGCAATGCAGAGCAATCTGGTTGACATCATGAGCAACAACGTGCTAGTAAGAGCCCCTTCTCAAATGGAGACTTTTGCCAGCCTGTCACCATGATACATAAGAACGCTAGAAATCCCCTTTCTGTCTCCTGCTCCCTCCTCCTCGGAGCTGTTCTGCATTTGTCCGGGAATGCTGGCGGGGCTCCGTTCTGACCCACAGGCGCATTGAACCCAGGGAGGGTCTGATGGTCGTTTTCCCTTTGTGCTGCCAGTTCGGAGGCTGAGTGCATTGGGCTGTTGCTGGAGTTCAGCTTGTCTGCAAGGCAGGAAAGGCAGATATTTTTATCCCACCGCTGTTGTTCTAACCTCGCTCTCTGCTCCTTTTCATGCACATTGCCAGGTTTGGCAGTGCAGTGCATAGGAACAATTCACTCAATCTAGCAGCACGTTGGATAATGAGCCAGAGCAATCATCAGCAGAAGAATATTTATTAAAATCACTATAAGCGTTGTTATTAACAAAGAGGTATATTATGATAACATCCAACAGCCCTGACTTGGGTGCCACTGTGCAAACACAGGGAGAGAGACAATCCCTGTCCTGGAACGACCCCAGTCTCAGTCGTGGTCCAGCATCATTTGCCATCAATAGGGGGACAGGGTGTTTCCATTGACTTCCTTCGGCCCTGGATCAGGCCCTCAGCCAAAAAGACAAAGGGCTGTGGACGGGGCAAGACAAAGAGTGTGGTGAAGAATTGGCACTGGGCAGATTAGCCAGGGTTGCCCGGTTACGTGGCTGAGGACCAGGGTGAGACCCTTTATATCGTGGAGGGCTGCTCAGTGAAGCTGCCTCGAGGAGCTGTCTGATGTCTGCACGGAAAGATATTCAGCATCTTTCCACGCACTGGAGGTGGTTTTCTGAAGTGCGAGGCTTTAAGGGCACTGTCCACCCTTGCTAAAGCAACTGCTGGAAGTGCGTTGGCCTTGACTGGGTAAGGTGAAATCAAAATAATACATTGCACTTATGATGCATTTCTCCGAAGATCTCAAAAGCATCTGCAAAGGTGAATGAGTATCACTATTTTACAGATAAGGAAGCGGACACTCAGATAGGGTAAGGCCAGTGTTTTCACACTCAGGTACCTACGAATTAGGCACTAGACACGTTGCACGTTAGCAGTTCCAATGGCCTTTGAGGTGCTCATTACAGGACTCCGGCCCCCGTTGTTCTGGGAGCAATAAAAACATAAAATACACCCTGAAGAGCTTACAGTCTAAATAGAGGTGAGAAGTAGGACATAAGGGAGGTAGGGGAAGTAGGAGGCAATGTAAAGTTTCCATGTGAGAGAGAGCAGAGCTTGCCTTTAATTCAATAAGAGGCTGCTCTGTGCTCCGAACAGCATTCGCAGCCCTGTATCCCTATATGAAAGGTGACCCTTTAATAACACCCTCTAGCTGTTATCTAGCCCTTTTCTTAGTAGCTCTCAAAGCGCTCTACAATGGTAGTCAGGATCATTATCTCCATTTTACAGATGGGGAAACTGAGGCAGGGGTGTAATTTGCTCAAGGTCACCCAGCAGGCCAGGGGCAGAGCCAGGAACAGAACACAGGTTGTCTGAGTCCCACTCCAGAGCTCTATCCACCAGGACCCTTTGGACTCCCCAATCACACCCCACCCCCATCAAAAACAGTAACAGCTGCTCCATACACCCACGAGGCGACAGATTTAAAGGTGCGGCGCACAGAAAGGAGAATGCAGCTGCATCCACTCTCCACTGCTGCTCTGAAGTGCCAAATGGCAGCACGGGACAATCTCCAAGTCCCACACAGTCACAGATTTGTTACATTCCCATCACCATATCCTCGCACTGGGCATCACAGAGGAAAGGCAGCTCCTATAGAAAAATGAGCCATTCGTTGTCGCTGTGTCAATAGCCAGGAAAAGAGCTAGAAGAATGCGATCAGTTATACTTACTTTTTGTAGGGCTTTAGAATTGGAGCTGCTAACTCTGCGCTGTCAAAATTCATAGTTCCACTTGATTGTCTCCTCATGCATTTTCTCAGAGGACTCTAGAGCTGGACTGACATCCCTAGAGGCTGAAGTCCCAGTTTACCCCTAGGACGGCTACATCACCGACTCGCTTCCTTGACCCTGCTCCTTCACTGTGCATCCAGCCCTGTTCTCGGGGGGCGTTCAATCCCCGGGGGCATTCCGAGAACACCAACCAGGGAGCCAAGGGGCCGGATGTTCAGGAGAGCTCAGCACGTCGTGTGCCTATTGGGCGTCAGCTCTGGAAATGGAAAACTTCCCTCTTTTTAGCACGTGTGGTGGAAGGGGTTTGCCATGTGGACCGGGAATGGGCTGGGGAGGGTGAATTCCTGCAGAGGAATACGGGTGGGAGCTTGGTTACCACGGTGCACTCCCCGTGGAGGGATACGGGTGGGAGGTTGGTTACCACGGTGCACTCCCTGTGGAGGGATACGGGTGGGAGGTCGGTTACCACGGTGCACTCTCTGTGGAGGGATACGGGTGGGAGGTCGGTTACCACGGTGCACTCTCTGTGGAGGGATACGGGTGGGAGGTCGGTTACCACAGTGAACTCCCTGTGGAGGGATACGGGTGGGAGGTCGGTTACCACGGTGCACTCTCTGTGGAGGGATACGGGTGGGAGGTCGGTTACCACAGTGCACTCCCTGTGGAGGGATACGGGTGGGAGGTCGGTCACCACGGTGCACTCTCTGTGGAGGGATACGGGTGGGAGGTCGGTTACCACGGTGCACTCCCTGTGGAGGGATACGGGTGGGAGGTTGGTTACCACGGTGCACTCCCTGCGGAGGGATACAGGAGGGAGGGCAGTTACCACAGTGCACTCCCTGCGGAGGGATACAGGAGGGAGGGAAGTTACCACAGTACACTCTCTGCAGAGGGATACAGGAGGCAGGGAGAGGAATATGGGCGGGAGGGTGGTTACCACAGTGCACTCCCTGCGGAGGGATATGCGGGGGGGGGAGGGCGGTTACCACAGTGCACTCCCTGCGGAGGGATACAGGAGGGAGGCAGAGGAATACGGGGGGGAGGGCGGTTACCACAGTGCACTCCCTGCGGAGGGATACAGGAGGGAGGCAGAGGAATACGGGGGGGAGGGCGGTTACCACAGTGCACTCCCTGCGGAGGGATACGGGGGGGGAGGCAAAGGAATATGGGCGGGAGGGCGGTTACCACAGTGCACTCTCTGCGGAGGGATACAGGAGGGAGGGCGGTTACCACAGTGCACTCCCTGCGGAGGGATACAGGAGGGAGGTTTACATACTTCACATCTCTGGGGCGTGCGGGAGGGACACGAAGAGGACGTTCTGTCAGGCAGTTCTTTAGGGCGCGGCGGGGAGGAAAGGGTTTCACTCTGAGATCCCGGCTGTGGAGTGAAGCTTTTGGCAACGGCGCCAGACAGCCATCTGCTCTGGGACTCTGTGCACTGTGTCAATCACTTCCTGATTACCTACTTGTCTGTCCTAAAAGGGACCTGAAGCATATGGGACATAGCAAGCCCTGGTATAAGTGGGCACAGCTCCCCTTGGTGAGGACTGAACTGGGTCCAAGGAGTCTAATGGATATCAGTGACCGACCATCAAATCCTACATCAGACAGGCTGCAAAATGGCCCTGCAGCTAGAGGCCTCTTCTGGCAGGGACGTGTCTGAGATGAACAGATAGAGAACAAGGACAGAGCAAGGCGGGAGAGTGACAGAGAGAAGATGAGGGGGAGAGGAAGGGGGGATAAGAAAGAATAGTAAATATGGCAGGTGACCAGCTTGGCTAAACAGTGAAATCCTTGCTGATCTTAAACGCAAAAAAGAAGCTTACAAGAAGTGGAAGATTGGACAAATGACCAGGGAGGAGTATAAAAATATTGCTCAGGCATGCAGGAGTGAAATCAGGAAGGCCAAATCACACTTGGAGTTGCAGCTAGCAAGAGATATTAAGAGTAACAAGAAGGGTTTCTTCAGGTATGTTAGCAACAAGAAGAAAGTCAAGGAAAGTGTGGGCCCCTTACTGAATGAGGATAGGCAACCTAGTGACCGAGGATGTGGAAAAAGCTAATGTACTCAAACAGGACAGAGGGTAATCTGGTACCTGGGATAGTCTAGACAATACTTGTCCTGCCATGAGTGCAGGGGACTGGAGTAGATGACCTCTTGAGGTCTCTTCCAGTCCTATGATTCTATGAAAACAGGCCGGATTAACTGGTGGATTGGTACCAGAACAAAGAATGACCGAATATTGTTCAGTGCCTGGTGCTGTGCCACCCATAGCAGCCCGACAGGACTAATGTAACACTGGAGGGATCAGCCATTGTGGAGTGCCTGGAAGAGTCCCAGCGGGATGGGTACAAATGGGGAGGAAAAGTCAATATTTCTTAATTTCGCATGGAACAGAAATTCCAAAAAGTTTCGATTCAGCAACATCAACAGATTTCATGTCAATCATGTCAAAACATTACAATATAAAGTATGCAATATGTGTAAATAGTAGATACGGAAAACATAATACTAACATTCAGATAATATAAAAGTCAAAACGATAAAGTTGAAATGAAACATTTTGATCTAATCGAAATTAAAAAGGTGAAACAACTGGTTGTGACACATTCTTGCTGGATGTTTAATGAAAACCGACTGGTTCTTTAAAATGTTGCAATGAAACCTGCATTTGCTGATGGAAAACTGCTCCGTCAAAAAATTGTCAACCAACTCCAGAACTGAAGCAGACACCGAGCAGCCTTCTCCCATCTGACCGTCAGTCTGTCCTTGCCATCCGCTCATGCTGTTCCCGCTGCCCGGCTCTGCATGTCACCCCTCACTCCAAGTCACTGTAGCCACCACACCTCAGAGCACTGGTTACCTTCACTTTACTGAGTCTGTTCTTCACCAATTCCTCTTGTGTCAGAATATGTGATATCCCACTGGAGAGGGAGATGAGGGAGAAAGTGGATCAAGTCACCCACCCTCCCTCCAACTCTCTTCCCTTGGTCCTGGTACTGCAGCATCAGCAGATTTCTTCCTCCTCCTTGACTTTAGGGAGCAGAGACATAAAGATGACATGCAGCCAAGTGGCCTTGACTGCTCTTGGTGACTTTCCCTCAGCAGAAATTTGCTTGATGCTCAGCGAGGGAGCGCGTATGTGATGCTGCAGCTGGAGAGGCAGGTGCTGCTTTGCGAATTGAGCAGAGGAGAGAAGGGTCTCCTCTCACTGCTTGTGCAGATGCAAAGCAGCCTGGACCCTGCTGTGAATGCTATCTGGGGGCCTCATGGACCCCCAACTAAAATCAGGGTCTGTCTTAGGTACTTACTGGCCCCAATTACCAGATATATGAGTACCTCACAATCTTGAAAGGATTTAGCCTCCCTGTGAGGCAGGGCAGTGCTGCTATCCCCATTTTACAGATGGGAAGTGAAGCACATAGAAGCTAAATGACCCACCCAAGGTTACACAGGAAGTCTGTGGCAGAGCAGGGATGTAGACCCAGGTCTCTCAAGTCCTACGTGAGTGCCCTAACCACTGGCCCATCCTTTTCTCATCAATTTTGGCTCAAGGCGGTTGGTGTCAATATTTTCTCAGTATCGATTCATGGGGCTTCCCCAGTGCACGGGACCCACTCATCCCAAACTGTGAGGAAAGTTGCTTTCTGTCTCTACACCCCGTCATGATGCAGCGTGGATGCATACATTGTTAGTGCCCCCAGTGGACACCTGAGGTACAGCAGCATTAACACGTTTCCTGTCTATTCCTTCTCCTTCCACCATGTGTCAAATTTTAAGAAGAGGAAGGTTGTTGTTTTTTAAAACAACTCAACTGTTTGAACCACCCTGACTGGGAGAAAGACACTTGAAAGCATCTTGAGTCTGGTTAAAGCTGGTTATCCATCCTGATTTGCATAATGATTATGCAAATGAAGGTTTGCATAATGCAGCTATGATCTACAGTCACTTTAGATTTTTATTGTGCAGAAAGACCACAGAGAAAAAATTGAACAGCTGTCCGTTCGTCCAGTGGCACCTCAGCCACAACAGCACATGTGTTGCTGATTAAGCAGCCGTTTCCATTTCTAGCAAGCCATCTTTAAACCCTCAAAGGGCAGGGGAACCATTTAGGTGTGGGGGGGCAGTTGTCCCCACCATGCTTCATACCAGGTGTTACCATGGATCCACTCCTCAGTCTGGCAGAGCTGCTCCCTCCTCCTGCCATGGCCCAATTCACCAGCACAGGCCCACCCATGGAACCATCCATCCCCTCTGGGGTCCTCCCCCAGAGACCAGCTGTGCCCACAGCCCTGCTCCTTTCTGCACACACTAGATCCACCTCCCAGGGGGCAGAGAGACCTCCACTGAAAGTTGCCCCTGCATTGAAATCTGAAATGGTGCTGCTGCAAAGGGGCTTGGGTTTTACTCTCTAGTTGCCCTTGGGTGTGCAGTAGCTAAAGATTCATATGTCCCTTCATGCTTCAACCACCATTCCAGGGGACATGCGTCCATGCTGATGATGGGTTCTGCTCGATAATGATCCAAAGCAGTGCAGACAAACGCATGTTCATTTTCATCACCTGAGTCAGATGCCACCAGTAGAAGGTTGATTTTCTTTTTTGGTGGTTCGGGTTCCATAGTTTCCGCATCGGAGTGTTGCTCTTTTAAGATTTCTGAAAGTATGCTCCACACCCTGTCCCGATCAGATTTTGGAAGGCACTTCAAATTCTTAAACCTTGGGTCGAGAGCTGTAGC
Organism: Platysternon megacephalum; assembly: GCA_003942145.1. Classification (NCBI taxonomy): domain Eukaryota; kingdom Metazoa; phylum Chordata; order Testudines; family Platysternidae; genus Platysternon; species Platysternon megacephalum. The sequence continues at coordinate 413,474 of QXTE01000327.1, read as the reverse complement.
TATCTTTTGAAATCTCACATTGGTACCTTCTTTGCATTTTGTCAAATCTGCAGTGAAAGTGTTCTTAAAACGAACAACATGCTGGGTCATCATCCGAGACTGCTATAAAATGAAATATATGGCAGAATGCAGGTAAAACACAGAACAGGATACTTACAATTTTCCACCAAGGAGTTCAGTCACAAATTTAATTAACGCATTATTTTTTAATGAGCATCATTAGCATGGAAGCATGTCCTCTGGAATGGTGGCCAAAGCATCAAGGGGCATATGAATGTTTAGCATATCTGGCACGTAAATACCTTGCAATGCCGGCTACAAAAGTGCCATGCGAACACCTGTTCTCACTTTTAGGTGACATTGTAAATAAGAAGTGGGCAGTATTATCTCCTGCAAATGTAAACAAACTTGTTTGTCTTAGCAATTGGCTGAACAAGAAGTAGGCCTGAGTGGACTTGTAGGCTCTAAAGTTTTACATTGTTTTCTTTTGAGTGCCGCTATGTAACAAAAAAAATCTACATTTGTAAGTTGCACTTTCACGATAAAGAGATTGTACTACAGTACTTGTATGAGATGAATTGAAAAATACTATTTCTTTTGTTTATCATTTTTACAGTGCAAATATTTGTAATAAAAATAATATAAACTGAGCACTGTACACTTTGTATCCTGTGTTGTAATTGAAATCAATATATTTGAAAATGTAGAAAAACATCCAAACATCCAAAATATTTAATCAATTTAAATTGGTTTAACAGTGCGATTAAAACTGTGATTAATTGCAATAAATTTTGATTAGGTTTTTTGAGTTAATTGTGTGAGTTAACAGCAATTAATCAACAGCCCTAATAATAACCCCTTGCTTTTACAGCCACTGATCTCAAAGTGTTTTACCAAGGAGGTTGGTCTCTGTATCCCCATTTTAAAGGTGGGGAAATGACTTACCCAGGAGGCCAGCGACAGAGCTGGGACTAGAACCCAGGTTTCCTCAGTGTGAGTTTGTCCGCTAGGCCCATCTCCCCCATCCCCCTGTCCCTTCCAGAGGTTGCATCTTGGGTGAGTTTGGCTGAGCTAATGCCCCCAAAACTCCAAGTGACCCTCACTCAGCATGGTCAAGGCTCATGCAGTCTCCTCTCCAGTCTCAAGCAGCCGCCGGAACTCATCCAACTCCAGGCACACTCCACTCCCAGAGCCCCGGCTTTGTTCAAAGCTCAGCCACGCTTCTCCAGGCCGATCACAACCCTCCAAGACCATTTTGGTGAACAAGGCAGATGCCAGACTGGGACATAACAGAAGCTGGGCACAATTCGCTCAGCTTTGGGCCTTGTTGCAAACCCAGAGCTCAGACCGTTTTGTGCCCAGCTTTTGTTATGTCCCTGTCTGGCATCTGCCTTCTTGAACCTTGAAACCCCTCTGGTTCCTACAGCGTATTCTCCTGTGTGGCACCGGCTGTAGTTTTCCTATAGGCGCTGTCTGTTTAGCTGCACATCTGTCGAACATAGTGTGAGAATGATCATCTGCAGTCATACCCTGATCTCACCTATGCCACTCGCATCTGGTGCTCTGTCCACCGGAATACTGTACAGTGTAAACCTATTTCAATGGAAAAGTTGGCACCTCGACTTTTCTGGACCTGCATATCTGCCTGCTCTCCCTACTGACACTGGTTCCAACTCAGCAGTCGCTATATGTTGACACCGTTCTGTGGCCTACGTTAAATACAATGTGGGGGCTGGCTAGCCCCATGGCTCAGCATCCACATCACCAAAATCACCACTGCAATTCGCCCTATGAGGCCAGGTTTGCCAATGAGCTCTGCACCCAACATGCCCCCTCAGTATGCTGAGCTCCTTTGGAAACTTGCCCCCAGTTGTGAGCACTTCTGAAAATCCTGGCTGAAGAGACAGTGTCTGCAGACTCGCATGGTGTCAAGTAACAGCAGAACTAAAATTCATTTGCAAATTTAACACCATTAATTTGGGCTTGACTAGGGACTGGGAGTGGCTGGCTCATTACAAAAGCAACTTTCCCTCTCCTGGAATTGACGCCTCCTCATCAATTATTGGGAGTGGACTACATCCACCCTGATCAAATTGGCCCTGTCAACACTGGTTCTCCACTTCTGAGGTAACTCCCTTCTCTTCATGTGTCATTAGATAATGCCTGCATCTGTAACTTTCACTCCATGCATCTGAAGAAGTGGGTTTTTTACCCACAAAAGCTTATGCCCAAATAAATCGGTTAGTCTTTAAGGTGCCACCGGACTCCTTAGTGTCTACAGAGAAGCCAAAGGGTAAATGAGCCATAGAGACCAAACGATCCACTCGGCCCTCCAACTTTCTTCAGATCATATGTGGACACATTCCCATTCAGAGGAAAGAGGACTTCATCCCCCAGAGCTATGCATCTGGCAGCTCCATTTTTAAAAACACCCTAGAATCAGTTCTGGGCATTGTTCTGTGGAGTGCCGTCTCGGGTCCTGGAGAATGGAAACAGAACATCTTCATCAGCAGGAAACATCTTATTGCCTGAGTATATAGTGCCTCTTATGCAGTCTCACTGACTTCCTCCTGTCCAGAAATAGCAATGATCCCTGGCTGCTCATAATGGCAATCAAATGCCATTCCCAAGCCAACATGATGAAGTGAAAAGAATGATTCCGAACTGAGGAGTAATGGGGTGGAGAGCATTGCTCTAATGGTTAAGAACATGAGATATAGATACTCAGGGGCAGATCCTCAGCCAGCCTAAATTGGATTCAATGGCGCTTTGATGGTTTACACCAGATGAGGATCTGGCCCCCAGCCTTTTCTGACACAAATATATCTCATTGATTTCAAGGTAGTTACTTCTGATTGACACCTGTTTGAGATCAGAATCAGGGGCCACAAACTGATATGAGGGTGGAAAGATAGGGGACATCAGCCACGTTCCCTGCTCCAGCCCTGATTACTCCAGCCTCTTTGCAGCACAATTGTTCCAAGAAAAGAAAATGTTTGCTGAAGAGATCGTGTCTGGAGGTCTCTGGGAGACAGAACAAAAAGGGGGATAATTTATTTAACTGGTTAATTTATGTTAAAGCAGACCACAGCCTTTTTTTGATTAGTTAGGCAGCATATTAAGTGCATGCTATAGATGGATAATTGCAATAACTGCAGAGCAATAAATAAAAACAAAGTAGAAAGGAATAGTGTCTCGGCTTTAATGGCTTCCTTGAGTGGGCGGTGGGAGGGGACGGAGCGAACCTGGTTTATTCTCTTTACTTTGTTTGCCTCTCACGCAAATGTATTCCCAAAGTGCAATCGTCTGCCAAGCAAAGTTCCCAGCTACAGCTCCCACAGCATGGTCCCAGCATCATGTCCAGATGTAGTTCCAGAGAGACATGCCAGTCACTGCTCCCACATCACAGTCACTACCCACCAGACACAGTCGCAACAAGCCACCACTCTTCCGATGTCACAGCCTGATGCTCTCACATCCTGGACACTGCTCTGACACCACGGCCATGAGATGCCAGCAACCGCTCCTCCACACCAGCCACAACCCACACCAGCCACAGCTCCCAAGCAAACGGCTACCATGCCAACATCACAATGCCAGTTAGCCAGAGCGCGAATGTAAGAGCAGGGGAGCATGACGCGGTGCTTATTTATTTCTTTGTAGTGTGGTGGTGCCCAGAGTCACTGGAATGAAAACCGCCAAGAACGAAGGACCTCCCAAACCTCACAGTCTTCTGCTCCAAAAGCAAGTTGCATTCCTTTGATGTTGCCTTCTCTAACAAAGGTATTATTGAATAATACCATCATAATAAATAATATTTAACCCTGAGTCCCTGACCCCCCCAAACTCTACCAAAACAAGACTTCTGAACATGCTTCTCCCCACCTGGAGATAGAATAAGTGAATAAACAAGTGACAGGCATGTGGTCATGTTGCTTTATGCACAACTGGAAGGTGTTCAGATACTACAGTGATGAGCACAGTATAAGAATAGAATAGAATAGAATCCCCAGTCAGGATAAAGGCCCCATTGAGCCGAGCATTATACATGCATTTTAAAGCTTCCATTCATTTATTCAGCTGTTTTAAATGTAACGAACTGGCTGTGTGTACCATGTTCCCATCTAATGGCTGGTCCACGTGGAGGCTAGGAGTCCTACTACACTAGAACTGGTTGGGCATTTGCCATCAGAATGATTTGCTGACACAAAATGCAGCTTCTACAAAACTGAAATTTTCCATGGGAAAGTTTTGATTTTGCTAAAAAAAAAAAAAAAGTGATTGTCCGTTGGGCAAACTAAAATAACATCATTTTGGGTCAGTTCAACCCAAATTGGAATATTTGGGTTTTTTAACTGCCCCAAAACATTTCATTTTGAATCAGTTCAACATAGCATTTTGTTGCATCTCCCTGTCCGCACATTGCCCTGTGGGAACTGTAGGTCAGGCCTCCATTCTCGCCTATGGTCCTGGCTCCCTGGAGGACTACATTCCCCATAATGCAATGTAGCTTTATCTTTGACCAAGCTATGTGGTGCATCATGGGACTGAGATGCTCTGGGTGCATGTAAAGAGGTTAGCGGGCATAGGACAGGCCCAGCAACTCCTCTGAGTAGCGGGCGTGGGGCAGGTCAGGCCAGTCCTTGGGTGCACCTAGGGCCGCAGAGGCTTCCTAGTCGCGGGCCAGGCCGGAGGCATCTGGCCTCCCCGGTGGCTGTGTTTTCAGTGAGTTCTGAGGTCGAGCCTTTGTACTTCCAGGGAGCCGCCTGACCCTCTGAGGGGCGGGCTCAGAGCTCCCTATCTCCGCCTACTCAGGTGTCCAAAAGGGCTCGTCCCTCTCCGGGGTGGCAGGGAGCCACACCTCCTCACTACAGTGCATTACAGGAGTTGTAGCTCAGCCAGGAAGTCTGGCCCATAGGACAGAATGGGGACCCAAACCTCAACTCCCATAAGGCAATGCATCAGCGTGGGAATATGCAGTTTAATATTGATGTGACTTCAAACAAAGCGTTTCAGGTGGTGTGAAATGCAAGCAGTGTGAGAAGGGAAATATTTCTTATATATATGGAGATATACCTATCTCATAGAGCTGGAAGGGACCCCGAAGGGTCATCAAGTCCAGCCCCCTGCCTTCACTAGCAGGACCAATTTTGCCCCAGATCCCTAAGTGGCCCCCTCCAGGATTGAACTCACAACCCTGGGTTTAGCAGGCCAATGCTCAAACCACTGAGCTATCCCATCCCTCTACCGCATACGGTCCCAGTGAGTGGAGTTGCTGCTGGTTTTATTATTATTTGTATTCCAGTAGCATGAGGCCGCATTGTGAAAGGTGCTAGTGGCTGACACCAGGTGGAGCTGGGATCCAAAGACAATCACCAGACCTTGTTCAAGCCGATGGCTGGGCCAAGCAATATCATTCAGGCTCATCAGTAGACACAACCAAGCCCCTGCATGTCAGAAAACCAGCTGCAGACAACGAGGCTACCAGCTGAGGCTCTATGGCGGCTCAGAACTATGGAGTACTGTGGATGGAGCGGTTTCCCTGCTTGCGAATGCAGGGGCTAGGATGTAAGTTGCAGGCTGTGTGCATCGAAGGCAGAAAGGTAGCAGAAGGAGTGTGTGACTCTGAGAGGCAGCAGAGAACAGAGAGACGAGGCTTCTTGGGCATGGAGCCCAACTGGAGGGGCAGACCTAAGGATTTCTGAGCAGGGAGATGCCGATCACTGATCGTTTCTAGTGCATCCAAGGAACAGGAACACTCTTTGTAAATCAACAAGATTCCATCAAGAACAGACCTGGCTCGGGTCATCCTGGTAACAGAAACAACCCAGCAAGTCCCCCAGTATTGGCAAAACCACTCGGGCCAAAGGGAGAGACGATCCTTGCACCAAAGGGCTTACAGTGTACAGAGGCAAGAGAGGGAAAATCAAGGAGGGGACTCAGAGGCACAGGGAGGAGTGACTTGCCCAAGTGACACAGCCAGGCAGTGGCCGAATCGGGGATGTTTTTCCCTTGCCCCGTGTTGCGAATGTCACATCTTCACTGACCCACCTGTTGGCGCAATATGTATTCTGGGCAGCGAAAGCCAAATGACAGCGGGAAGCAAGCAAACGTGATAAAGAGCTGCTGCCGCTCTTGATAATGTGGAATCCAGCCAGGTGCCAGATGCTCTCATGTGCAGAACTTGAGACCTGTGTTTCTTTTCCCATCCTGGCTGATCACCAGGGTATTCGCATGTAAAGAAAGTTGTGATCCATCCTTCCCTAATAATTTAGACTGGAATTTTGCAAGGGGTTGGAGGGATCTGGGAGCTCAGCTCCCTGTGGGATTTGGGCCCCCATCTCCCTTCAGGCTAACGTTTAGTGCTTTGTTGTGGACAAGGATGTGACTTGCCCTACCTGGCCCTGGCAGGGAGTAAGGAGGCACCAGTACCCCCTTGCTCCTCTTGTGCGGTCTCCTCACAACTCCAGTCTGTGCCGGGAGGGGTGGGGGGAAGCGCAGCAGGATCTGTGAGCCCGCTGCTACCTGACCCCAAATTGGTAGGAGAGGAGTGGATGGAAAGGGGTGGGGAATGGGTGGGGTCTTGGCTCCGGACTCCTGTGTCCTGGTCAGCCCAGCTGAGCTGGCGTGGAGGGTGGAAGTGCTGTGGGAACTAGCAGATCATTTCCCTTCTGGAGCAACAGGGTAGCCAGGGAAGCAATTGTGGCTCTCTGAGCCAGTATGGGAGGCTGTGTGCTCTACTGGGTAGCGCAATAGAGTGGGAGGCAGGAGACATGAGGGCAACCATACCACTCCCAGCTCTGCCACTGTCCATCTGGGTGCCCTTGGGTGAGTCACTGCCCCGCTCTGTGCCTCAGTTTCCCCTCCCACCCTTTCTCTCATTCTATTTAGTCTGTAATCTCCTTGGGACAGGAACCGTCCCTAACTCCGCATCTGTGCAGCGCCTAGCACAATGGGGCCCACATCTCAGGAGGAGCCCGGAGACGCTACCACAGTAAAAAACAATGGTATGGATCATCCAGGCTGCAGTTCCTGGGGCCTTGGAGCAGTGCACTGCCCCTTGCATGGGCTCTCCACCCTGCCCGTTAGCAATACTGACCTTAGGACGTGGCCAGGGCCTAATTGCGTCAATAATATCTGTCACTTCTGCGCATCTATTATTAAAATGTGTCTGAGCATGGGGCTGCTCTTCTGGGCATGGGACAATCCTGATCTCACTGGAGAGTCATTGAGATGAAATCATAGAATCATAGAATATCAGGGTTGGAAGGGACCTCAGGAGGTCATCTAGTCCAACCCCCTGCTCAAAGCAGGACCAATTCCCAACTAAATCATCCCAGCCAGGGCTTTGTCAAGCCTGACCGTAAAAACCTCTAAGGAAGGAGATTCCACCACCTCCCTAGGTAACCCATTCCAGTGCTTCAGCACCCTCCTAGTGAAAAAGTTTTTCCTAATATCCAATCTAAACCTCCCCCACTGCAACTTGAGACCATTGCTCCTTGTTCTGTCATCTGGTACCACTGAGAACAGCCGAGCTCCATCCTCCTTGGAACCCCCTTTCAGGTAGTTGAAAGCAGCTATCAAATCCCCCCTCATTCTTCTCTTCTGCATACTAAACAATCCCGGTTCCCTCAGTCTCTCCTCATAAGTCATGGCTCCAGCCCCCTAATCATTTTTGTTGCCCTCCGCTGGACTCTTTCCAATTTTTCCACATCCTTCTTGTAGTGTGGGGCCCAAAACTGGACGCAGTACTCCAGATGAGGCCTCACCAATGCCGAATAGAGGGGAATGATCACGTCCCTTGATCTGCTGCAATGCCCCTACTTATACAGCCCAAAATGCCGTTAGCCTTCTTGGCAACAAGGGCACACTGTTGACTCACATCCAGCTTCTCGTCCACTGTAACCCCTAGGTCCTTTTCTGCAGAACTGCCAGTTCCCTGCCAGTTCTCTGCCACAGCGCAGGGTGGCGCAGACGTGCCCATCACTGCCTGTGCATTACACACCCCCAGATCCTCCCCAGGCATCCAATTCTTGTTTGATCCCACTGCTCGGCTCTCATCCCCTCTTCTCCCAGTTCCAGCAGCTCCCCCACTCTGCTAGAGTCTCTTCTCACTTCAAAGCTGTGAAAACAGAGATGCCAGGCTGCAAAACTTTCCCCGGCTACAAAAGCAATTTTTTTTTATTTTTTGCACAGCATTAGGGAACTACTGGGATGGGTTTTAAGGAAAGTAAGATCCTGGCAGTCTGACAGTAAACTCCCCAGCAGGGATAGAAAACCAAATAAAGAGATGGGGAGAAAGTTTGGGGTTTCAGACTTACGCTTTTTTGCCTGATGGTGTCTTCAGCCCTAACCTGTTTAATGTTTCCAATTCCATTCCGGGGAAGTTTGCTGAGTGCACCCAAGGGGAACTGCAGATGGTTATCAAGGACTGGCTCAGCCAGTGGAAAATTGAGGTTCCTGGGAAGATGTTTTATTCATGTGCCTGAGCACAACACATCAGAAGCTGCCGAGAGGCGGATGGACCCTGGTGTCGGCTCTTAGAAAGAACACGCTGGAAGTAGATGTTTTCTTTTCTTCTCCATGCCTGAAAGGAGGATCTCGCTTGGCTGGATGGACACAGAGGCGTCCCTCGGGGAGAGGTCATGCTGGAGATCCGGAAGAGTGGCTTTCAAGATCCTATCGCCCGGGTCGTGGGAGTGCTGCGGGACTGGACTGATTTGCAAACTCCTCTGCTCCTAGACTAACCACTGAGGGGCAACCCCTGGGGAAGCATCGATGGGGACCTGAAGGAAGCCAAATATGATCACCCTCCATGCAATCGCTCTCTTTGTATAAATATTGCCTCCAGGCAACAAAGCTTCAGCAAAGCAGCTCAGGCTGTGATGTTGAGAAAACAAAGAGTAGAGGAAACAAACAAAAATACTTCTCTTTCCTCCATGGCCTCAGGAAGAAATATACACCGCATCATCCCTGACTCACGTAATGGTTCAGGTTAGGGGGGAATCACGGGCTATGAAGAAGGGTTTCCCTTCCTGCCAGTCCCCTCTCTGTGCCACCATTTCTCCTCCCTCTCGGTAGCTGTGAAGACATCTTCCTTTGATTGAACTTCCTCTCTCAGTGCAAGGCCAGCAGAGCAGTTCCTCTGGCCTCTCCCCAGGCCATCGTTCACAAAGGCGTCGGAAAAGAGGAAGAATCCCAAGGAGGCTGATCATGTCAGAGGCAGTCAGTTCTTGGGGATGGATGCAGTCTGTCACTTGTCTGGCACCTTCCAGTTTGCCTGGGTCAGATGGGAGCTCAGGAGATGGAATGACAGAGGCAGACTCCAGGTGAGGCTAAGCCACGGGGCTGCCAGGAATGAAGATGGACAGAAAGAGAACAGAAACGTATGGGCTCCACTGACAGCTCTCATCATGAGGCTGAACTTTAAAAAGGCCAATGACAGATCTGAACAGCTGATGCTGGGAAATGTTGCATGTGTGGGGGCTGCTTCTAAGAACCACGCCAAGCATGGCAGGAACTGATCCCTGGCATATTCATCCTACAAACAAGCTCCATTCCCCCAAAGGCCAGGAAGCGAGATCACCTGTATTCTCTTCCACGACCATTCATAGAATCATAGAATATCAGGATTGGAATCGACCTCAGGAGGTCATCTAGTCCAACCCCCTGCTCAAAGCAGGACCAACAAAATCATCCCAGCCAGGGCTTTGTCAAGCCGGGCCTTACAAACCTCTAAGGATGGAGATTCCACCACCTCCCTAGGTAACCCGTTCCAGTGCTTCACCACCCTCCTAGTGAAATAGTTTTTTCTGATATCCAGACTAGGTCTCCCCCACTGCAACTTGAGACCATTGCTCCTTGTTCTGTCATCTTCCACCACTGAGAACAGCCGAGCTCCATCCTCTTTGGAACCCCCCTTCAGGTAGTTGAAGGCTGCTATCAAATCCCCCTTCTCTCTTCTCTTCTGCAGACTAAATAACCCCAGTTCCCTCAGCCTCTCCTCATAAGTCATTTGCCCCAGCCCCCTAATCATTTTCATTGCCCTCCGTTGGACTCTCTCCAGTTTGTCCACATCCCTTCTGTAGTGGGGGCCCCAAAACTGGACGCAATACTCCAGATGTGGCCTCACCAGTGCCGAATAGAGGGGAAGAATCACTTCCCTCGATCGGCTGGCAATTGCATGGGGCAAGCGTACAATGCCTGGTATTGTAGGTCTGCTAGTGCTTCCTTGGGGAGACATAGTCTCTGGGGGGTAGAAAAACACTAGAGATGGTCAGAAATAGGGGGCGGGGGGTTCATGGAAAAGATTCCATTGCAATTTTTCTGCAGAAAATTTTGACTTTCTGTCAAAATATTTCAGCCAAAATACAAAAAAAATCCTGTTTTTCCACAAAATATCAACATTTTCTCTGGAAAGCAAGCAAGTTTTGCACACACACAAAAAATCATTTACTTGAAAACCCAACTCTCCATCAAAGCAGTTTTGATGGACATTTTTCGATCACCCCAGTTCTCCTCAGTCCTGAGCATGGGAAGAGCCAGATTGTGAGCCTGGCTGGGTCATGGATCTGTTGTGTGAGGTCAGGCACCTCACACGGGCCAGGAATTTCCAAACTGGTCACTGATTTTGGATGCCCAGGCTGAAACTAAGTGTCTCAAACCCAGGCACCAACAATCAATGACCTCTTGAAAATGGGTCCATTAACCTCTCTGTGGCTCTTTCTCAGGTGCTGGGCTGGCTGCTTCTTCCCCACATGCTCGGAGACTAATCGAGCACCATATTTGGGGTTAGGAAGGAAATTTCCCTCAGGGACCTGGTTTTTTTTTTGCCTCCCTTTGCAGCCTGGGGCATGGTTCGCCTGTGGTGGGCATATGGGTGTATCTCACCTAATCAATGTCCTGCCATTGCAGAGGCTTTTGCATTGGTTTGCATTATTCTCTGCCTGTGGCACACAATAGTTTAGTCCCCTGAAGGCTGTTGTACTTTGGTCCTATTCTGGTTGTTGGGCTTGGTGTGCAGGTGCTGGGCGGAGTTGGTGGTCTGTGCTGTACAGGAGGTCAGACTAGATGATCGAGTGGCCTCGTCTGGCCTTAAACTCTATGACTGCATGACTCAGTTTCCCCACCTAACAAAACAGAACTTATCCTTCTAGCTCGGTGCTCGTGTGGCTGGCATCTGTCACCATAGTGTCTGAGCACCTCGAGATAACTGGGCAAGTCCTTCTAGTTACCCTTGCAGTGACGGACAGACCCCTCCCACGGGGAACCACACACGCCGCAACGTAAATCTTGTGCCGGTTTCAAGGCATCATCCACTCTCGTAGGGCAGCGAGCAGGGATCACAAGGGGGGGCCTACAGGAGGGGTGCCCATGAGACAGAGGGTGATAAGGGGGAGAGGGGAGATTGAGGTGGCTTTGATTTCCTGCCTCCTGTCAGTTGCTTTTCCTGCTGCGCTAGCTCGGGGTGGGAGTTACCCCAGGGTGATAGCTCAGGGGGGCTGAGCCAGGGTCACGGAGAGGGGGCCGGAGGAAGGTGGGCGTGAACCCTGTTCCCGTTCCCTTCAACTCACCTCTGAACAGGGCCCAGGCTGCAGGAAGGAGGCCCTGTAACCACAACCCTGGGTCCCTCCCAGGTCTGGCTCCATGCAGACAGGGCAATGAGCCTCCCTCTGCACTTTCCTCTGCCCGCGTCCAGCGCCTGCGCCGATGTGTCCCCGCTCTCCCCAGCAGCCCATTGCTGTCCAGCCCCCTGAGGAGTCAGAAGGCAGCAGTTCACACTCAAGTGATGCCTTGTAGCTTGGGGGTGACAGGCCTGCCATTCCCATCACATCACCTTGGCCTTTCCCCTCCCCTTCCTTCGCTGACAGGAGATGACAGTGGCCAGGAAGGGGGGATGGCCGAGAGGACCAGGCGGATGAGGAAAACTATGGATATTGGGTTTGATTGGATTCTAGGGAGTCATGTCTCAAAGGAGAAGACAGCAGGGATGTATGTGGGGGAGGGGGAACTGGGGGGTGCAGAGCCAGCGTGTGAGGGGAGCTCGAGGGAGTTAAAGGCAGCAGAGGAGTTTCTCCGGCGAAACAGAAGAGAAGCCAGCTTGCCACGCAAGGTCATCCAGCCTAATGAACAGCAGCAACGAGCAATCTCAGAGGGGTTTGTGGAGGGGTGGGGGACTGTGAGAGGGGCCGGGGGCCCCTTCCCTCGCTCCTCTCACTCCCAAAGGGAGAAGGGCTGTCAGTCAGACCCGACCTTAGTCTGACAGCATGTGGGGAGTGAGAACTCTGTGTCCACATCTCACGCATCACCCAGCAGCTTAAATGTTTGTTCATGATCTTCTGGGCTGCTGGCTTTGCTCCCACGGGCTGTATGGTGTGTCACTCTGACATGTCCCCACCGCATAGCCAGCGCCTCGCAGAGTCATCTGCAGTCGCCTCCATGACTACGGAAGCCAGGCCTCTCCTTCCTTGCTGCTCGCCCAGACCCGAAAAAGGGCTCTGAGGAGCTCCAAAGCTGGTCTCTCTCGCCACCAGAAGTTGGTCTGACTAAAGAAATGACCTGGCCCACCTCGGCTCGCTCTTTCTCCTTGTGTATCATTTACAGGTGTGCAAAGCACTACTGAATCTGAGCTTGCCACTCCCTCGCACTAGTAGCAGCGTGTTTCACTTACCCTGCACAGGGTGTAGCTGATCACAGGGGGAAGAAGGCAGGAGAAGATCAGGACCCTTGTACAGTGGCACCAGGCAGCACAGCCTGTGCATATCAGGGGGCTAGAAATCCAGAGAGAACTATAGGATCTGCCAGTGTCCAGCAGCCACGGTAAAGAATCCCCTTTATATTCACTACCACCAAGTCCCATCCCCAGTCTGCAGTGAGATGAAAACACAAGGAGGCAGAAACCCACTGCTGGGTCCCCTGTGTGTACTGAGCTATAGGGCAGGGTGAGATGGGGAGGGAAGGACTTTCTGATGCTCTCAGGTTCTGTGAGTGACTTGGGAGTGGAATAATGTCTTTTTCAGTTGACTGGCAGTTCCCCAAAAAATCGAGAGGGAGAGGAATCATTTTGGGTCAACTCGAAAATGAAATGTTTTGCGGAAACTGTCAGTGAATCAAAAAGGAAAAAAATAAATTTGTTTCGGGCAGAACAAAACATTTTGCGAGTTTTACATAAGAACATAAGAACGGCCACACTGGGTCAGACCAAAGGTCCATCCAGCCCAGTATCTGTCTACCGATAGTGGTCAGTGCCAGGTGCCCCAGAGGGAGTGAACCTAACAAGTAATGATCAAGTGATCTTGCTCCTGCCATCCATCTCCACCCTCTGACAAACAGAGGCTAGGGACACCATTCCTTACCCGTCCTGGCTAATAGCCATTAATGGACTTAACCTCCATGAATGTATCTAGTTCTCTTTTAAACGCTGTTATAGTCCTAGCCTTCACACCCTCCTCAGCAAGGAGTTCCACAGGTTGACTGTGCGCTGTGTGAAGAAGAACTTCCTTTCTTTTGTATGCTTTCACATTTAAAAAACAATTGAAGGAAATTTCAAAACAAAACCCCCAAAATCCAAATGCTTCATTTAAAAAATGTCAAAACAAAACATTTTGACTTTGGGAGATTTATTTATTTATTTATTTGTTTATTTATTTATTTTTGGGCGGGGCCTGGAACAAGGACGAACCTTGAGAGGTTGCAGGGGAAAAGGTCCAAGAAAGACCGGGTAAGAAGATGCCCAGGAAAACAGCAGCTAGGAGTGGGTCTGAGCAAACCTTGACTCCCAGTTAGAGGCCTCCTGGGTTGGAACCCACTTTAGAGGGATGGCCCAGGTTTCTCCCACCAGCCATCGGAGAAGGTGGTGTGAAGCCCCGGAGAAGGGGATAAGGACCAATGGAGAGTCCTGAGAGAAGGGTGTGAGGATCACAGGGACCAGAGCTGGAGCCAAAGACCTTTGGGCAAGGACGTCTGAGTTGTTTATTTGTTGGACTCTGTTCTCCTGGAATGGGTGGACTAATGTGTGCCCTAGCTGAAGAGCTGAGTTGTGGGAAAGGAGACCACTGCAGTGCTGGAGTGATCGTCTGCAGCGGGTACGAGATGGGGAGAGAGCTGCTATGCCATGCATGGCCACAAGGAGGTGCACTAGCAGCGAGTGAAAGCCTTCACAGTGTGACACAGCCACGCTTCTCAAACATGACGATCAAATTTGGGTAGAGGTGGCCGGGAAATATTTTTTCTTCCCGCAAAAAATGTTGACAAAAATGAAAAAGGCTTTATTTTCATCTACATTTTTCTTCAAAGGTTTTGGGCTGATAAAAGCTTTTTTTTTTTTGCAACTGAGAAATTTCAGCCTTTAAAAGCTGATTGTTTTTCTTTTCATTTTTTTTTGTTCCCCCAAACCAAATAGTGCTGAACACCCATCTTCTGAAAATCAGGCCCCTTTCAGTTGTCTCACCTTGGGCGCCCCAAAGTCACTGGTCAAGGTTGGCCCATGTCTGCAAAGCATTTGATATCCTTGTTTGGAAACTTCCATACAGCTGCAAAGTATCATTCATTATAGTCCCTGCTTGTGTAACCCAGGTGCCTAATAGGGAGATATCTCTTTAAGAGATCTACTGTGGGTGCGGGGTGGATAGGAATGAGTTGTGTCTGGTCATTGTTGCTAGGCACATGCACAATTAGCACTCTACACCAGGGGTGGGCAGACTTTTTGGCCTGAGGGCCACATCTGGGTATGGAAATTGTATGGTGGGCCATGGCTCACGAAACTGGGGTTGGGGTGCAGGAGGGGGTGAGGGCTCTGGCTGGGGGTGCAGGCTCTGGGGTGGGGCCAGAAATGAGGAGTTCAGGGTGCGAGAGGGGGCTCCGGGCTGGGGCAGGGGGTTGAGGTGCGGGGGGGGGGCTCTGGCTGGGGTGCGGGCTCTGGAGTGGGGATGGGGATGAAAGGGGGTTCCAAAGAGGATGGATCTAGACTGTTCTCAGTGATAGAAGATGACAGAACAAGGAGTAATGGTCTCAAGTTGCAGAGGGGGAGGTTTAGGTTGGACATTAGGAAAAACTTTTTCACTAGTAGGGTGGTGAAGAACTGGAATGGGTTACCTAGGGAGGTAGTGGAATCTCCTTCCTTAGAGGTTTTTAAGGTCAGGCTTGACAAAGCCCTGGCTGGGCTGATTTAGTTGGGTTTGGTCCTGCTTTGAGCAGGGGGTTGGACTAGATGACCTCCTGAGGTCCCTTCCAACCCTGAGATTCTATGATTCTATGATTCTATGATTCTATGAGGGGTTTGGGGTGAAGGACGGTGCTCAGGGCTGTGATTGAGGGGTTTGGAGGATGGGAGGGGGATCAGGGCTGGGGCCAGCGGTGTATTATCGCCTAGGCCGACAAGGCCTAGGCCTAGGGCGGCAAATTTGCAGGGGCGGCAAATTTGAGCACCCACGGAGAAGTTCCCTTGCTCCAGCTGCCTCCTCCGCGAGCGCGCCGCCGCTTCCTGTTTCTCTCCCCTCCCTCCCAGCGCTTGCGCCACGAAACAGCTGTTTTGCTGGGCAGGGAGGGAAGGGAGAGAAACAGGAAGCGGCGGCGCGCTTGCGGAGGAGGCAGCTGGAGCAGGGGAACTTCTCTGCAGCTGTTTCGCTGGTCAGAGAGGGAGGGGGGAGGAGGGGGAACACGGCGTGCTGGGGAAGAGGCGGGGCTGAGGCGGGGATTTGGGGAAGGGATCCAATAGGGGCACGGAGCGGGCGGAGTTAGGGCGGGACTTTGGGAAAGGGGTGGAGTCGGGGCGGGGCCAGGGGTGGCAATTATTTCCAGGCCTAGGGGTGGCAAAATTATTAATCCGCCCCTGGCTGGGGCAGGAGGTTGGGGTGCAGGAGGAGCTCAGGGGTGCAGGCTCCAGGTGGCGCTTACCTCAAGTAGCTCCCAGAAGCAGCGGCATGTGCCCCCTCCAGCTCCTAGGCGTAGGCGTGGTCAGGCAGTTCTGCATGCTGCCCCGTCCACAGGCGCTGCCCCCACAGCTCCCACTGGCCGCAGTTCCCGGCCAACGGGAGCTGCGGGGGCGGCGCTTGGGGCGGGGGAAGAACACAGAGCCCCCTGGCTGCCCCTAAACATAGGAGTCGGAGGGGGGACATACCGCTGCTTCCGGGAGCTGTGCAGAGTGGCCCCAGACCCCGCACCCCAGCAGGAGCTCAAGGGCCGGCTTAAATCGGCTGATGGGCCAGATGTGGCCCGCGAGCCGTAGTTTGCCCACCCCTGCTCTACACTCAGAAATTTCTAGATTTGGGTGTGGTAGTTTTGGGTACGCTCATTAGGTTCCCAGACTCCGTGAGGGTAAGCAGTCAGGGCAGCTGCTTTGCAAAGGCCACGTGCACGGTGTGGGCTGGGAGAAGCTGAGCCCAGAAGAAGAAAGCAGGCTGTTGTCCCCGAACTCTGAGACATTTTGCAGCAGGTTAGTGATACTGTTAACCCTCCAACAGGGAAAATGATAGAAAGGGGGAAATTGGGAGGGGAAACTCATTTCTTTTATTTTACTTTTATACTTGGAATGTTATTTGATTTTAGCCAAAGTGTTAAATTGTCTCAAGTAGTGTGATTCACCAACTCTTCTTTTATTTAAATGTGTTGCTGCGAAAAGAATAATTTATTTTGCTATTCACAGTTTGTATTTTTCTTGTGCCAGGGATGTTTTAAATCTATCTCCTGGTGGCTGGTTAATCAGTTAGCTGACTAGCTGACTGAGCGAATACAGCAGAGGAGGAGGAAGGCTGCCTGGACTCCAGCTGGAGACTCCTACAAGCAAGTGGAGGGAAGACGTTACTTTTCACTCGGCAGACTACAGATTTTGGTGATCAAAGACTAACTGAGACTCAGGTGAGCTCAGCCTAAGCTTTTGGGAACTTTGAGTTTCTTCTCACTGTGTTTCTGTGGGGACTGGCCTGCTTAGATTTAATGTGTTTCCTTTAGTTATGTTTATGTGTCACTGTGAAGATAACGTATGTGGATTATAAAGTAGCCATGGTATGTTGTAAAAAAAGATGATTTATTATGTTTATTTATAATAAGATTTTATAAAGTTGGTACTTAAGAGTTAATTTCATTCTTTTTGTTTTTTTGGACTTGAATGTGGGGAAGCTGACCCTGTGCGATCCCTGCTGGAGATCCTCAGTGACGGAATTCTGGGTCTCCAGGTGCTTTTCTATGGGAGTTGGGTTTTTTCAGGCACTGGAGAAGGGCCTCTGAAAGGTAACACTTACATCTCCCCAGGCGCCCAGCATTACTGACCCAGTGCTACGTGACTCCTGTCCTCTGAGCCCTGCATTCCCCCTCAGCTCACAGCAGCCAGCGACCCTCTCAGCACGCTCGTCCCGCTCCTCCTTTTGAATCTCAGCATGGCACTTGACTCCTTGAGCGAGATGCTGGTGTCTCTGGCCCCTGCCTCAGCCTGGGTTTGCTTCTCTCCAACTTCTCTCCCTTTTTTTTTCAGTGGATGCTATCCTTCAGACCCTGGGCCAGATCATTGTACTGGCCTCAACTGGGGTACCACCCCTGGAATCAATGGACCAGCTGAGGATCTGGACTCCTGACGCTAGACCATGAGTTCTCTACCTGGGGGTCAGGAGCCCATGAGAGGTTAAAGATAGATGTCAGGGGCTGTGACCCCCTCCCCCACTTTCACATACTGCTAATTAGGAGGGGAGTCACTCTGTACTACACCCCATCTGGATGGGATGGAAAGACCCAGTACAGAAAAGGTTGAGAACCACTGCTCTAGATCTTACCCTGCAAGTCTCCCAAGACATTCGGCTACCCCCTTTCTCCCTTGCTGAGTTGGAAGGGGAAACCCCCTGTAACTTTCATCGCTCTTTTGCAGGAGCAGTTGGTAAACCCGGCCCAGTGGGTTTCAAAGGACGATGGTCCCGCTGGACTTCTCCCCCTGTGCGTCGCTTGCCCGTGGAACCTTAGATCTCACCGCACGGACTGCTAACAGTTTGTGACTTTTGCTTTCGGGAGGTGCAGACGCGGTCTCTCCATTAAAAGACAGAGCCATCAATTATAACCGGATCGCTACGGAGTTACAGCACCCAGACACACATTAACGCCATTTCTAATCATTGCCAGCCCACCAGCCGTTCAGCACGCTCCATTTCCCAGTTCTCTCAGCCACCGGGGCCAGTGTGATCCCTGGTGTAACTCTGCTGAAGCCCGGGGGGCTGCTGCAGGGATGGGTTTGGCTGAAGGTGGGGAGAGATGGGGAGATCTGATTAGCCAGGGACCTCTTTTAAATACCAGAGGAAGTGGAGACTACCCTGGCATGTGCCACTTTCATAATTTCTGTGGGGGTGTCGGACAGTTCCACACAAATTCATGTATCCATCCAACCGGCTGTATAGGAGAGGATGGGCCAGGTTTACACGGATGGAACGACACCAATATACCCAATGGAGCAAGTTTCTAAACTAATGGGAAAANGTGCCACTTTCATAATTTCTGTGGGGGTGTCGGACAGTTCCACACAAATTCATGTATCC
This sequence comes from Platysternon megacephalum, assembly GCA_003942145.1. NCBI lineage: Eukaryota > Metazoa > Chordata > Testudines > Platysternidae > Platysternon > Platysternon megacephalum. The sequence continues at coordinate 394,962 of QXTE01000327.1, read as the reverse complement.
ATGTATAGGAGAGGATGGGCCAGGTTTACACTGATGGAACGACACCAATATACCCAATGGAGCAAGTTTCTAAACTAACGGGAAGGCGGCATCTTCTCTGTCTCTCTTACGTACTTATATGGCCCCATCAGCACCGTATCCTGCACAATCTCTAATCTTTACAACACCCTCTGTGAGGGGAAGTATTATTATCCCCAGTAACAGAAAGGAAGGGAGCCACAGAGGGGTTAAATCACTTGCCCAAGGCCACACAGGAAGTCTGTGTCGAAGCAGGGACTTGAACCCAGGTCTAGTGTGTATGATGTGGGTGCATGTCTGTATGCTGTATGTTTGCAGTATGTGCATTAGTGCGTATGATGTGGGTGCATGTGGGTAAGTGTGCATAATGCATGTGAATGCGTGTATTTGTATGCAGCGTGTGTGTGCATTCATGTGTATTTTGAGTGTGTAGGCCTATCAGTTCATGTACTCTGTGTGTGTGCATGTATGTGCAATATTGTGCATTTGTGTGTATGTGTCTGGCTGAGTCTGTGAGCCTTCAGTGTTGTGATAACTGACAGTACAGACAGTTTGCAACTCCGGCCAGAAAGGAGCAGATTTTTGGCAGGGCCAGAAAGGCAAAGTAACCTTGTAGATTTGACTCTGTCTAACTTTTCTGCCAAGCCCCTTTGCTGTGCTCCAGCCTCGTTTGATACGGCTGCCGACGCTGCCCCTTTGTCTCTTGGCGCTATCCCGGCGGGTGTCTCCTACAGCGACACCCTGGGCTCCACAGAGTGGCCTGCAAAAAACAAAAGCCGAGTGACAAAATGATCACCTTTTAGGGGGAGCAAATGGTTTTCGTTAATTATCCTCCTGGCGGAAACCTGGCTGATGTGCGGCCGTTGCTAAGTGCTCTCCAAGGAGATTAAGTGCTGGTCATTAATCTTAGATGCTTGGATAACCAATTACTCAAGTGGCACAAGCTGGTGATTTGTTGGGGTTGTGCAGAAGGCACCAAGGCATACATGTCGGAGGAGGCCAAGGAGCTCCGGTACGGCTTGTCCTACCTGTGGGTACATGGTAAAGGAGCAGGGAAAGAGTGCAGAGTTGGGGAAAACCAGAGCCCCATTGAGCTGCCACCGACACCCCAAACATGGTAGAAATCTCTTCTGAGGTTCAAATGATGGGCTGGATTCTCAGCCCAGAGTCTTCTGCAAAGGAGATGTGAGACAGGCTGGGAGCTGACCTAAAGTGATTGGCCCCAGAACACCGACGTGGCATGTGGGTGATCTAGAATTGCTCGATTAGAAGACATCCATCTACCTAGCCAGGCCCAGATTCTCCCTTAGGCAACTGCCTCTTTGTCCCAATTTGTTGGCAGAAAAGGGCCAGAAATCTGGCTTCACTGGCTGCCCCCAGCCTTGTGCCGCCCCATCTCGTGGCTCGGCAGTGGGAAGGTCGCTGTGGCTGGAGCCCTGCAGGGGCAGCACAGAACAAAGAGACGTCCCTGCCCCAAAGAGTGTAAGTGTAAGACCAGAGCGAACCAGTGGATGCAGACAGACGTCAATAATTGTAAAATTCCGCCCCCCGCTTTTTATAGTGGGAAGCCGAGATACTGGGTAGATTAAGAACATGTCTACCCTACAATCAGCGGTGTGCTTGCAGCTCGACTAGACATACCCGGACTCGCTTTAATCTAGCACGCACGGCTAAAAACAGCCAAGAAGACACGGCAACGTGGACTGTACAAGTCCACCCACATCCCTGGCTTCGTACTTGCGTTCCTAGCCCGCACCCCCATGTCTTCACATGGTAGCTGTGCTAGCCCGATGCAAGCTACCCGGGCTTCAGTCACACCATCCGTTGCAGAGTAGATCTCAAGTACTTGCCCAAGGTCACACAGGAAACCTGTGGCTGAACCAGAAATGGAGGCCAAGTCTCCCAAGCCCAGTCCTTTGACCACTCGACCACCCTGCCAATACCCTACAGAAGCAAAATGATGGACTTTTCCAACCAGAGACTCCAGGGAGAATTGTATCCGTCTAAGGAATGCAGAATCCATCTGCTATTAACAAGCTTTTGCCATTTCTGATTTCCGTAATGCAACTGGGTAAAACCACTGACATGTCAAAAATAGTCTTTTATTATGATCCATTGATGCTATTAATGCAATATCCTCTTCTTAGATTGCTTAGTTAGGTATTAATATTTTAAGAAGCTCAGCCTTCTTTTTCTTCTTTATCCTTTAAAAGGTTTCATATGACAAGATGTTGCTAGAGGATTAGAGTTTTATTTTTTAGCTCCGATCTGGGCCAAATACTCCGATGCCAACAGATGTGTGTTTTTAAAACGATAAATGATGACGGTAGTATCATAGATATACATTTACCTTTAAAAAAAACAACAACCCTCTGTATTATTAGTTACCAACATTTAGTTATTGCAGAATTATTATGGCTTGTTATAAGTATCATGCATTTGTTTATATGTCCTGGTTCTTAGATTATACCAACATGGAAAATAAAATATTAAAAACGTGGAAAGTAAACTGATCAGTGTGTCTTTGTTTTCTATTAACCGAGCTGCTTACAACTAATAGCACTGGTGAGACTGATATGGGAATTCTGTGTCCGGTTCTGGAGTCTGTGTTTTAAAAAAGATATTGCAACATTGAATATAAAAATGGTAAAAGGTCTGGGGAAAATGCCTTTACAGTGAGAGACTGAAGGAGCTCAATCTGTTGAGCTGATCAAAAAGAAGAATGAGAGGGCATTTGATTATGGTATCATGGCCCAAGTCTTAATGAGTTTCAATGAGAGATGGCCAGCCAGCTGCCCTTTGTAATGCCCTCCTTCTATCACTGTTAGCCACTATGCCCCTCCAAGCCTTGTAGTAAATGTACCCATAACAGACTGTCCCAATGGCTTCTGTAGAACTGCTCATGACAGCAAATGCTACACCTGGTAGCAATAATAATACCTAGCGCTCATATATTAGATCTCCAACTGCTTTACAAAGGAGCTCGGTGTGATTGTAACGGTTGGCAAACAGAGCAAAGCAGGTTACCTCTCAAATGAAACAAACATGCAAAATAGGCTTAAGATACTAACGAAACTGGTTACAAATAGTAATTTTTCACACTAAATGTTGTTTTAGGCAGATTGCAGAGGTTCTTGAAGGCAAGATGCTCTTGCTTGCAGCTTAAAACTCCAGGTATTTCTTTCACAGGCCAGGCACCTTCCCAGCCTGGGCTCACTCCTTCTCCCCACTCCCTCCCTCTGTGTCCTCTGGTCACAGCAGCCATCCTGGGCGGGGATTCAGTGAAGAATGAACTTTGATTATCTCCCTCCCCTGCCTTAAATAGGTTTTAAATACGACTGGAACCCTCTGGAAAATACTGGTGTTCTATCATGGAGTCTAGTACCAGGTGACTTGATCACATGACCCTGCAGTATCAAAGCAGCTATGAGACAGAGGCTGTTTGTAACATTCCAGGAAAGTTTCTCAGGAAGGTGGGAGATTAGCATCTTCAAAGACCTATTGTTCTCCCTAATGGTCTATTGACTTGTCCCCAGGTTGCCAGCCAGACTGATTGCATTTTGTCCAGTGGGCGTTCCCCAGGTGCAAACACTTTTTTAGTACAGATAGACTCATAGACTTTAAGGTCAGAAGGGACCATTATGATCATCTAGTCTGACCTCCCGCATGATGCAGGCCACAAAAGCTGACCCACCCACTCCTGGAAGAATCCTCCAGCAAGCGACCCCTGTCCCATGCCGCGGAGGAAGGCGAAAAACCTCCAGGGCCTCTGCCAATCTACGCTGGAGGAAAATTCCTTCCCGACCCCAAATATGGTGATCAGCTGAACCCCGAGCATGCGGGCAAGACTCTCCAGCCAAACACTCAGGAAAAAGTTCTCTGTAGTAACTTTTAATATCCCATCATTGACCATTGGTACTAATTACCAGTGACGGCACGTTATTGACCTATTGACTAAGATTACGTTATCCCATCAAACCATCCCCTCCATAAACTTATCAAGCTTAATCTTAAAGCCAGATACATAGTCAATATTCCTAACTTTAGATACAAAAATGATACATGCATATGAATAGGATAATCATATTCAGCAAATCATAACCTTTCCTATGACATCTCACATTCCTTATCTTGCACAAACATATCATAGTTATGCTGTAAACATAGTATAACAATATTTCTATGAAGAATATGGGGTGTGGTAGTGTCACAGTAGGACTGGAAGGGACCTTGATAGGTCATCTAGTCCAGTCCCCTACACTGAGGCAGGACTAAGTATTAGCTAGACCAGGGGTCGGCAACCTTTCAGAAGTGGGGTGCCGAGTCTTCATTTATTCACTCTCATTTAAGGTTTCGCGTGCCAGTAATACATTTTAACGTTTTTAGAAGGTCTCTTTCTATAAATCTATAATATATAACTAAACTATTGTTGTATGTAAAGTAAATAAGGTTTTTAAAATGTTTAAGAAGCTGTATTTAAAATTAAATTAAAATGCAGAGTCCCCCAGACCAGTGGCCGCGACCTGGGCAGTGTGAGTGCCGCTGAAAATCAGCTCGCGTGCCGCCTTCGGCACCCGTGCCATAGGTTGCCTACCCCTGAGCTAGACCATTCCTGGGAGGTGGTTGTCTAAGCAGTTCTTAAAAACTGCCAATGAGGGAGATTCTACAACCTTGCTAGGCAATTTGCTCCAGTTCTTTAACTACCCTGACAAGAAGTTTTTCCTAATGTCCAACCTTAACTTTAAGCCAGTACTTAAGCACTTTGCTGAATCGGGGCCACAGAACGTCATCTGTGCATGGATGTTCCCTGCCCACATGGAAGGGGGAGTTGACCAGGAGACGTGGCCCATCCTCCCTTTCTGGGACTCCAAGGAGAGCCATGGGAGCAGGAAGGGGGTAGCACTGGGAGGGCAGGACACACACACACACTACCCTGTGATGGTAAATGTGCCTGAAAGGTAACCCAGCCCCCTACTTTCTGATCTTTGCCCTGAGCCTGCTCTGTGCTAGAGAAGCCAGGGAGATACTCAACAGCTCCAGTGATGCTCCCCAGCCACTGCAGCCTCATAGCCCCTACCACGCAGTGCAGCCTCCATGGAGCCTGCGGGGCTGAGGGTGGCATGCAGAGCTGCTGATCTCCTCCCGAGGCTGCCTTGCCCCTAACATGCCATGCACTGCCATCTGCACTGGGCAGCAGGCTGGATGTGACCCAGTCCTGCCCACGGTAAAGTCATTTTAATTAGTCGTGCTTTGCAGCTGAGGATCTCAAGGCACCATGCAGGCACTAATTAAGCCTCACAATAACCTAGCGAAGTAGCATTGTTAGCCCCCCTTTACAGATGGGGATACCAAGGTGCAGAGAGGGAACGTGGCTTTCCCAAGATCACATGAGGAATCAGAGCCTGGAATAGACCCCAGGAGTCCTGGTTGCCTGCTCTAACCTTTACTCCACACTTCCTCGTATCTAATTAGCATACATAAGTCCGAACTCCTCGTTTACTTGTTCTAATCACTAGATCACACTGCCCCTTGTGTCATTAATATCCCAACTCCCTCTTTGCCTGTTCTAAATAGACGTCCACGCTCCCTCCTGTATTAATGCCCAATGTAAGTGAACCTGATTTGCACTGGAATGGGTTACCTAGGGAGGTGGTGGAATCTCCTTCCTTAGAGGTTTTTAAGGTCAGGCTTGACAAAGCCCTGGCTGGGATGATTTAGTTGGGATTAGGTCCTGCTTTGAGCAGGGGGTTGGACTAGATGACCTCCTGAGGTTCCTTCCAACCCTGATATTCTATGATTCTATATAGCTGCTGCATTTCCCTGTCCCATCATAAGGATGTTCCGAGACTAGTGTTGTTTATTGAGAGATGATAGCACGGCCCGAATGTTCATCAGCCAATCGCAGCTCATGTTTTCCTAGGGCCGCCCCCCCCCACCCCCCCCATTTACACTCATCGCTCGAGTAGTAGTGACTGCTCCATTTGCCTGATGAACAGGAGTCCTTTCCTTCTAGAAATTTGATGGATGGTCCCAATTATATTTTTCCAGCCTTGATTTAATGTAATGTTTTATTAATGGCAACAATCAGAGGAAAGCAAACAGCTTATTCTGAGCACGCCATTCTGATTTTGCTTTCATTTCTCTACGTTCAGATGCACTCCAAGCCCTTGATGTCAAGGAATTAAGGGTGGGAGGAGGAAACCCCCCCCCCCCCCAAAACCACAATTCACTGAACAGGGAAATAGCTCATTAGAACCCTCTTGACAGAATTAACACAATGGTGACAATGTTTTCTTTTCTGTCTCTCTCCCTCATTCTCTCTATGTTTTGACGGGGGAGATTGGAAATTGCTGGTTTGTTTTATTGGAAATTAAAAGGCCAGCCTGCAGCTTCTGATTGTGAAGCGGAAAAATAATCTACAAAAGAATTAAAAAAAAAAAAAAGAACAAAGGAACGAACATAATAAATAAATGAGAATCACTGACTGTGTGAAAACAGAGGTCTGGGCAGCCCTGCTGCTGCTGAGCATCAGAACCATTCCACCTTGATCTCAGGCAAAAGGCTTATTCCAGGTTGTTCTCCAGCTGGATGGGTAGTTTGTCAGCAGTTAACACTTTTTGTGAGTGCTGAAGGGGAGGGGAGCAGCTGGAAGGGAGGCGGCTGTAGCACACCTGTTGGGAGAGTGGTTCCTCACTATTGGTAGAGTCAACTGAAATTCTATTCAGTGAGAAATTTGATTTTGACATTTTTTTTCATCCTATGTCAGGACAAAAGCCTGAAATACCTTTTTTTTTCACATGGAGTGAAAAGTTCTGAATAGACCTCATGGGCCAGGTTCCCTGGCTGGACTACATCTCCCATGATGCACCTTGCAGCTCAGTTGGAGGGGAGACTGTGATGCACCCTGGGAGATGTAGTCCGACCAAGAAGCCTGGCCCATAGGAGAGAATGATGGCATTAAGCACCTGAACTTCAACTCCCATAAGGCAATGCAGCACCTTTGGCAGATGCGGTCTAATGTCAAGCAGACGTGAAACAAAACGTTTCAGTTCAACAAACTGTAATGTTTTGATTTGGGCTGAACCAATCAGAAACAAATATTTTGTTTAGATTTTCCTGGCAGGAAAAACAAAAATCCACAAAAGCTAATTTTTCTGACAAAAAAAATCAGTTTGGTGCGAGCTGCATTTTCTGTCCAAAAAAAAAAAAAAAAATCACTTCAGTGGAAAATTCCCAAGCAGCTCTAATTGTTGGTACATCGATACCAAGGTGATAGTCGCCTCAGAAATAGCAGGGATGGACAGCAGCTTGGTAGGTAGATGCAAGATGCACTGTAGTCAGAAAGGGTGTCACACCTCAATCCAAAGCCCATTGAAGTAAACGGGAGTCTTTCTATTGACCTCCTTGGGGTTTGGATCCAGCCCTTATTGCATATACCAACCAAACACTAAGTTCAGGGTCTGGAACTACACATTAGCAAGGATCCAGCTTGCTTTCTTCTTCTTCTTCTTCCATGGATGTAACTCATTGACCAGTTTGTCTCCAAGCACACTGGTGGACTGTGGGGTTCTCCTCTCCCTTTTTTGATGTTTCCACCACAGTTCTTCTGCCTGACAGGCCTGGGCCTGAGCCAAAGGCCCAGCTCTCAACACCACTCAAGGTAACATTCTGCCAGAGGTCAGATCTGAACTTTGGGGCTTGAGCCTTTCTCTGCTGTGTGTTCCAGGAGGAATGGCTGGCAGAGGCTGTGCATGCTCCCAGGGTGTGCTGTGAAGGTGGGAAGGCAATGCCTTGCACTGTTTTGCAGCCTCAAGTCTGGCCTGTGAAAGAACTCCTCTCATATCCTCAGGAGGACACCTTCCTATGCAACGGGCATTGCTCCTGACTCAACACGGGGCCATCATGCTGTTGGCAAGCACAGGAAAGTCATAGAGGGAGCAGAAGGAAGCCACGGAGAAAGTCTATCTAGTCCAAGTGAGGTACAAGGAGAGGCTGGATAGTCTTATGTTGAAGTGACTCTGAAGAGCTAAGTCCAGTTGGCACCTCTGCTAGAGACTTCTTGTCTGGCACTTAGTCATTCTGCGTCTATTTCAATTATAAACTCTTCAGCATAGGGGCTGATGCTCACGGTGTGTCTGTGCAGTACCCAGCACAAAGAGGCCATGCTCTCAGGAGGGACTGTCTCTCACTGTGTGTCCGTACAGTTCCCAGCACAACGGGGCTGTGATCCCAGCCTCTAAGTTCTACCGTTAGGCAAACAACAATGGTACATGGTATACAGCTGATTTGGGAAAAAATGTTCTTTAACCAAACAACCATGTTCTTTTTACAGTAAACGGGATCTCTTGTAACAGGATTTGTCTGGATAATGGGCCCAATTTTCCACTGCCTTGCAAAAGGTGGGGTCATTCGCCCTTGTGCAAAGAGAGTGAAAAATGCTACTGAACCAAAAGAGTGGGGTAGATGACTGCTCGGGGGCAAAGAAGCAGAGCAATGGGCCCAGTGAGAATAACAGCCTCAGCGTATCTAGCTAGGATTATCGTTTATAAGGGAGATTTACTCTCAGAATCCAGCCTAGACATTTCTCTGCTTGGTAAATGTTTGCAAAATGGCTGGTTTAAAATCACAACCTGGATTTCGTTTTATATTAAGGTTTCAGTTGTAAAAGGATTCTATTCTAGTCTATCCAGGTTCATTAACCACCTTCATCACCCTGGTGTCGGAGGCCCAGATCCTCAAATCTGATCTGGAAATGCCACTGTGATGCCTCATGGCTGTTGTAGTTTGGGTCCCTCATATCCTCATTCTCCTCTGTGGGTTGGGCTGCCTCGCCAAACTACATTTCCCATGACGCACTCTGGTCTTCCCTTTTGTTCAGCGGCCGTGGTGCATTATGGGAGTACTATTGTTGCATCCTGAGAAATTAGGTGCCAAAAGACCTGTGAGGAGCTGGGCCTGAGCATGCTATGACTGACATCTGTCACGCGTGGTTCATTCTCTCTTATCCTCTCCCCAGGGGGAGAATTGCATGTGCAATGGAGTATTTTGGTTTGGTTTGGGGTTGGTACAGCTCTGTGTTGATAACAGGCTGGAGACACGCGCCTGGCACTTGGAGTGGAAGTGGTGAGATTTGGAATGGTTCTGAGTTCTTGTGGAATTTCGTTCCGCCATCTAGGATCTGCCCCTGAAAAAGCTCTGTCTCCTTCACAGATGAGGTTTACCCCTGTAGTAGGGTTATAAAGGATTAATAGATATTATAGGTATGTCACAGACATGAGTAGTATGTATTTCAGATGGTTGCAAGCACATCAGTAGGAGGACTTGGTATAAGATGTTTGTAAGCCACATATTGACCAGTCAGACTTTATAACTGTGACCAAATGCACCCCTGTATTCACACCCTACACACAGTTGTAATAATCTTTGTACAGACTATCCCTTGTGACATATAATTTGAAAAGTAATAACTCACTGGTCAATAATATCAAGGTGAAATGTAACAACATTATCTGTAAAGTTATGAATTCCCCCCGAATGATGTTGGTGGCACATGTTCAAACCCACATAGCTCCGATTAGGCAGGATTGGTCAAGCAGGTCTTAAGCAAAGGAATGTGTGTTTGCCTCAATGTACATGTGAGTTGTCAACAAGGTCCTGGAAACAGCGAGAGGGAGAAAAGGCAAATCTGCATTTTAGCAAACAACACAATAAAGCCTCTTTCAGGATGAGGCTCCATGTCTCCATCCTCACAGCTGGAAGGAACTTGATCTAGGGATAACCCTCAGGAAAATGCATTTCAAAGGGCGACTGGGCTATAAAAGTAAGGGACAAAAACATCCAAAGTGATCTTTCCCTATCCATCTCTCTCTTCCCCACCTAAGAAGACAAAAGAAACAGCATTTGGACTTTGGGAGCAGATCCTGGCCTGAGAATTTGGTCAGCAAAATTACTGAGAACCTGTGGTAAGAACTTCACCTTGAACCATGTCTAGATTGTTAGGTTTAGAAAGTGTTGCCACCATTTCTGACTTTAATGCCTTATACCTATACTCACCTAAAATCTATCTCTTTGTAGCTAAATAAACTTGTTTTATTCTTTAACTAGAACTATTCAAGTGTTGTCTTTAAAGTGAATTGTGTGGATAACTCCATTAAAAATAGCAAACTGCTGTATATAGAACCCTTTAGGGGAATTAACAGACCTAATATATCTGGACTGTCTAGGACAGGGCAGAACACACTTTTGTGTGTGTGTGTGGGGGGGGAGAAATCTTGGACAGGAGTGTGTTGGGGTCACCCTGCAAGTGGTAACCAAGGCTGGTGGAGGCTGACAGGATGGTGTTTGCTGACAGGCTGCTGTGGTCAGAGTTGCTGGACCAGGGCTGTGGCTTCCCACAGACACTCAGGATGGGACCTGCATGCTGTCTGGCTGTTTGTGAGGAGCTCAGGTTGGGAGCTACAGCAGCAAACCATTGTGAAGCACCCCAGGTTGCAGGGCAGGGGTGACACAACCCCTCACTGGTCTGGATTGCGCCCCGCAAAGTCATAATAACTACGTATGATCATTAATAAACCATTTCTTAAAACATCCATTCGTGCATTAACCTTTATAAACTACTTATAAATGGAAACTTAGTACAAATTGTGGTCAAAATGGTCGACAGTTCAAACATTTTGCATATTTCTATACAGAGCCTCTTTCTTTCACCCCTTGATTCCTCTGCTTTGCTTTATCCACACTCATTCACCTCTCTGCCTACTCTTGCATATGAAAATGAAAAAGAACTATTCTACTGCAACAATAAAATTTTTTTTAAAAAGCCCAGCGTATAAGGCCCCATCGAGGCCAACAGTGATAATCTGAATGGACAAGAGCTTTAGTTAGTTTATTATTTCAGTTTTTGCTCCTGGCTCAAAGATGCAATTTAAAGTTCTTTTCAATCAAAAATGCTTTATATTGTGGTTAAATGATTTTCCCCCCGCAGGAAACCATTAATCAGACACATGATTTAACAACTCTCACTTTCGTTCTTTATTACTAAATCCTAAAAAAAAAAAAAAAAAGTGATTAAATGGAACAGGTGTCACATTTATCTTATTTCCAGCATAAAATAATAATCAACAAGTGCCGAGCTAAAAACGGATCCCCCTAACTCAAATGGCAAAATGTTCTCTAAATAAATTGATGTTGGCTTTGCTCTGTTTGTTTTTAATTTGCAGATGTCCTCTGATTACTTCTGTCCTGCAACACCACTTTGGGATGACATCATTGGAACAGAAGCTGAAGTGGAATTGCTTCGGTTGTTCTGTGTGTCTGGGTGCTAGTCTCTTTTCTCTTTTGACTCCATCTGTCTGACTTATTAATATCAGACCGTACAGACACTTTCCAAATCGTAATATGGGACCTAGTCTAACGACCAGGGAAGTCAATGGAAAGACCCCCGGTGACTCCAACTGGAGTTGGACAGGCCTGTAAAGAACAATCTAAAACTCTGAGGTCACAGGTTTGCAAAAGTGAGAGGGGAGAGGAGTCATTTGCTCCATTTCTTTTGTCCTCGCCAGGCCTGATTGCCCTCCCATGCAGGGCAGGAGAAATTCACCCCTGTGAAGAAGATCTGTGCAAAGTCTGTGTGTCACTTAAGTCCCATTTAAACCGAGGCCTGGTCTACACCTAAACCTTAGGTCAACCTAGCTACATCACTCAGGCGTGTGAAAATTAGGTGTCGACCTAACCCCCAACTGTAGATACAACTAGGTCAATGGAAGAATTCTTCCATTCAGCTAGCTAATGCCTCTTGGAGAGGTGGATTACCTACAGTGATGGAAAAACCCCTTCTGTAGATGTAGGAAGCGTCTACACTACAATACTACAGTGGAACAGCTGCCGCGCCGTAGCTGTGCTGCGGTAGCTGCTGTAGTGTAGACATACCCTTAGTATTGAAGACTAGTGGGACTTAAGTGGTGTCTAGACCTTGTGCTGGTTATCTCTCAGGGGTGAATTTCACTTGAAATGAGAAACTCCTATTGATGTTAATGAGAGTTACTTAGGGCTGGTCACAAATTTTCTGTCAAACTGTTTTTCAACATTAAACTGCATCGTTTTGAGTCACCCTAGTACCGCACGGAAGTTGTCATTTGGGTACCTCATCCCCACATTCTCTCCTATAGGCCAGGTTCCTCACCTGGACTAAATCTCCCATGATGCAACAATAGCACTCCCATAATGCACCACGGCAGCTGAACAAAAGTAGAGACTGTCGTGCATCATGGGAAATGTAGTTGGCGAGGAAGCCCAGCCCATAGAGGAGAATGGGAATATGAGGCACCCAAGCTACAACCATGAGGCATCACAGTGGCATTGCCAAATCAGAATTGTTTCACTTTTTTTTTTTTTTTTTTTTGGTAAAAGTCCCACTTTTCACTGAAAAAAACAAACAAGCTCCAGATTAAAAAATAGGAGTACTTGTGGCACCTTAGAGACTAACAAATTTATTTGAGCATAAGCTTTCGTGGGCTACAGGGAGAACATGCTCTTCTGATTTACCTGCTTTTCAAAATTTGTCTGCATTGGAAATACTTTCCCCGCAGCTTTGTCAGTGCTCAAGAGGCAAAAATGTGCCAATTTCCCCCTCCCCTCCGCCCCCAAACACTGTTTAACAAAATCAATGAGGTTTTAATGAGGGACCAAGGACCTGATCCAAAGTCAATGGCAGATGTTAATAGGGTTTGATTCAGGCCCTAAAATCCTATTTTGTTGGAAGACATTGGAATATCAGTTATGAGTAGCGCTGCGCGGAAGTTATTTCGGCTAAAAATGCAGATTTGGGGCAACCAAAACATTTTGCAAAGTGTTTCAGTTCCAGAGAACTGTTTCAGTAAAAACAACAACCACACCCGGGAAAAACCGAAATCTTCCAATCTTCCATTTCAACATTTTCAAAACAAAATGTTTCCATTCAAAATGGCTGCGACGGGATCCCCTGGGGTGCAGCCTGGGACCGTGGGACCGCTGTGACCCCTTAACTCTCTCCAGCCTGGGTTGTCTCTCACAATGCCTTGCTAGTGACCAGCAGCAAACCCCTCCAGGTGCTGTGATCACTCAGCACAACCACAAGTGGAGACCCCACAACCAGCTAGATTGCATGAATGCTCCCAGAGCCACTCACATGGCATGCTTTATATGTAATATCACAATTATATACAGATGAGGAATATGGGGGGGTTACAGGGTGCTCCCCCAAGGTACAGAACATCACAATGGCCTTTCATTTTAAAATTCCTTTGAATTTTATTTTAAAAAATGTAAATCCTTAAAGAAACACAGAATCTCAGGGCTTGTCTATACGGACAGTAAGCGCACAGCACGCTGGATTATAAAACGACCCCGCTTTGAAACAGGGGTACTTCAAAGGGCACTAGTGAACTTTTAGTGCGAGTCAGCAGGGTCCACATGGACAGTTAGTGCGCAGGAAGCTAGTGTGAGGTAGATTTACACCCTCACTTGCCACGCACTAATTGTTTATGTAGACAAGCCCTAAATCATTTCTTCCCCACTTTTTGGGAATTCCAGTGAACTGAAACGTCCGTTTTTTTCACCGCTCTGAATCTGAACCGCAGACTATATCCAACCCCAGATGGCTATTCCACCTATCTTCTCAAGTCCTTTAAAAATTAATGGTGTCTTTTTAAAAATAATATTCTGGTACTCTAAAATGCCACCAACGCACACTGCCGCTTGAAGGTGACCTATTACAAGACAGCACCCTCCCCTCAGCCTATCTCATGCCTTAGTGCAAATATTAAGATTTTTGTAAGAGTCTTGAACAGATCATTTCTAAATTCGTTAATTAATTCATTACATTTCTAATTCCTCTAAGTAGGGTAAAGTGGGACTTAAGTGGCATCTAGATTTTGCATTGGTACTCTGCACAGGGCTGAATTTCACCTAATGACTGAAGATCAGGCGGGCTTATTTCCAGGAGACAATTATCAGCTAACCGCAAATTGTTTACACTCAGCCTGGTATTCAGAACAGGAATTTATCAGATTAGCTCTAGATGCAGAGGAAGCCCCGTGTTATAGAAGTGCATTTCAACACTATACAAATGGACCAGCTGCTAGGATTTTGGTAAATGGCTACTTGGTTGAAGCGGTACACTTGCAAAGAGGAACTAGACAGGTGTGAAGCCTCTATAATAATGTGTTTACTTGCAGTACATTTTTCAGCCATTAGTTAGCCCCAGTGTACTGTATAGAGAAGTGTACTGTCCCAGGTAAACAGAGGAGACAAAGCTGGAACTCAAGTTGTGTGGAACCCTGTTTGTTGTTGTCTGTATTTTATTGTTGCCATTTTAATAAATGTCTCTTGTTTAAGACAGAATATGATTCCATATATCATGATACCCTTGTCTTTTTATTTTTTACTTAAATAAGTGAACCTCTTGCTGCAATTAAATACACAATAATAAACAATTTTCAGGTCTATTAAAGGTACAGAACATAAAATAGCTCTGTATGCCAACAATGCATTGGTATATTTAAATTCAACAGAAACATCCTGAAATACAGTGGCTTTAAATAATTTTAATTTGGCTTCAGGATATAAAATGAATTTCCAGGAATCCAGTTAGTAGAAACAATGTCCAAAACAATAAATGAATTAAAAATAATATGCTCTTTAATTTGGGCAGAAGAGAAAGTCCAGTACCAGGGGATGCAGGTAGCTGATGATCCAAGAGAATTATACAAATATAATGTTTGTGCAAAGGCCACAGATGGAGGTCTTAATATGGACAAAGTTATGTATTAATCAGTTAGGTAGGAGAAACCTCATTCAAATGAGTTGGCTAGCTAGGATATTTTATTACTTCTATATAGGTAAAATGGAGAAGTCCAGCCTGAGACCTAGGTACCACCTATGTGCCACTTAAACCCTTAAAATAAGACTTAATTGTGATTTAAATGGCAGATAGTCCTTACGCTGACCCTGCCACAGGGATGAATTTTAGGTTATTGGTATATAGCCCAGAAATTTAATATTGCAATTAGGGCTGTCAATTAATTGCAGTTAACTCATGTAATTAACTCAAAAAAAAAATCATGATTAATCACAGTTTAAATCACATTATTAAACAATAATAGAATGCTAACTGAAATTTATGAAATATTTTGGATGTTTTTCTATATTTTCAAATAAATTGATTTCAGTTAAAACACAGAATGCAAAATATGCAGTATTTACTTTAGATTATTCTTTTTTATTACAAATATTTGCACTGTAAAAATGATGAACAAAAGAAATAGTATTTTTCAATTCACCTCTAACAAGTACTGCAGTTCAATCTCCTTATTGTGAAAGTGCAACTTACAAATGTAGATTTTTTTTTGTTACATAACTGCACTCAAAACCGAAACAATGTAAAACTTTAGCCCCTACAAGTCCACTCAGGCCTACTTCTCGTTCAGCCAATCGCTCAGACAAACAAGTTTGTTTACATTTACGGGAGATAATGCTGCCTGCTTCTTATTTACAACGTCACCTGAAAGTGAGAACAGGCATTCACATGGCACTGTTGTAGCTGTCGCAAGATATTTACATGCCAGATCTGCTAAACATTCGTATGCCCCTTCATGCTTCGGTCACCATTCCAGAGGACATGCTTCCATGCTGATGATGCTCATTAAAAAAAAATGCATTAATTAAATTTGTGACTGAACTCCTTGGGGAGAATTGTATGTCTCCTGCTCTGTGTTTTGCCCACTTTCTGTCATATATTTCATGTTATAACAATCTCGGATGATGACCCAGCACATGTTGTTTGTTTTAAGAACACTTTCACAGCAGATTTGACAAAACGTAAAGAAGGTACCAATGTGAGATTTCTAAAAATAACTACAGCACTCGACCCAAGGTTTAAGAATCTGAAGTGCCGTCCAAAATCTCAGCGAGACAGGGTGTGCCACATACTTTCAGAAGTCTTAAAAGAGCAAGTGTCCGATGTGGAAACTACAGAACCCGAATCACCGAAAATCAACCTTCTCCTGGTGGTATCTGACTCAGATGATGAAAATGAATATGCATCGGTCTGCACTGCTTTGGATTGTTATCAAGCAGAACCCGTCATCGGCATGGATGTCCATCCTCTGGAATGGTGGTCGAAACATGAAGCGACGTGAATCTTTACCACATCCGGCATGTAAATATCTTGCGACACCAGCTACAACAGTGTCATGCGAACGCCTGTTCTCACTTTCAGGTGACATTGTAAACAAGATGCAGGTGGCATTATCTCCTGCAAATGTAAACAAACTTGTTTGTCTGAGCAATTGGCTGAACAAGAAGTAGGACTGAGTGGACTTTCTAGGCTCTAAAGTTTTACATTGTTTTATTTTTGAGTGGAGATTTTTTTGTACATAATTCTACATTTTTAAGTTCAACTTTCATGATAAAGAGATCGCACTACAGTACTTGTATTAGGTGAATTTAAAAATACTATTTCTTTTGTTTCTTTTTTACAGTGCAAATATTTGTAATCAAAAATATAAAAGTGAGCTCTGTACACTTTGTATTCTGTGTAGTAATTGAAATCAATATATTTGAAAATGTGGAAAACATCCAAAAATATTTAAATAAATGGTATTCTATTATTGTTTAACAGTGCAATTAATCGCGATTGATTTTTTAATCATGTGATTAATTGGGATTCATTTTTTAAATCGCTTGACAGCCCTAATTGCAATGTCTAAGGTTGTGTAGCAGACCACTGATCAAGAAAATTTTTTAATATCTATCATCAAATAATGGAAGGTTGCAGTGTCTAATCTTAGGTGATGCTACTGGGTGGGTACCCTTAGCATATTGTAAAGGAGACATGTAACAGTGCCACTGGATAGACCAGACTAACCCTCGGAACAACATTGGTCTAATGCTAAAGAAAATAGTCCTACCCATTGGTTTCCATAACATTGGGGTTATGGGACTAAATAAGAATTAAATTACAAATTAAGCACCAGATTCACTGCTATACTCTGGCCACTGGGCATGGCTTCGGAAAGGCAAAACAGCCATGAATCATAGAATCTCAGGGTTGGAAGGGACCTCAGGAGGAATCTAGTTTAAGGAGGCAGTTATGGCTACTTTGCATCATTTGGGTGTGACAAAGCAACTGGAGAAGAGCATAAGGTTCTGCAGGGATGGGACTAGAACCCAGGTCCAGGGGATGGTTACCCCCATGGTAGGGCCACATGCACTATCTGGAGATAAACACTACAGCAAGTACTGCCTTGGGAGGCCAGACTGACAGCTTCCTTCTTAGCCCCTGATTGGTCCAGGCACCCTATTTATGCCCAGGAGGAGTTCCAGGAAGTGTCTGTGCAATGAACCGCACTCCCCTGCCCGCTGGAGCAATGAACCTGCCTCTTGGGCTCGCTACTGGAATTCTGCCTCTGGCTTTTGACCGCTGGTTTTGGTACTTGGGCTCTGACGTTGGCACTTGACTCTGACTGGCTGTGGAGCCTGGCTTTGCTCCTTCAACCCTGGGCTCTGCTCCTGCACCCTGGCACCGGTACTGGGACCCTGATCCCAGGCTGCTGCTCTCAGACTCTGACCCCAGCCCTAGGCCCCTTAACCTCTAGCCCTGACCACCCAAGCCCTGGTGGTGACAAAAAGCAGCGAGTCTGGCCCAAAAGGCTCCTATTTGCATTTCATGACCCCATACACGGGGACTAGTCATTTGAGACCGGAGGGAAACAGAGATTGTGGGGGAAAGGCTTCCCCTGGAACATAGTTCCTCAGCACATTCATTCTGGCATCATGATGGGCTATTTGTGATGCTAGACAAAAGGCTGGGTTAGGACTCAGGAGGTTGGGGTTTCGTTCCCAGTTGTGACACCAATTCCCGGCATGATCTTTATCGAGTCATTTAAACGCTCTCTGTTCTTCATCCGCAAATGGAGGCTAACAACCCTTTCTCTCCGCTCTTACTGTCTGCTCTATTTGGATTGCAAGCTCCTCAGGGCAGGGCTGTCTCTGACTAGTGTACGTGCAGCACCCAGCACAATGGGCCTCGGTCCATCTAGGCACTGCCGTAACACCAATGTCACCCAGGTTAACGGGGTGTTGGCCAAGATGGTGGCCATGACAAGTGCGCCAGGAGTCACTTTCCTCCAGGGTGGGGCTCCATGGAGCGGACCAGCTGGCGGGAAGGAAACTCTGGGATGTCTCTTGCATGATGAAAGCTGGCTGGACTGGAGGGACCCATCTCCTCCTGCCCTAGCACGTGGCCTGCTGACGCCTTGATGCAGGAGGCGATGATCCTTTGTAACAGGGACCTTTAGCAGCACTAACTGGCCTGCCAAGGCAGGAATCACTGTTCCAGGTGCTGTTCCTGAAGCACGGCAGCCATCTCCATGTTTTATTCATGCACCTTGTCTCCAGAGGTCAGGGGGATGTAGGACAGCTGGGCCGAGAGCCAGGGAAAGGGAACGTGCCTCTTTGGCTCCTGGTCTGGCTTTGTCAGGCCACTGGGTCCTGACCATGGGATTCCCGGAACACCCCTGCCTGGGGGATTAGCTGCTCACCATGGGCTTTTAGCTCCAATCCCTAGACGGTACATCCCAGCCCCCTGCAGCTCCCAACATGCATTGGGGTCTTCTCCCCCTGCTCCACCCCCCAGTTTTAAACCATGGCTTCTCCCCGCTTCCTCCTTCATAATGTGGTGCTCTTGAATCGGGGACAGAGCCAGGCAAAGTGCAGCAGGTGTTGCTGCTGGGGCCTTGTTCCAGACAGCTCCATGAATATATCCCCCCGCCTCAGTTTCCCCATTCACACACTTCCTGCTCTCCTAGTCTAGCCACAGCTCTGCCAATGCACCTCTGTCCCAACCTGCAACCCCCTTGCTATTCCAGCCCTGGGCTGCTTCTACACAGCGCTGCTGAGACCCCACAATCCTTACCTGCAGCCCCCCATTATTGCATCCTGGGCTCCGAACACACAGCTCCTGACCTCCATTGCTAGTCCAGTCCTGAGCTCCCTCCCTCCCCACTTCTGCCAACAAGCCTCAGTCCACATCTGCAGCAACCCTCTGCTATTCCAGTCCTCGCCCCCCTGCCTGGCTACAGAGTTTTGTGTCCTGTAACCATTTTTTACTACACAGCGTACAGGGCCCCATTTATTACACGATTTCATGGTTGCATAGGTTGCCACGTAGCTGCAAACCACCGCCTTCTTTTGCTCCAGAATTTATGCCTTGCTAATCCTTAGACGTGTCAAGGTAACCTTAAAATGTGAACTCAGTTTAACCCAATGCCATGATGTCTGACTGACAGACTCGGAGAGGTGTGAACTATTCATCTCAAGGGGCTGTGAGCTATGAAATCTGATGATAATGTAATTGTCAATACCATTATGATCATCATTAGTGTTCACCTATTGATACAGTAGCTGCTAAATGCTGTCTACCCTAGCATTATCCTCACCATGGTATACGCATGATCCGCAACATATGAAGTGGGAAGGAAGAAAGCTGGGCCCCAGAGGCAGAAGGCTTGGGTTGAGTATGATGGATTGCAACATAAAGGGTTTTTAAAATTCTAATCTATGGCTATGCAGCCTCAAATTTCTCTGGGCAGAAACATGGGTGGAACAAACATTGGGCCACCACAAATGACCAGATGGATACCAGCTGGCATACCGTACTTAACATGTCACTCTTACGCCGTTAAATTGCCAGCACTTCTCTGCCACCCACCCTTATGTCGGTGCCCCCACAGCACCAGCTTCACACCACGTTCAGTATTAGCTAAGTAGGCAGCAGAACAAATGGTCCTATTATCCCCAGCGTAATCCCAGGGAGAACTCGCAACTAGAGCTGAATGACATCTTTTGTGAAGAATAGTTTATTTGCCCCAAAAATGGGGTTTCGGGCTGACCAAAACTCTTTGCAGATTTGGGTTGAATGCAACAAATCCTTTCGGCCCAAAAGAAAAAAAGTAAAAAGGCAAAAAGTTGTGTTCCAGCATTTTTGAAATAAAGTGTTTTGACTTTTCGTTTTGAAATGGTGCCTTTGGAAAGTTAGCTTGATTTATCGACAAAAGCAAAAGGGTAAAAACACCCGAAAATGAAAACAAACAAAAATCGGAGGAATTTTTTTTTGAGTCAAACGAAATGTCTTGTTCAACTCAAAATGATTTTTTGGGGGGAGGAGGGGGTTGTTTCCGCGAGAAAAATTAAAAGAACGTCCATTTTGGGTCCACCTGAAATGATTTTTTAAAATTATTTTTCAGTTCAGTGGTCAAACATCAGCTGTTTGCTCAGCAATAGTCTCAACTTATTCCAGCATTGGCAGGATTCCTTCAAACAACCGGCTCTGGAGAGGGAAGGCAGAGATTCCCTGCAGGAAGGTGAGGGACCACCAATGTCCTAAGTGCCTTATTGATTCAGCTGAGGCCAGCAGATCTTTACAGCTCATAAACGGTATGATTACATTTATAGCCATGTTCTTACTAAGCGAGAGGCGAGGCAGAGATTAATCAGACTCAGCCCCTCTGGCGAGGAGGGGAGGATTTGGGCATTGCCGGCAGGGTCCTAAATCTTGGCAAGCTAATAAAGTCAAATCTTCCTGGGGAAAAAGCTTTGCTCCGTAAGCAGAGGCAAATGTGCGAACAAAAGACGTCTTGTCCCATCTCTGCATCCTGGTCAGCCCTGCGATGATCCCCCAGAGGGGAAGTAACAGGCACTGGTAATGTTTATGAAGAGAGGGCAGAGGAGGGCACCGAGGTGTATATCCAGGCTGTGCAGCAAACAGAGTACCCAGTGCCACAAAAGAGCGTGGCCAGCTGTCAGAAGCAGTGGATGAATGAACTCCCAGGAGATGCTGAGCGCTCGCAGCTCTTGTTGACTTCTGTGCGCGCTCACCACAAACAGGAATTCGCCCTAAGGCTAGCAGTATGTGTGGACGAGTCCTACACCTCTTGACTGCTAAGGGGGAGCGCTCAGCTGCCAGTGTACTGATAGGGGCTCCCCTTCTTCTACAGCCCACACTGTCAGGAGATCCCCACTCAAAGCCTAGTGTGGACTCGGCTGGTGAAAAGTGTATACAGGATATGGGAGGGAGTCAATATGGAATTAGAATGTGTGTTTAACAGGAGCGCTTAAATCGAGGCTGCTGGGAATTTCTCCCTATGATTCTGTTCCACTGTGAAATATTTTCTTTCTTTTTTTCTTACAGCAAACAGATTTCTGCAATTAAACTTTGATTTACACATGGGTTAGGGACTGATCCTGACTTCACTTGCATCAGTGTCTGTTATCCTGGTTTAACTGCATGGATTTCAGTGGAATAACTCCTGATTTGCACCCACATGAGATAAGAATCACGATCTGAGGACTTCAGTAACTCAGCCAGAGATCAGGGGTCTATTCCCGGAGCGGTGGGAGGGTGAGGATCTGTGGCCTGCGAAGTGCAGGAGGTCCCACCAGATGATCACGATGGCCCTTTCTGGCCTTAAAGTCTGTGGCCATATCTACATTACATAGTTAAGTTGACTTTATGTTTTTTCCACTCCATGCGGTTCTAGCCCACGAAAGCTTATACCCAAATAAATGTGTTAGTCTCTAACGTGCCACAAGGACTCCTCGTTGTTTTTATGTAAGTCAACATTGAGCCTCCGATTTAAGGAAGTCGATCTTGCGTCGCCACGCTCGTTGTGTCGGCGGAGTGCATCCTCACTAGCAGCGCTTGTATCGATGCACGGAGCGCTGCACTATGGGTAGCTATCCCACAGTGCAAGTAGCCCAATGGGATTTTGGGTTGGGCTTGCAATGCCTCATGGGACCAAAACATTGTTGCAGGGAGGAATGGGAACACGACTTTAGTCTCCCATGATGCACTTACCTCCCTCCCTGATATCAACGGCAAACAAACAAAGGCTTTTTCACGCCTTTTTTCGCAAGCCTGCGTTAGCCGTGCGGATGCCACAGCCCGATAAGCATGGATCCCGCTCTGCACACCTCACGCCTTATCCTGCAGTATTTCCAGAGCCGAGACAGGAGCTGTGACATTGTGATGTCACGCAAACAGCCCTGCTGCAAGCCATAGAGCGAAACAATTCGCAGTTGCTGGTGGCAGTCGTGCATCAGCTGCACACGGTTGAGTGCCGTTTCTGGTCCCGGGAAACAAGCACTGACTGGTGGGCCCGGATGGGATGATGAGACTGGTGGAATGATGAGCAGTGGCTGCAGAACTTTCGGGTGCAGAGGGCCACAGTCCAGGAACTTTGGGCAGAGCTTTCCCCAACCCTGGAGCACGGCAACACAAAAACGAGAGCTGCTCTGACAGTGGAGAAGCGAGTGGCGATCGCTCTGTGGAAGCTTGCAACGCCAGACTGCTGCCGGTCAGTGGGGCATCAATTTGGAGCTGGTAAATCCACCGTGGGAGCTGTTGTGATCCAAGTTTGCAGGGCCATTAATAGACTTCTGCTAAGAAGGGTAGTGACTCTGGGCAACGTGCAGGACATAGTGGATGGTTTTGCCGCGATGGGGTTCCCTAACTGCGGTGGGGCGATAGGCGGAACGCTTAGCCCTAGCTTGGCACCTGACCACCTTGCCAAAGAGTACAGAAACCGAACGGGGTACTTCTCAATGGTGTTGCAAGCCCTGGTGGATCACAGGGGCCGTTTCACCAACATCTACATGGGATGGTCAGGAAAGGTGCATGACGCTCGCATCTTTAGGAACACAGGTCTGTTCACAAAGGTGCAAGCAGGGGCCTGCTCCTGCAAATGCTGAAGCAGGTGGGGCTCTCACAGGTAGCAGTTGATGGGAATTGTCCTGAAAGCAAAGTCGCTCCGAGGCTTAAGTGTTGGCAGGATTGTGGTTGCAGACATTCAATAAGATCTGTTAATGGACGCTTTATAGGTATACTTTTTATTATGTTTATTATTTATGAAGTGTATTATAGCAATACCTAGGAGCGCCAATCACGGACTTTTGTGGTAGGTGCTGTGTAAACACACTGAAATCTACACCAGAATTATTTTTAATTTGGAAAATTAACAGTCATAGCAATGCATTCAACACCTCTCCGTCTAGTTATCTTCTGCTGTAGGGCCCCATCTAACAGCTGACTTACTTGAATGGAGACCCTTCGAAAGGAACGATGGAGACATTTTAGGCATTGCCCCAGTTTTACATTAGTGTAACCTCATTGATTTCAATGTGTGAATCCGGAGTGACGGGGTGGCGAAACTGGGCTCCACTGTATTGTTATAATTGACAAGAATGCTCATTTACTGGGCTAGGGAAGTATTTTTTGTCCTCTCAATAATGTATTGTCTAAGACTGAAATATTGATAAAGCGGCGAAATCACAAGGTTTGTACTGTTTCCCAATCTGCTCGTTAGACATGACATCTCCCTGCTTAATGCTTTGATGGAATTGGGTTATATCAGCCTTCAACCAGTGCTTAACGTCCTCTGAAGATGTCAAAACCAAAAAACCTCCGCTATTTCTTGTAAGGGAGGAAGAGATGTTAACGGGGAAGGAGACGGGAGGGTTTTAGACACTTATATCGCACAGGATCCTAATTGCTATACAAACTCTCTGCACACAGCGCTGGTTGGAAAGCAGCCACTGTGGAGGACACAGCATTGTGCACAGGGTGGAGGAAAAGGAATTTTAGGGAAGGCTAATACCTGCTCTTAGAAGTGCCATGATATCTACCTACCTTCATTAATGATAAGGCCCCAGTGATCATAGCATCTGAGTGCCTCACATTTGTTAATTGTATTTATCTTCTTGACACCCTGTGAGTTAGGGCAGTGCTATTATCCCCATTTTACAGATGGGGAAACTGAGTCACAGACTAAGTGACTTGCTCAGGGTCACACAGGGCATCTGTGGTGGAGCAGAGAATTAAACCCAAGTCCCAGGCTAGCACCCTAACCACTGGCCCATCCTTCCTCTCTATCTTGAATATAGATAGAGCTGAAACTAAAAATGACTGTAAGGAATTCACTTTATGTGCCTCCACTGGAAGATCTATCTATCTATCTAGGTTTCTGTACTGTGATATCTGAATAACTAAAGCCATGTTGCTGGGATTCTCCCCTATAATTCCATGGAGCCAAGCATTGCTAACCCGATGCTGTGAAAACCAACCCATTCCCTCTAGGATAACATGAGTGGTGGTGTATCAGAGACAATCCAGTGCCTAGAACCTAAGAAGAAGACATCAGGACAAAACTGTCCAACTTTAACTTTTATAGTGTGACCAGTAATGGATTCTTGGAGCACTAGATTCTGAGATCTGAGTGTAATATATCTGAGTGGATATTAGGAAAAACTTTTTCACTAGGAGGGTGGTGAAGCACTGGAATGGGTTACCTAGGGAGGTGGTGGAATCTCCTTCCTTAGAGGTTTTTAAGGTCAGGCTTGACAAAGCCCTGGCTGGGATGATTTAGTTAGGGTTGGTCCTGCTTTGAACAGGGGGTGGTCCCTTCCAACCCTGATATTCTATGATTCTATGATTCTAAACTAGGGCTGGCTATTGCACTCCTTACTCCTCAACTTCAGTGGCAGATTGCCCAAGAAAAGGCCGAGTTCCTCAGATTGGAAATGCAGTCAAAGCATTCTAAAATTGATCTCATTTGAATTTCCTTCACTGAATTCACACCAGCACCAGGGAGCCAGTTAAAAATACCTTTCTTTGAATTATCAGGCTAATGCCACAAGGAGAAATGAAGGAGACTGTTTTCTAGAGTCAAGCGAGCCATAACTCTCCTGATCATTACTTTTCTATTTTCCAAATAGCTGCAGCAATAATTATCAGACGAACAAAAAACCGAGACAGAGCTTTCTTACTTATAGAAAAATAACACATCAGAGATATGCTCCGTGATAGTGCTTAAAATGGACTATGGAAAGTGTCAACAGTATGAATGGTAAGGAAAGAAGGAACTATTTAGGGAGTAGATAGAGTAAAAAAATTCACATCAACACTTCTTAATTAAAATACTTTTTTATGAAAATGATTCCCCCCCCCCCATATTTTCATTATGTTCAATTTTTTCTGTTTTTTCAACAAAAGAAAACAAAAAAACAAGAATTGAAAACTGAAAAATTGTGGATAAAATTTGTGATTTTTCAGTAAAAAATTGGGCCTTTTGAAAATCAAATGTTTGGTCATCAAAAATGCCAGTTTGTCAAAACTGAATTTTTTCATGGTAAAGGGTCAGTTTTGCAAATTTCTCAACTCAACACATTTTTGAAAAAGGAAACTTTCAAAATCATCACGATGGGACATTTACAAAATTTTTAAAAATCATTTTTTTTTGGTTCCAAGGGACTTTTTGTTTCAAAATGTAAGCTTATTATATTTTAATTTTTTTAAATTAAAAATGGTCACAATTGAATCTAAATCTTTCAAAATTATCAAAACAAAACAATTTGATTGACCCGAACTGTTGGTTTTTTTTCTGGTTCATGACAATTTGTCAAGATTTCAACTTTTTGTCCCTGCTCAGGATTGGAAAATTTGTTGAAATCTCAAATTTTAATTTTAATTAACCATTGGAACAGACTCCCACAGGGGAAAGTGGATTATCTACCACATGGAGTCCTTAACTCCAGATTGGATGTCTCTCTAAAACAGGTGCTACTATTGATTGACAATGTATTGGACTCAATAAAGGAATCACTAGATGAGGTTCTCTGCCCAAGGTTATGCAAAAGGCCAGACTAGAATTTCATAATGGGTCCCTTAAAATATATGTCTGACACTGGGAGACCAGGTGCCAGCTCATACCAAAGTCCCCATGTCTCAAATGAACACTTGCAAACACAGAGCTGGAATTAGTCTGGCTCCCTTGTGTGTTAGTGCTGTTAAAACAGGTATTGGAATTATAAGAATGTGTTTAATGTTTAGACTTTACTAAATGCTTCTGAGCTGCTGCCTGCATTAATCTCAATTATAACATACTGTAAGGTAATATTTGAGCAGTTGAATTGTGAGCCTCTGTAACTGTACTAATCACCAGACAGGAGAGAGACATTAGTGTGACATGCTGACCTTCAACAGAAGACATCACAATCTGCCCAACATTGACACCAGATGGACTGTCATGGGATGTTAAAGAGGACAAAAACATCTGTTGTTCTGGTGTCATCCCCCCCAAAGGTGAGGATGAATCATGCAAAGGGAGTTCTTCCATTAACTAAACTTGCAGCTTAGAGCACATGTCAGGAGAAGCATAAAACCCCCTAACAAGAAGGAACTGATTATCTTTGTGCTGCTTGGACTCTGGGGGGAAAGGTTTGTTAGACATAAGCAAGAAATCCCCATCTGCTTAGCCTGGGTTAGCCCTAAAGGACATATAAAGCTTGCTGATTAGAGATGCTTCTATTACCTTTTGAAAATTAAGATTGCAACTCATTTGTGTATAGGTTTACCTGCTTTAATCTTGTAAATAACTCTCTAGTTTTCTTTTCCTATTTAATAAATCCCTATATAGTTTATTATAGAATTGGCTACAAGAGTTGTCTTTGGTATGAGATCTAAGGTGTAACTGACCTGGGGTAAGTGACTGGTCCTTTGGGACTGGGAATAACCTGAATATTGCTGTGATTCTTGGTGTAAGGGACCATCTATCACAGGGGTAGTTCACCTGGGTGGTGAGATAGATTGGAGAACACAGGGGGACTGTCTGTGACTCCAGAGTTAGGCTGTTTTAGTGCCTGAGGCATATACATATATATTGATAATTGGTTGGTGAAATCTAAGTATAAAACTCACAGCCAATTTGGGGTTTGTGCCCTGGTTTGTAACAGTCTGCCCTGAGGTTGGTGCTCACGCTCTTGAGTGACTGCAGACAGCCTGACAATATGTATCCGTGACATGACGAAAATAATAACAGAGGGGAAATCTTTCTGGAAGTGAGTATCCCAAAAGCAGTGATTGAATCACCATCACCATCATTTGGGGTATTTAAAACAAGATTGGATAAAGCACTGATGAAGGGGTCTGTTCCTGCAACCGTGAGATCAAAGGGGTCAATGGTTGACAGCATTGTCAACCCAAAGAGTTCAAAAATCCCAAGATTGGCTTAAAAATCATGAGCTTTAAAAACACAACAAAAAAACCCAATAAACATTGGGTTCTTTTCCACTTGCCTGCTGGGTTTTGAGCCTTTTGAGGGGGCACAATTTTAAGCATCCTCCATAGCCACAAGACTAGAAATGTACTGCTTTACTTTACTTTTCTTTTCTCAAACGAAAGCTGAGATTATCATGGAATCAATTCCCTCCGGGAGCTGGGATTTTAGGAAAGCCACTAATCAATTTGCAAGAGCTGACCACACTGTGTTGCCTTCACCGGGAGCACCAGACTCCAGGGAGCAA
Organism: Platysternon megacephalum; assembly: GCA_003942145.1. Classification (NCBI taxonomy): domain Eukaryota; kingdom Metazoa; phylum Chordata; order Testudines; family Platysternidae; genus Platysternon; species Platysternon megacephalum. Next base: position 367,551 of record QXTE01000327.1, on the reverse strand, counting down.
TGCGACACTAACTCTAGGGGATAGATTCAATGGGAGTTAATAGGCCTTTTCATTCTCTAATTTCCCCTTATTCTAGGATTCATAGAGCCACATGGAACCCCAGCCATGTGCCACCATCCTGCCATGCTGTCACTGTCCCCTGCTGGGTAGGATCCCTGGTTCTACCTTGTACCTTTAGGTCCATTCTCTCTGCCCAGCACTGTGTTCCCTGATGACACAGGCAGAGGGATTAGAGCACTAGTAAGTGAGGGAGGATCAGAGAGCAGCATGAACCATCTGCAGTGGGGGAGATCAGGGCAAGGGTGGGCATAGACAGGGGGTAGAGAAGGAACAAAGGTGAAAGAGCATCAGCAATGGAGGGGAGGGAGACGGTGGAGAGGTAAAGAGGGAGAGGGAAGATGGGAGGGAAGTAGAAGGAAAAAAAGAAAGGGACAGGATGGGACAGAAGGGCTGAAAAATGGGGGAAGCTCCAGTTCTGAGAGTGCCCGGCCTTGGGGATCTGCTTAGTGTTGGCAGATGTAAGGGATGGGAAGAGGGTCTTCCCCACAGGGTTCTGGGAGATGTAAGGCAGCACGGACCCACCCAGGGCACTGCCTGAGCAGTGTGCCCCCAGTGCAGCTGTGGGCATGGACAAACAATCCCCTCCCAGACCCTCGCTCAGCCCCAGAGCCCTGGACAGTCAGATAGCCAAGGGGTGAGAAACACCCCGCATCACGTTCGTGGCATTTCAGTGGCACGATGCAAATGAACGGAAGAACACAGCCTGGTGACTGGCTGAGTGATGGTCTGCAGGCGTCCTGGTCAGTCCCTGTCATGATGGCATCCGGCTGGGAGACTGGGCAGCAGCTGAGCAGAGCATCGCCCGTAGCAGCTGCGGGGCATGCGGAGGGGGCATGAATAAATGAGGGACAGCCCCTGAAATGCTACAGGGCGGGGCGTGGGCAGGAGGTGTGAAAGGGATGGTGTGACGGGGCTGCCTGTGACAGTGGGGGGCTGGATGCAATGAGACAGGAGGTCCCACCTGGAAAGGCAGGTTTGCAAGTCAGTTTGCTGGTGTTTGCCCTTGCTCAACGGCCCGGGGTATGTAAAAGTTCTCCTGAAGCTCCGGGATGAAGACCATGATCGACAACTTCACTCCTCTGGAACAACAGGGCTCTCTACAACCAGGGTAAAGCTCGTCTGTGCAGGAGACAGAACTTTCTGGAGGGCCCGTCCCAGATGGTGGAATGAACTGTGCCAGACCCATCCCAAACTGCCCCACCTTCCGCTCCAAGCGCAAGGTGCATTTCGGTGACGTGCCTTCTCTAATACAAACATACAGCAACGTGTGGGGGTGGGAATATCCTACCGAAACGAGACATTCCCCTGAGGAGAGAACGAACGTCTGACGGATGGTCGTCATGCCTGCCTGGAAGGCTCTCGGGTACTATGGCGATGAGGGACAGATGAGACTCTATGTAGAATCGAGTTCCTAGCGAAGGGGCGTCTGCATCACAAAACCCACCACCGCAGCTGGCCCTCTGGAGGACGCATTCAGCACTGGGGCCAAGCATGGGACGAAGACTAAACTCCCCTCTTTCCCTGGAGGTGATCCCTCAAGGTCAGGCAGATGGGACAATCTGTAGGACACTCGCTGTCTGCCTTGGGGAAGGGGCCACCAAATTGGCGCCATCCACCAGGCACTAAATCCACATGAAAAAAGGATTGACGATAATGAAAAAGGTAAGGAGGAGAGGTGCCTCGCTGAGAAACCTCCGGTGATTCATGTCTCCCCACACCGACAAGGGGCATTAGATATTTCTGATGAGAAAAGAAGAGGGAAAGAGAGATTGAGGGAGAGAAAGACACTCTGTCAAGCTTGCTTTAAAGACCTCCATTCCACCCTGGGGCTTGTTTTGACTGCCCACGCTGCACGTTAGATGTTTTCCCTTCTATTTACGATGATTATTATGGGCTGCTGCCGGATCCCTGAGTTCCCAGCGAGGCAGCCAGGGCCATTATTAAGGCTTTTTGTCTTTCTCTAAAAACACATCACGACGTTCCCTACCCTCCTCCTGCTGCGCAATAAAATCTAAAGACGATACACGGTCGAGCAGGCTGCCCGCCAGACAGATCCGTGAATAGCCTCATTAGGCACAATAAAGTGCTCCTATTAGCCCCAGGACTTTCCGTGTGGGTCAATGCAATTAGACCAGGCCAAGGGAAGAAGTATGCCAGGGAAGGGAGTGATGTTATGTAGAGTAGACAAAGGCCGAGAGTGATCAGCCAATGAGCTCTGTCCACAGCATATGGGGAAATGGGATCATTCACGCAGGGCTAGGTCATCGCTGCATTAACCCCAGCCATTCAGGAGTGTCTGGAAAAGTGACACCTCTCTCCCACCTTTATCTATTTCATAAGATTTGAGGAGCATCGCCCTGAAGCCTAGAATGCCTGCTGAGTCAGGCATGTGGCTAGGGATGCAGACTCTGGGGTGGGGTTGGGGATGAGGGGTTTGGGGTGTAGGAGGGTGCGCCGTGCTGGGATTGAGGGGTTCGGAGGACGGGAGGGGATATGGGTTGGGGCAGGGGGTTGGGGCACGGGAGGGGGTCAGAGGTGCAGGCTCCGGGTGGCGCTCACCTCAAGCAGCTCCTGGAAGCAGTGGCATGTCCCCCCTCTGGCTCCTATGTGAAGGCACAGCCAGGCGGCTCTGCACGCTCCCCATCCGCAGGTGCCACCCCCGCAACTCCCATTGGCCACGGTACCCGGCCAATGGGAGCTGCGGAGCTGACACTTGGGGTAGGAGCAGCATGCGGAGCCCCCTGGCTGCCCCTACATATAGGAGCCAGAGCGGGGACATGCCGCTGCTTCCAGGAGCTGCGCGGAGCTACAGCAGGCAGGGAGCCTGCCTTAGCCCCGCTGCACCACCGGACTTTTAATAGCCCGATAAGCGGTGCTGACCGGAGCCGCCAGGGTCCCTTTTCGACCGGGCGTTCTGGTTGAAAACCGGACCCCTGGCAACCCTAGTGCATTTGTGCATACTCTGGGGTGGTCTCTGAGAGTAGGTACTCCCCTGTTTCAGGTGATTTACGGGACGGACTTCACTATATTCCTGCTATTCTGCAGATGGCGAATGGCAAGGGTAGATGGGCATCTAACTCCGTTAGGCCCCTTGCTTCCTAGCCTGAGTATTTCTTCTGATTAATTTCCAAGCAGCACAGGAAGGGGGGGGGGGGGAGAATCCTTCCTTCAGAGCCACACAGGGCTGTGTGTAAATCACTCACCCAACGAAGCTCAAACTGAGCGGTGGGAAGGCTCCGTGCTCTCTTACACATCACTGACCTCAGCGCTGCCGCCTGCCTGGAACAAAGCAGATTTTGGATCACATCTCGGCAATTGCTGCGAACGGAAGCCAATCAAATGTACAATTAAAGTCTCCAGTCAGCAAAGAAGTATTTTTGAAATTAATTAGTCCAGCTGAAACGCGATTGATTAAAGACCCAAGGCCACAATCTGGTAAACCCTGAAGCATGTAATATTCTAAGACCCTATTAAATTTTCATGTTCTTTCTCAGTAGCTCTGCTGCTGTGGAGGCTTATTGCCCTGTTGTTTATGTGTAAACAGCTTTACTGTCTCCAAACAGCTTCTTTGTGCTGGCTGGGCCATTGAAGGTTGGGAGAGAATCAAACCGATCTTGGTCCTTTGACCCCAGACTGAACCAGAAGCAGATCCAAGGAGTCAGCTTAATTTCAGCCTTTGTTTTGCTTTTCACACACCTGGTTTGGACGCGGAAATATTGGAATGCCGTAAGGAAAACTGTGTGGTAGGAAGCACTCCCACAATTCTCACAAGGAGCCCATTCCCAGGAGCCTGCTACTATATAGAGGAGACTGGGAGTCAATTTTTGACTACATGACACAACCCAGCCGCTTTCTTTGTGGTTCTTTCTCAGCTGATCAATTCACTCATCAAAAGTCAGCATTTGCCCCAGGCACTAGATTGGTGCAGGAATAACCAGAGAGGGGCGGCTGGTTAGAAAGGAGACAGCCCAATGCTAATGAGAATATGTGTGGCAGGGAATGGGGAATAATGAAATGTACTAGTGACATAGCACTTCACAAGTCAGGTTCACTAGTGCTGGCACAGGCAGGTGTAGATTATTTCTCCTACCAGCCTGACCTTTTCTGCCAAGTGTGTGTGAGTATGTGGAGTGGTGTTTTGCCATTAGACGGGCTCTGGTTCAACTGGAAGTTATGGGGCTCCGTTTTTGCCAGAAATATTTTGGTTTTCAGCCAAAAGCTGAACATTTTTGGTTCTCTAGCATTCGTTTCTTAATGAAATATTGACATTTTTCATGGCAATCAGACACTTTTCATGAAAATATTTGTTTGGTTGAAAATGCAGTTTTCGGTCAAAAAACAGTTTTGATGGAAATTTTTGACTCGCCCTCCTCCAACCACTCCTGAACATTTGACATCAGCTCCAAGCCTTGATTTTGGCAGCTCTTTATCTTTATAACAGGCATGTCCAAACCCAAGGACCTCCAGCGGTGTTCTCCAAAACTGGATCCAAATGTTGCAGTTTGTGCTTGACTCCAGTAGCGGCGCCAGCTTTTTCGGCGCCCTAGGCGGCGGAAGGTCCCGCCCCCAAAATTGGACGGACGGACGGGGCGCCGGCGCCCCCAAAATAGCAGCGCCCTAGGCGACTGCCTAGGTCGCCTAATGGGTTGCGCCGGCCCTGCTTGACTCTAGTCTGGAGAACTGGTTCCTGTAACTATCCACCTGCATCTGGAGTTTTCTCTGAACCTCTTGCGTCTACAAAATCAGGTTGAAAATGGCAGGAGTAAATGCTTTCATCTGGAATGTCCACTATATCTTGCTAACCAATTCACTGGCGCTACCAAGATGATGGCATTTCTTGGGCTATTTTGGATCTTCCATGTCCAATGCAGGTGAACCCAAATGCTCATGGAAATGAGGAAAGGACAAGCACACCATTTTCAAACCTAAACACAGGGTCAGGATTTACTCTGAATTTTGAGCAAAGATTGGTTCTTATTTACTTGCATGATCTGTGGCCCCCACCCTAGCCCCAATTTCATAGTTTCACTATATTCCTTTGCTGACTCTCGGCATTTCCCTTTATCCTTGCATTTGGGCCCCAAGATGGGTTTTATGTGAAAGTGACACCATGGCTCCTGTAGATCTGTCCCTGTGCTGGATTGCTCTTGTCTTTATTAGAACCATTAATTTGCACCCTGCTCTGCCCTGAGCATCTTTCTGAAGTGTCTTCCGTGACTCTGGCAGCTCCTGTTATATCCGGAAGACAAATTGTTGGTTCTGTCCATGAGGGTTTTTTATTTTTAATAAAACCTGCTTGTGCTGTTGCCCCGGGGACTTGTTGAAGTTGCTGAAGTTAAAGATAAAATGTACTTGCTGCTGTTCCTGGAGAGAAGCATTGTGTGTTCTATGAAACTCATTTAATGAACATCTGTAAAGGGTAGAGATGGGATTAAAGCGTAACCTAGGGGCCAAAGCCCCTTGAATTTAGCAGACATTGAAATCCAGAGCCAAATCTGTACTTTACAGATGTCCTCTGGCTCCATAATGGTTTGGAACAAAACCAGGATATGAATGTCTCTCCCCTTGGAGAAGTTCAAATCCATGTCCTCTAACTCAATGTTGGTCTGAACCAAAACCAGGTTCTGAGCAGCCATCGCAGTATAGTTAAAGAGATACAATCGCCACTAGTATGGATGCATTTTAGCCGTATAAAGGTGACTTATCCTACAGCCAGTCCTGTAAAGGAAGGAGAATAAACTAGACCAATATAAGGCATCCTTATACCAATATAATTGCACCCCTATTATAGGTTGTACTGAATTAACTTTTTTGGTAGAAAAATCACAACCCTAAATTAAACCAGTATAAAACCTGCCTGAAGATATGGCCTCACACCAGAAAGCTGTGCTCAGGAAGGTGTAATTAGAGCTAAGTGATTCTTTGTTCTGCAAGTAGAAATTTCATTGAAAAACACATTTTTCAGACTTCCGAAATAACATGCAAATTTAGGTCAAATTCGACAAATAGTCTGCACCAAAAAAACCCTCATTTTTTTTTTCAAAATGTTTCATTTCGACCATTTCCAAATATTTAATGTTGGGTTTGTTTTTTTTCATTTTCAAATTTGGCCAATTTTAAATAAACAAAAGAAAAGGGTCAAACCACCCCGAACTGGCCAGGTCAAACAGAAGAAAAAAAAATAGTTTCAAGGCAACTGAAACGCTTCTGTTGATTTGAAGGGACATTTTTTTTGAGTTTTTCAATTTGAAGAAAAAACTGGTTTGGGTTGGAATCGAACTGGATTTTTTCCCCAGATGTTTCAGTTCATGCTTGAACTGAAAAATGCCATTATTCACTCAGTTCTACATAGAATGCCATTGTAGAAACCGCAGCAGTGACGCTTGGGAGCTTTCCTCCCAGTTAATCCTGGGGGGACTTGACAATGTTTGGAGACTCGGGCTGAGATAAGGAACCCGAGGTCTGGACTCTCATCTGGTTGTTCTCTGAAAATCTCCAAAACTCTCACATTTGCAAATGAGGGCTGGAAAACAGGCTTTCTCAGGGGATTTCAGACACTTTCCATTTGCAGTCAGGCCAAAAGCACTTACTTGCTGCAGAGAATTATTCATTTACTTTTTGGATCAAGTCCATCCAAAATAGAGAAAGGACAGGTTAAAGAATATTTAGATAAGTGAGATGTATTCAAGTCGGCAGGGCCTGATGAAATTCATCCTAGGGTACTTAAGGAACTAACTGAAGCAATCTTGGAACTGTTAGCAATTATCTTCGAGAGCTCATGGAAGATGGGGGAGCTCTCAGAGGACTGAAAAAGGACAAACATAGTAACTATCTTTAGAAAGGGGAACAAAGAGGACCTAGGGAATTGTAACCTATCTTTGATACCTGGAAAGATACTGGAACAAATGATTAAACAATTTGTAAGCAACAAGAGGTTAATAGGTTTATAAGGAGTAGCCAGCATGGATTTATAAAAAACAAATCATGCCAAACCAACCTAATTTCCTTCTGTGACTGGGTTGCTGGCCCAGTGGGTAAGGGGAAGCAGTAGCCGTGATATTTCTTGATTTTAGTAAGGCTTTTGACAGTGTCCCACAATACATTCTCATAAGCAAACTAGGGAAATGTGGTCTAGATTAAATTACTATGAAGTGGGTGAACAACTAGTTGAAAGACTGTACTCAAAGAATAGTTATCACTGGTTTACTGTCAAACTGAGAGGGTGTAACTAGTGGGGTCCCACAGGAGTGAATCCTGGGTGCAGAACTAGTCAATGCAGCAAAGAATCCTGTGGCACCTTATAGACTAACAGACGTTTTGCAGCATGAGCTTTCGTGGGTGAATACCCACTTCTTCGGATGCAAGTGAAGTGGGTATTCACCCACGAAAGCTCATGCTGCAAAACGTCTGTTAGTCTATAAGGTGCCACAGGATTCTTTGCTGCTTTTACAGATCCAGACTAACACGGCTACCCCTCTGATACTTGAACTAGTCAATGTTTTCATTAGTGACTTGGTGTGACGAAGTGAGAATGTTTTGTTGTATTATTTGAATACTGAGGGGGAAGGTTGCAGGGGAGCTGGGCTGGGACTGTCTGCATGGGGGAAGGGAGATACCTGAGCATGTAACATGAGAACCCAGGAGGGGAGTTGGAGACCAGGTAACACCTTTGATGGGGAATTCGGACAAAGGAAAAGGCTGGGGGAGGAGCCGTGGGGGAAGGGAGAAAGGAGATGCCTGGAAGGGGTTGGGAGTTTGGGGGAAGCTGGCTAGGAAGGAAGAGGGGACTCTGACGGGGCTGGGGCTTCCCAGCGGGGAGAGTGGCCTCCCTGGGGCCCCCAGATGGACCTAACTAAAGGGAATACTGTTGTCTGTACTGGCAAGACCTGTTTTGGACTGTGTTCCTGTCGTCTCAATAAACCTTCTGTTTTACTGGCTGGCTGAGAGTTATGGTGAATCGCAGGAAGCCGAGGGAACAGGGACCGGACTCCCCCACACTCCGTGACACTTGGATAATGGAGTGGAGGGTCTGCTTATAAAATTTGCAGATGACACCAAACTGGGAGGGGTTGCAAGCACTTTGGAAGACAGGATTAGAATTCAAAATGACCCTGACAAATGGGAGAATTGGTCTGAAATCAAGAAGATGAAATTCAGTAAAGACAAGCGCAAAGTACTACCCTGAGGAAAGACAAGTCAAATCTACAGCTACAAAGTAGGAAATAACTGGCTATGTGGCAGTCCTGCTAAAAAGGATCTGGGGGTGATAGTGGATCACAAATTGAATAAGATTCAACAATGTGACACAATTACAGAAAAGGCTAATATCATTCTGGAGTGTATTAACAGGAGTGTCGTATGTAAGACACAGGAGGGAATTGTCCCTCTCTTCTCAACACTCATGGGGTCTCAGCTGGATTGCTGTGCCCAATTCTGGGTGTCACACTGGGTGTCACAAAGATGTGGACAAACTGGAGAGAGTCCAGAGGTAAGCAACAAAAATGACCAAAGCTTTAGAAAACCTGACCTATGAGGGAAGGTTTAAAAAACTGGGCATGTTTAGTCTTGAGAAAAGAAGACTGAGGGGGGCCCTGATAACAGTTTTCAAATATGTTAAGGCCTGTTATAAAGAGGACAGTGATTAGTTGTTTTCCATATCCACTGGAGGTAGGATAAGAAATAATGGGCTTAATCTGCAGCATGGACATTTATGTTCGATATTAGGAAAAACTCGATAAGGATCGTTAAGTTCTGGAATAGGCTTCCAAGGGAGGTTCTGGAATCCAGTCATTGGAGGTTTTAAAGAGCAAGTTGGACAAACACCTGTCTGGGATGGTCTGGGTTTACTTGGTCTTGCCTCAGCGAAGGGGGCTGGACATGATGACTTCTTCAGTTCTCTTCCAGCCCTACGTTTCTATGATTCTATCTGTGACAATGTCTCAGCATCCCCAAGGTGGAAACGCCTTGGTCTTCACCTGCTGTCTGTGACACTAATAGGGATACAGGCCTCATCAATTCCCGAAACCTTGGCCTTCGGCTGTTGTTACCCAAACTGATCATCAAGATCCTTTGAGGTTCACCAATCACTACCTGATGCTCTCTTGGGAGGAATCTAGGCAGTGAAAAGCATGTTTGCTGACTGTATTGAAAGGACTGATCCAATATTTGCTCTTCCCTAACTTCATTAGACATGGCTGGAAAATTTCTCTCCCACACCCTGAAAATGTCAAGTTTTTAGCAAAAGATTAAGAATATTGAAATATTTTAATTCTGCAATGTGGTGCCTCATGGGAATTATAATTCAGGTGCCTCATGCTCCCAATCTCTCCATAGCAGGCCCTCTGGTCAGATTACATCTCCCTTGATGCACTATAGTGGTGAGGGGATGCAATGCATTGTGGCAGTCTCATGGCTGCAATACATCTGGGAGATGTAGTCCAGCTAGGGATCCTGGCTCACAGAAGAGAACTACAACTCCCATGAGGCACTGCAGGAGCAGTGCCGAATGAAAATATTTTGGTTTACAGCTAAAATATTTTGGGTTTCAGCTGAAAACAAACAAAAAAATCAGTTTGGGGGCATTTGATTTTTCGATGAAGAACCAAAATTTTCCTGGACCGCAGACACTCTTCATGAAAATTCTTGTTTAATCGAAAACACAATTTTCCATCAAAAATCACGCTTCAATGGATAAAACTTTTAACCACTCCTAAACTTCATGCAAAATAATTAAAACTCAGCAGGACTCCCTGACCAGCTAGTATAAATCCCTTTGGATGTTAAAAGCAGATGTGCAGTCTGGGAGGAAAAATGGTTTTCTTGGCACCCAAATCTCTCTAATTATTATTCTGGTCATTTCCCTCCTTTCTCTCTCCATCTTGAGGAAGGAGCAGAGTTTCCATGAGTTTGAATTTGGATTTATTCCCAGCTTTTTTTTTTTTATGCTTCCCCCTGTTAATTAAAACTAATAAATCTGCACTACAGAGTTTGCAAAGCAGAGGGACAAGCCACAGTTATCTCAAAACAGCAAGGCCAGCTCACACATTTCCCTCCACCCATTATCTATTGATTTAGTTATTCATTCTGTGCTTGAGCCATTTCCAGAGCTTGGCTGCTGATCAAAACGTTACTCCTGTGGTGTGTGGAGTTTTTCTTTCACAATTTTCAGGTGCCCCAATAGCTCTTAACGAGTGCTTTTCTCAGTAGAGCTCAAAGCATTTTACAAAGGAGGTCAGTGTCATTATCCCTATTTTACAGATGAGGAAACTGAGGCCCAAAGCTGCGACAAGACTTGCTCAAGGTCACCCAGACATGACAGAGCCAGGAACAGAAGCCTGGAAACAAATAGCTGAGGGAGCTGTGTTTTAGCTTTTCCCTCCACCCACCTCTTGTTCCACCCACTGACACCTTCATGATAAAGGTAAAGAAATCTCATGCTTCATGGCACAAGTCGATTCCTGCTTTGGTCAGGGGAAAATGTTTCCGTGTTCAGAATTGCACAGTTCATCTAGTGCATTATGAAGATTCTTGACTTCTTCTTTAGCCTTGGGGGCAGTTGGTCAGAGAAAGAGAATCAATTATCTTATGGCAAGTACTAGGGCTAACCGTTTCAAAAGTGGCCAGTGATTTTGAGTGCCCAACTTGACACCCGTCGGGTCAGATTTTTAGATGCTAAGTATTCCCAACCCCAGCTGAAATCAATGGAGATCTCACTCACCATATAATAGGGTGATTATAAGGAAACTATGCCCTCACTCTCCCTTTGTGTAGGGACCGGGGCATGGACAGTCAGACCTAATGGTTAGAGTCAGGCGTCTGGAATCAAAGCCAGGAGTCAAGTCAGGGGTCAGTGTAGGAGCAGGGATCTGGAGTGGGGCAGGAAAGCAGGAACCAGGAGCAGAGGCAGGTCTGGGATGAGGAGGGCAGGAACCAGGAATACGCTGGGAGTTAGGAACCAGGTGTCAGGCAAGTAGTCAGGGTCCATAGTATCAGCCAGCCAAGGTTACACCTACTGGCTCAGACAACTTTCTGCGCCTCTTTCTGGCTTAAGTAGTGTGTCCCAGCCAATCGGTGGGGCTGGACGTCTCCTCCAATCAGTAGCTTTATGGGCGGGGCTCTCTGTGAGCTAGAGCGTCACTAGCCCCTTCTCCGGGGAATCAGGTGAGCTGCCGTGTGGTGGCCACTGTCTGAGCAGTGCTGGGGTTCGAGGCCTGCGATCCCTCACACTTTGGGAAGATGGCCTAGTCATTCCAATTTGATTCTGTTCCCAGCCTCCCACTGACTTTCCTTGTGACTACACAATGGGTGCCTAACTCCCAGAGGCTCCTTTGAACATCCCAGCCTTAATGTCTCTGCGTCTCAGCGCCCCCAGCTCGCTAATAGCATGGCCAGGAGGGTGTGAAGATGCCTCAAGAACTATGGTGATGATTGGTACAGGAAAGCCAATTAATAAGTAACTTACCCTCAGACTGAGAGACGGGGCAGAGGGCTGGGTCCAAGGAGAATTCGGACTGAAAACATGGGCTCATCCTACAGACTTTCAGAGGCAGGAGAAGTTTTCCTGAAATGGCTTTCAGTCTGGAGTCTGTGTTTTCCTTCTGCCTCTGAGTAATAAAGCTCCTGGTAGCCATAGCAACCAGACAGGGCTTATTCCCTGCAAGCAGCGAAACTTCGCAGAGCCGAGCTGTGCTGGAGAAATGGACGGGGAATGTAGACGTGAATGACCGGCAATCCCTCCAATCAATACTATATGAATTTAAGACCACGGGTGTTAGGAGGGTGCATGTAAGGATAAGGAAGTGAATCCTAGCTTGACTGGACAAACGAAAAGGCAGGAGCAATGGGCTGAGAGAAAAACACCTTGTTCACCAGTGCCCGTAACTCGGGCCCTCATGCCCGCCAAGCTGTGCCCAGAAGACGCTATGCCAGTGTCACCCACTGGTCAGTGCGTGTCACGTCACATGTCCCCTGCTGGGTCCAACACAGGAAGGCTGCTGCAGCTGCCCTTTGCAAAAGTTGACTCTGTAGCTTAAGCTGCAGAGAATCCATGTGTTTGGCTGGGGAGGCCAAATTCCTGGTGTTGGCCGGGATGGCAACTCTCACACCAGGTCCCAGCTTCCACCCATGTGGGTTGTTGCTGCAGTCTCCTTTGCTAGCCGAGTGAGATTGGGTAAAGTGTCCAAAAGCACCGACGTCATCGAGGAGCTTAGCCCTTGAATTTCAGTGGGATTTAGGCTGCTAAGTCACATTGTGTCTGGTCAGCCCTTGGCCATATGTAGGGTGACCAGATAGCAAGTGTGAAAAATTGGGATTGAGGTGGGGGGTAATAGGCACCTATTTAAGACAAAGCCACAAATATCGGGACTGTCCCTATAAAATTGGCACATCTGGTCACCCTCGCCATATGGTTCAGCCTGCAGAATTTTCAGCAGGGCTCAGAACCCACAACTGGGACCAGACTGGCTCAGAGCCCTGTAACCAAGGCTCTTCTGAAAATAAAAGCCTTATTTTGGTTCCCAGTTGGGAGATGGCATTTAGGACACGCCTCTGCGGGTACTGTCAGCTGGTGTAAATTGGTTTGGGTCCATTGATTTTAAGGAAGCTGCACAAATTTCTACCAGCTCAGGATCTGGCCGCTATCCTCTAGGGTCTGTGGTTGAAAAGGTCTCTTTTCTGGTCAGTGGGGTCAGAACTACTCCCTCCCCGAGGGACTGGCTGTCTTTTGTGTCTGCCTGAGATGATACGCTCAGGTCTGGTCTACGCTGCGAGTCAGTGAGCACAGCACTTCATTAACGCTCACCAGGGAACTTTGAAATCGCGTCAGCAGGGCCTACACGGGCCAGTTAATACGCAACATGTTGGTGCACATTAGAATTCAGCCCCCCGCGGTGCTCCTTGCCGCACCATGTAGCTAAGCCCTTAGATATAATGATGCAGTCGAAGAGTGGGATGATTAGGAATGGGTGAAGCCAGTGGAGTCTCCCACTATATTTCTGTGTTTGAAAAGAATTGCAAAATTAATTTCACTTTGCAAACATTATAAAGGATCAGTAGCTCCACTATAATTACTCTGCAGCTATATGTTTTGATTCAAGTACAGGTCTGTCGCATCTGAGGCGCATTTAACATGTGCGATTTCAGCTTTACGCAGTCGGCAAAAACGATAAAAAAGAGAAAAATAACAATTTAAATACTGTTTCTGTAGATAGATAGATAGATGGGGTGGATGGGGATAGATAGATAGATAGATACTAGGGCTAGTTGAAACATTTTGAAATTCACAATTTCAGCTACATCTGTCATTGACATTTCAAATTTGGCAACAAAGAAACAAAAACAAGGATAAGATTTTCACCAAAAAATTCATCCTGTTTTTGGACCAGCTATGGAGCTGGTGAAAAAATTACAAAATTTGAGATTTCAATAAAAATCACTTCTCAAAATTTTGAATGTGATGAAAACAGAGACAACAGTTTTGTGAAAATCTTTGCAAAAAAGGTGTCCCATTTTCCAACCAGCTGTATTATTAATATTCTGCACGTGACATGACCATAGCACATGTATTTTGCTGAAATGGCTGCTATGGGAAGGAACTATACATTTTATTGCCATGAGCTGTACGGGTATGAGTTTTACAGGGAACGAGCACCCGCAGATCCCATGTACTTTTCAAGTTATTTCCCCACCCGCAAAAACAGCTGAAAAGGACAGTGATAAGTCGGGACTTCTCACACTTTTTCATCCCATGATCCACTCCTTGAGACAAAGAACCTCTCCCAACCATCTCCTCTATTGATCAACATAGCACGACATCTTTAAGAACAAATGAACTCAACTGGTGTTACACCAGGTCCAGAGCTAGTGTAACTCCACATAGTTTCATTAACTTCAATTTGCATTGGCAGAGAATCTGGATCAAAAATTGTTTCCTTTGTTCCTTTACTCCTGCTTTCTCTGCTCTCCTCATTTCACTGCCCATCCGATCTAAACAGCATCATGCTTCTCCCATGAACACACACCTTGTGGCAGCATCTCCTAAGCTCCTCTTCCCTCAGCAACTCTTTGCCTCTTGGGTGCAACTGGCTAAACTTTCGTCACTGAAACCTTTTTCCGATGACAAATGGCGTTTTGACCCAAACCGCATTTTTGGGGGGGAAATTTCATTCTGGGCCAAATTTTCCTTTTTTTATTCCTCAATGAAAAACCAAAAACAAATTCAGTAAAAAGTTTCCATTATCAGCAAAAAGGTCTGGCTGCTAATTTTAGAAAATGGAAGATTGTTACCAAAATCCAATTATTTTTAGTGAAAAACATTTTCAAAGAATGAAACATTTTTTGCTTTTTCTTTGAAACACTTGGGTTTTTTTTTTTTTCATTTTCTCCCTACACTTTCAGTGAAAAAATAATTGGCCTTTTTCAACCAGCTCTGCTCCTGGGGTTTGATTTGTCATGGGGACAGCCACAATTCTCTCACGGACACCAACAGCTGTTGTGGGAGCCAGCTAAAATCTTACTCCTGGTAGTGGTAAAATCTCATGACCTGCTGTGACTCTTGCATCATCAGAGAATGAGCGTTGGTCCATAGATTATAAATTTGCTGCACTTCAAGAAACCTAAGAGTTCAATAGTCTGAACATCCTCCACTAAGCTTATCTATGACTATTAATCCCCATCCGTTTATACTTATGACCCAATCTGGCATCCCTGGCATCCAATCACCTGAGTGACTCCAGTGAGTTCAGTTGGCGATACACTATTGTAAATCAAGCCACTTATTTAGGTGCTGAAACATGGTCTGGAAAGGCTGGCCAGAGCTGAGCAAAGACATGACATCTCCTACCTCCTTATTCAGCTTTTTCTAAAAGACAATTCTTACTCCACTTTCCTTCACGTTGCTGGCTCAATCTGCTCCTTATTACGCTGTATCAATCATCGCTATGCACGTGGAATTTAGTGAGACACGATTAGTGCATTACTTGTGTTCTGCCAATGCTGTGATCTCACAGTGCAAAAAGTCTCTGAAGCTGGGTGCAACGTCATTTCCAAAATGCAGGGGAGCAAATGCAGGAGAGTTTTCCCTGCTTGCACTGGGGCTTAATTATTCGAGTTGGGTGGGGAACAGTTTTCCCATCACATGAGAATTTTTGAGAAATGTTCCCATCCCAAATCAGGGTGAAAAGTCGAGATCTTGAAAATGTTTGCACTCTGATAATCCAAAAATAAATAAAACATTAGGATTGGCTCAATGACAATGCTTCATTTTGATAAATTTCAAACAGTTCATTTAGCTTTTGACCTTTTAAACCCTTTTTTAACCTATTCCTTTTAGTATAAATTTACTAAAAGCGGAAAATTTCCAGCCAGTTCTACTAATTTTGTTCAGTGCATGGATCCTGCTCTGTGACCAATGAAAGCAACTGATTGCGGCACCTTGATCCTTCCAGTGAGAGCCAGGGTCAATTTTTCAGGCATGTTAATTGTTTTACACTGTTTCCAGAAATTGGCAAATTGTGGGTTTTGCCTCGTTTGTAAATCAGAGCTCCGGCCATGTGCTCTTCCTCGGAAAGATGGTTGGACTGTCGAGGATTCCAGGATGCATTTCAACTGTCTGGATTTGGCAATGAGTGGAATCAATTTTATAATTAAAGAAAGAAAGAACAAGAAAAAGGAAAAGAGAAAACATCCTCCAGGTCCAAATGACAACTCTATCTTTTAGCAAACCTGCTGTAAACATATGCACAGAGACTGGCTGCCATTAATGGAATTTGCTGCTTATTGTCACAGTATTAAGAATGTTCTCTTTTGTTTTCACAAAATGTTCTACTTGAAATAGGAGAGTTCAAATGAAATATTGCTTCACATTAATAACGAGGGGTGGTTTTGTTCCTTTATATTTGATGCATAAATTGGACCGCTGTACCAGAACATGTTGTTATTGGCATATATAGGATATAGCCATATTCCCACTCACTCCCAGTGTTGGAGTCAAGATACAATCCCAGCTACAGGCGCTGACCTTGCAAAGAGTGGGCTGGTTCTAATTAGTTTGGTAGCTACTTAAGACCAGTGGTACTTGCTTCATAGGAAGTGAGACCAGGCTAAGCAGGACTTGTTTTGGAGAGAGAGGAATGGGAGAGCCATATTTGTTACCGTCATCCAATCAGGGAGGAAAAACAAGGCCGTGAGTTAAATTCTATATTACGCCCCCGGACATGCATCTTAGAAAACATAGCCCAGGGGGAGTGGGGCAAAGGGTAATTTTATACCACCCTTGTATCTTCCAGAGTCCAAGCCAAAACAACCCAAGCGTAAGATAGAGCAGCCCAAGGGCTGCTGTAGCTTATGGCAGCTTCCCCATGGCTGCCTATGATCTGTGCAGCAGCTCAGAATCCTCCCAAGAGCTCAGTGCTACAGGCATGCCCCTTCCCACCCCATAGCTGGGGGATTTGCAGGGTGACAGGCCGCCTCACCACCCCAGAGAGGAATCCGGGCCAACCTGGGGAATCATCCCTATCCTTGTAAAATGTGGGATAAGAGAGTTCAGTCACTGGAGCTGGAGCTCACGTACTGTGGGCTAGATCGCAGCTGGGACAGAAGAGCTGTGCTGGGCATAAGGGGCTGTAAGACACTGGCTTACGCTCCTTCGTGGCCTACTTAGAGTGTGGACAAACAGACACTGCACACCCACTGCCCCAAAACACACCAGCCAGCACAGGAGACGGCATGGAGGAGACAGCCCTTTGCTACCAATGAGAGCTGAGCAAATCACAGATTTTACAGGTTGGGGGCTGAACCAAAACATCTGAACACCCCCCTCAGCCCCCTCCCCGCAAAAAATGGTTCAATGCAAACGTTTCGTTTTAAAATGGCCGAAGTGAACCACTTCTGTTTTTTCTAAGGATTTTTTCCTGTTCTTTGGTGGCTGAAACTATTTGCTGAATTCAGCCCGAATTTGAAAACTATTTTGGTGCCCCCAAAATGCATTATTCAGCACATTTACTATTAACCAACACTTTTTTGCCGAGCTCTATTACCAGCAGGGAGCAGTAGTTATTTAGTACCCGCCCCCGGAGCAAAATGGAGTGGGGAGGGAATTTTGCCTTTCTTTAATAATTACTGCAGCTATGCCCTGCCCCTTATGCAGTAACCCCACTGCCTACACTAGTAGGGTGACCAGACAGCAGGTGTGAAAAATCAGGACGGGGGTGAGGGGTAATAGGTGTCTATATAAGAAAAAGCCCCAAATATCAGGACTCTCCCTATAAAATTGGGACATCTGGTCACCCTAGACCCCAGGAAACGTCCTTCCACAGCAGAAAGCTGAGGTTGGAAATTGTTGTTCCAAACCATTCAGCGAAGCATTTGAAAGAATGACTCCTTATGCAGGCATTAGGTTCCCCTAAAGGCTTTGCAAACAGAAAACACGGCTACATTTGAAGTGACTATCATTTGCATGATAACATGGACAAACCTTTTGACCAGCTGTGGAAATAAGGAATGATGCTACTCAGCTTCCGGGAAAGTGAGATCTTTTAGGTGATAGAATCAATAACAGAGCAGGTCAGACTGTTTTCATCAAATCTGATGTCCAGGACAAAACGGGGACATTTCTTTCTGATGAACCTTTTTTTTCTTTCTTTTTTTTTTCAAATTGCACTTTACTTCTTCCCATGATTCCCACCCGCCTCTGACAATGCCCAGAGCACCAAACGCAGCTCGATATGGCCAAATGCTGTAGCAATAAACCCAGGGAGAGGAGATACATTAAACCGTACGGCCATTCAGCAAGCAACCAGGATGAAGATTTAAGGGCTATTGTGGAGAAATCCTTTAAACCCATCAGCATAGTATAGCAACAAGAAAGGCAAATGGGTATCTGGGATGCGTTTGATGCCGGGAAGGAATACAAATGAGAAGGGATATTGGAACTTTAACAGACAATCCTTGCTTAGACTTTGCATACCAGACGTGTCTGCTTCATTGTCAGCAGATTGTTATTGCCCCAGAAAGGGTGTGAGTGGAGCAAAGAGAATGACTCCTGATTTTAGGATTCATTACTTGGAGGAACGGTTAAAAGAGTCTCTTCCTTAGAATTAGAGCTGGTTGGGAGTTCTCTGATGAAAAGTTTTTTTAATTAGAAAATGCTAATGTGCTATCCCCGAAACTGAAACGTTTCATGGGAATGGGTCAGTTTTGACTAAACTTTTGTCAGGAAATGGGCCCAGGTCCAGGATGGAATTTCAGGTCAAAACCAGAGCAAGAGAGTCCAAGACTCTGCCCAGAGTAGCCAACATCCTGGTGGTTCGAGTACTCCCTGGGGCTGTAGATGACCCCGGTTCAAGTCCTTGCTCCGCTAAATGGACATGGAAATTGAATTGCTCCAACAGGCCAGATTGAAGTAGATTCCTCCCCACATAGGCAATATCCCAGTGGTTAGGGCACTCCCCTGGGACCCCACTTCAACCTCTGTCTGACTCAGAGCAGGAATCTGAACCCAGGTCTCCAACATCTCAGATGATTGCCCTAATCCCCAGCCTGTCTCGCGTGTGTGTATCTCACCCGCTCTGTTTTTTTCAGAAAATAAGGTAGAAAGGAATCAGCTTCATCCTGATGTAGAATGGGGAAAAAATAAAATTTTGGCGGGATGAGAAGACCAATCCTACTTTAAATACCACTTTCGGAGTGGCCCTACAATAACAAACCAATGTGTGCAGTCCAGCAGACAAGATTAACCTTGCACTTACTAGGGCCCAAAACAACATCACCAAGCTACAAACAAGGGCATGTAGGGCAGCTGCCATTTTGTGAGGCAGAGTTGATGCAGCATGTTACAAAGGACACACACACACCATGCTCTCATCTTGGAGACTTTACTTTTGATCTTTCTTGTTCTGTTTCCCTTAATCAAAAGTACAAAAACCACAGAGGCAGAAAGTAATGGGTAGCTCTTAGTGGCCCTGGTTCAGCAAAGAATTGAAGCACATGATTAACTTTAAGCCAGGGTTCAGTCCCTTTGATTTCAGTGGGACTTGATCGTGTGCTTAAGTGCTTGGCTGAAGACGGATGCTTTCCTGAACCAGGGCCTGTGCGTGGAAAAACTTAGCAGATTGAAGCAAGTCATCATGATCTTTAAGTACCTACAAGGAGAGCAGGTTATGGATAGCACATGGCCCTTTAATCCCGCTAGCAAAGGCAGAATGAGATCCAATGGCTGGAAGTTGAAGCTAGACAAACTGAGACTGGAAATAAGGTGCAAAATTTTAACAGTGAGGTTAATTAACCATTAGAACAACTTTCCTGGGGGAGGGGAGGCTCCTCCACCTTGCTCACTTGGATCCTTTAAACTGCGACCGGATATCTTTCAGAATGGTGTGTTTCAGCTCAGCCAGGAGTGACAGCTGGATGCAGGGATCACTGAGGGATGTTCTCCAGTCTGTGTTCTACCGGAGCTCAGATTCGAGGATCATATTGTTCCCTTCTGGCCTTAAACTCTGTTTTAGTTTAGTTTAGTTTTGAACCTCAGAAAAGGTTTGCTTTGGTTTCTGGATGAGTCTGCAATGGTGATTAGATTTTAGTAAGTTATCTCCCATGAGCAATCTATCCAGGAGGTTGGGGGGGTTTTGCACCACCATAGGTAAAGCCTTCCCCATAGCTTAGATTGGTCCAGCCTACACCAGGCAGTTCGTGTTTTCAGGTAGGTTCTGTTAGCATGCACTGTCCAGTGACTCCTTGAAGAGAGAACCAGCTGAGTTGTGAGATCCTGCACACTGAGCCAGAGGAGAAGGGAGGGGGGTGTGGGGCTGAGTTGTGAGATCCTGCACACTGAGCCAGAGGAGAAGGGTGTGTGTGTGTGTGTGTGTGTGTGTGTGTGTGTGTGTGTGTGTGTGATGTCTTTGAAGTTACAAACCACCCCTCTCTACCTATCAATGGCATTTATATGGCCTCCAGGACTATAGTATCTGCGCACCTGTGACAGAGGGCTGGAGGCTAACGAGTGAGATCAGCCCTCTGATCAGTTAGGTGCCAATTAGTTCCCCGGGAGAAGACTGTTTGGAGAAGGTGCTGCTAGTTAGCTGATTGGCTGGGGCAGGTGAAGCGATTACCCATCAGCTGAGGGCTATAAAAGGAGACACAGGAAGGACGTACAGGGCAGAGAGGCGATGTGACCCCCGAGGAAGCTAGCTTGTGCGTGCGATGATGCTGTGGGAAAGGGCATGAAACCACTGTCAAGGCTTGGTTGCAACAGACTGTATTAGCAGTGGTGGTGGGAATATAAACAAATAGTCTGGAGGGGCCACTCGTGGGCAAGTCTGAGAGGTTCCTGGGCATCCGAGAGTGTGGACGGAGCATGCCCCATTACAGCACCTCACAATCCTCAGTGTTTCTATCCTCACAACACCCCTGTGCTATTATCCCCATTGTACAGATGGGGAACTAAATAGTAAGAGACTTGCCCACGGAGCCTGCAGCAGAGAGCCAAACTGAACCCAGTGCTAGGCCAGCTCCATAACCACTCGGCCGGCCTCCCTGGGGCTGCTTTCCCCTATAAGCAGCTGCTGCAGAGGTATTTGCACCTCCCTCTGAAGCAGCTGGTGCCGGCTTTTGCTGGTGGTGCCCCCCCTCAGTTCAAGGCAGTCCGGCAGATTCGTTGTTCCGGTTGCCCAGTCCTTGTGCCAGCCCTGTGTAAGGTTTCCTGGGCAGGCGGAGGCGGTGGAAGGATTCAGACGGGGCGGTGATCAAGGCGAGTGAGTTGACTTGCTGTTTAAACGTGCACAAACACCGGCCCTTTTCACAACCCGCGCCAACAGAAATATTGATGGTTGCATTAACAGTAAATACATTTTTAATTCAATCATTTTTTTCTTCCCTTCTCCATTCGAGGGGTGCTAAATCTCTCCTAGAATAAACTCCGATTGGAGTTTGTCTCTTCCCTGCTGCCATGGGAAGGCAGCCCCTACCTTGAGCCCACCTGTCCTGTAACCCTCCCCTCCCAGCACTCCAGTGTCTTGTGGTCACTTTAACTCCTCCCTGCCCGTTTTAAAGGGCTTAAAGGTTAGAGCCGACACCTTTATTATTTCCCTTCTCTCTCTTTCTTTCTCCAGCTCTGGCATTGTTCTGAAGGGCCTCATTAATCAAAAGGCAATTAATTCCCCATCACAGGGGCAAATAACAAGTACAGTCGTTCGCTGGCCTCCGTTCTCTGCGCTTGAGTGTTTCTCCGATTCCTGCAGAAAACGAATGATTAAACACTTCATTAACATCCCGCGAGGGGGGGAGGGGCGCCCCCCGATTATTTATCTCTGTCGCCATGGAGACAAATAGTTCAGAGGTGCCGAAATCATTTAGGTAACAAATGGCGCGGGGACACTGAGTGAATGCGAAAGGAAGAGAGCAGGCGAAGGAGCTAGACAAGGTATTTTTCCCAATGAGAGGAAGTAGAAGCGTCGCTCAGGCAGGGTATTTTTGGATGTATTTATAATAGCACCTTCGGGCCCTGTTATGGAAGCTTGGCCTTTGACCCTTGTAGTGTTGACCTACAGTATACGAATTCTTTGTCTGGGGTTGGCACTACAGAAGCTGGGAATGGGCGACAGGGGATGGATCACTTGATGATGACCTGTTCTGTTCATTCCTTCTGGGGCACCTGGCATTGGCCACGGTCAGAAGACAGGACACTGGGCTAGATGGACCATTGGTCTGACCCAGCCTGGCCACTCTTACGTTATGTTCTTAAGAAACGCGGTGCAACCAGCAGGTATTTTTCTTGTGATTCCCGCATTTCCCATCACTGATACGTTCTCCCAGATTCCCGTTGCATTTGCAGCTCGGGCCGTTACTCTACGTTCACCTGGGCTTCCTCTTTTCCAGCCCTACCCCTAAATCCTCTCTGTCTGCGGCAACTTGTCGTGCTCTCAACAACTTGAACTGGAGACAGGCCCGGCTGGGCTCGGGAGCTGACCCGAGCTGGCGTGCCAAAACGCTGAGCAACTCTGTGCCGGGCCCGCCCGTCTCTGACTCTAATCAGATGCTGTCTGTGCGCAGAGAGATCTCACACTAGGAAGCTGAATCCCAAGTCTATTTATGCGTATTGATTGTGAAACTGTCTGTGGCTGGCATCTTTGACCTGGAACGGATACCGATGGGAGGAGGAGGGTAAAGAAAGCGACTCACATGCCCCTTTGCTGTCTCTCTGTCACGCTCGCTCATGGATGTGTATATACCCCCTCCCCTCACACACACACACACACACACACACACACACACACACACACACACACACACACACACACACACACTTTGAAGAGGTGTCAATGTGGCAGGTCCCAATGGAAAATCCCTTCATGAGGCTAGAAGCTGATGCAGAAAAGGCCCTGGCTGACAGCTGGATAACAATGGCAATGAGGAAGGACGGCCTAGTGGTGATAGCATAGAACAGGGGTAAGCAACCTATGGCACACGTGCCGAAGGCGGCACGTGAGCTGATTTTCGGTGGCACTCACACTGCCTGGGTCCTGGCCACCGGTCCGGGGGGGCTCTGCATTTTAATTTAATTTTAAATGAAGCTTCTTAAACATTTTTAAAACCTTATTTACTTTACATACAACAATAGTTTAGTTATATATTATAGACGTATAGAAAGAGACCTTCTAAAAACGTTAAAATGTACGACTGGCACGCGAAACCTTAAACTAGAGTGAATAAATGAAGACTCGGCACCCCGCTTCTGAAAGGTTGCTGACCCCTGGCATAGAACATCCCTGGACCAGTGTGACCTTCAGCAAGTCATTTAATATCTCCATGCCTCAATTCCCCCTCTGGGAAGGGGGGTTAGTAGCACTTCCCTACCTTGCAGGGGTGCTGTGAGGCTAAACACATCAAAGATGATTATGTGATCAGATGCTGCAATAATAGGTACCATTGGTAGATAAAGAGATGTGGTTTGCATCTCCTGAGTGATGGAGAAAGTCAAGGTAACCGGGCATATGCTGGTGCTACTGGGAATATTGGTGTATAAACTCTAGATCCATTCAACCTTTTTTCAGTCAATTAACAAATGATCGTTGCATATCGCAAAGTTCATTGTAAATGATTAAATCAGTTATTTCATCGCCGAAGTTACCAAAACCAATAAATACTATTCCAATGCTCAGTTGGTGCTATTAATCACAGTATATAGCAGAAAATAATGTTACACTATTAAAGCAATTACCGTGTAATGATTTACATTAGCGAAAATTCATTTTTCTTTATTTATTATTCAATCAGGTCTCTTTCAGATTACCTTATTTAAGCCTGTTCCATCTCATCTGACATTTCAACATGATTAAAAAAAAAGATGTGACCAAAACTTTTTAAAATGCTTAAATTGTGAGATTTGGCAGAAATTAGTAAACTACTTTTTTCAAAAAGCATTGTATTTTGGGGGCAAACATATGAATTCTGTCATTTCCACAAAATCAGTGTTTTGCTTGATTTTTATCTATAGGGCTGGATTTCCCAGGGTTTGGCACACACAATTGGGGCTTGGTCCAGGTTTTCCAAAGAGATCAGCTCCCATTCAGGCACCTAATGATGAGGGGTATGGAATGGGTATGAGGAGAGATTAATAAGACTGGGACTTTTCAGCTTGGACGACAAAGGGGGGATATGATTGAGGTCTATAAAATCATGACTGGTGTGGAGAAAGTAAATAAGGAAGTGTTATTTACGCCTTCTCATAACGCAAGAACTAGGGGTCACCAAATGAAATTAACAGGCAGCAGGTTTAAAACAAACTAAAGGAAGTATTTCTTCACACAACGCACAGTCAACCTGTGGAACTCCTTGCCAGAGGATGTTGTGAAGGCCAAGACTATAACAGGGATCAAAAAAGAACTAGATAAGTTCACGGAGGATAGGTCCATCAATGGCTATTAGCCAGGATGGGCAGGGATGGTGTCCCTAGCCTCTGTCTGCCAGAAGCTGGGAATGGGCAACAGGGTATGGATCACTTGATGATTACCTGTTCTGTTCATTCCCTCTGGGGCAACTGGCACTGGCCACTGTTGGGTAGACAGGATACTGGGCTAGATGGACCTTTGGTCTGACCCAGTCTGGCCATTCTTAGTTCTTATATTCACCTAAATAAGTGGCTAGATTTCCAGGAGTGGCCAGCACCCAGCCTCTCATTGTGACCCTGCTGGGCAGATTTCCGCAGCACCCATTGTGCATGCGACATGCTGCCATCTATTGAAAATCGGACCCGTGGGGCTAGATCCGGGGTCCTTATACAACTGGTTTGTCCCACTCACGGGGCAAGCACTGCCACACTGCTGTAGTATAGGAGTACTGGAATGGGAAACTGATTAGAAACTCTGTTGGGTTAGAGCCACAGGGAACAGCTCGAGACAGAGAGTTAGATCCAAGCATCCCCAGATGCAGGGGAATTACAGATCTGAGGATCTGAGTCAGGTTCTTATCTGCTTATAAGCAAAATGAAATTGACCCATCAGGTTTCATCTTCCAAGATGAGTGAAGCGCAGAAAGCAAATAGACAGCAGCGGCAATGAAAAATGCATCCAGTTATTGAAATGATTCGGGGGTTAATAGTCTAGGAGGTTACTAAAGACTTTTTATATCTGTGATTTTGTCTTGACAGTTTTCCTTTTAAGCTTCCCTCACAGGAATTGCTGGCTGTAATCTGAGCCTCTTTGGCACGCAGTTTACAGACTGGACTGCTAAACACTGTTTTTGTTGGTGTACTGGATTTTCTATGATCCCCATCATCCGATTAACTGACACATATTAGTGAATTTATCTTCACAACATCCCTGGAAGGTAGGGAAGGGTCGTTATCACTCTTTCACAGATGGCAAATTGAAGCACAGAGAGCTTAAGTGGCGTGGCCAGGGTCACATGGGGAGCCTGTGGCAGAGCCAGGGACAGGGGCTAGGTCTTCTGAATCCCATTTCTTCACCGTAAGAGCATCCTGTACATGTTCTGAAGTCAGCTGCTCCAAATAAGCATGGAAACGTGGTTCATCTTCTTCTGCTCCCAGTGGCTGCCTTTGGAATCCATTCCACACAGGTTCAGAATCCAGTTCAAATACTTCTTCTCCTAGGGGCTGCACTAAATCTGCCCAGAAAATCTGATCCTTCCTAGTAAACTGACACCCTTCACCTCCAGCACTGAGGACTGGAAGCTCTCAGTACCATTCTCAGTGCTCTCTGACATTGTTTGGTTCCCTTTCGCTCTTCTTAATTGCTTCTCTGCGCCATCTAGACACTGATAGAGAAGGATCCACATCTCTATCAAGGTCCCTTTCAGAGCCTCGGTGTTGTAATTCAATTCCATCCATTCTGGGCTCATGCCCGGCTGGTTTGTGACCATTGTGAATCGCTCTGCATTGGCCGGGAGATTAAATTCTGCTCGCTTCAGCCCGCTTGAACGACACGGCACTTAATACATCACAATCAAGCGCCTGGTGTGCTCTCCAGTGTCGTAAGCTGCAGCAAGCAATTAATAAAGGTGTCTCCGTCCCCTTCTCGGTGACCCTACAAAGGACTGGGATGCGGCCTCCCTCAGGTGTGGCACACGCAAAGAATTGTAGGCTACGTTACCGGAGAAGTGAGTACTGGGGAGTTGTGTATCGAACACTCGGCCAGGCTGCTCCAGGGCAGGTCACGTTCTTAGCAGAGAACATGTTACAAGTGAGCAGTGCTAAGAAGGAGGGTGAGTCATGGAAGGAAAGGGACAGAGGAGATTCAGCAGAGACGACACGGCTAGGGGCAGCCGAGAGGAATAGCCCTAGACTACTCATGTTGGGTAAAATTTGGGCTACAAGGAGGCAAAGTGTGTGGGGGAAGGGGGGAGGCCACTAACACTTGGTTCCCTCCAAGCTGTGCCATGTCCAGAATCTCAACTGGCCCTGTTTCTCTTCTCAACTTAGAATATCAGGGTTGGAAGGGACCTCAGGAGGTCATCTAGTCCAACCCGCTGCTCAAAGCAGGACCAATCCCCAGACAGATTTTTGCTCTAGATCCCTAAGTGGCCCCCTCAAGGATTGAACTCATAACCCTGGCTTTAGCAGGCCAATGCTCAAACCACTGAGCTATCCCACCCCACTAGCACTTCACTGGTGTCCCCNAGGAGGTCATCTAGTCCAACCCGCTGCTCAAAGCAGGACCAATCCCCAGACAGATTTTTGCTCTAGATCCCTAGATGGCCCCCTCAAGGATTGAACTCATAACCCTGGCTTTAGCAGGCAAATGCTCAAACCACTGAGCTATCCCTCCCCACTAGCACTTCACTGGTGTCCCTGTTGATTGCCCCTCGTGTGGGACCCAGACCACTAGGTGTGCAAGAGCAAGGGTGCGAGAAAAGCATAGGGCCTGTTTCGCCATGTGCCACCGTGTGCCGTCATAACTCCAACGCCATAGACTCATAGACTTTAAGGTCAGAAGGGACCATTATGATCATCTAGTCTGACCTCCTGCACAACGCAGGCCACAGAATCTCACCCACCCACTCCCGTAACAAACCCCTAATCTATGCTCGAGTTATTGAAGTCCTCAAATTGGGGTTTAAAGACCTCAAGGTGCAGAGAATCCTCCAGCAAGTGACCCGTGCCCCATGCTATCTGCCCTGGAGGAAAATTCCTTCCCGACCCCAAATATGGCGATCAGTTAAACCCTGAGCATGTGGGCAAGACTCACCAGCCAGCACCCAGGAAAGAATTCTCTGTAGTAACTCAGATCTCACCCCATCTAACATCCCATCACAGACCATTGGGCATATTTACCTGCTAATAATCAAAGATCAATTAATTGCCAAAATTAGGCTATTCCATCATACCGTCCCCTCCATAAACTTATCAAGCTTAGTCTTGAAGCCATATATGTCTTTTGCCCCCACTACTACTCTTGGAAGGCTGTTCCAGAACTTCGCTCCTCTAATGGTTAGAAACCTTCGTCTAATTTCAAGTCTAAACTTCCTAATGTCCAGTTTATACCCATCGACCTCCGCGGTGCAAAGCTGGAGTCAGGCAGGGGTGAATCAGTCCCCAGCGCTCTTGAAGTCAACCAGATATCCTGCTGGTGTAAATGGGCACTGCACCATGGAGCTGCAATGGAGTGACACTGATTTACACCAGCTGGGGATCTTGCCCCATTGATGCCAAAGGAGCAATGCTGATTTACACCGGCTGGAGAACCAGCCCTATTGACATTACGCTGTACATCCGCGCAGGCCCAGCCCCAGCAGAAACAAACAGGTTTTACTTTCTGGCACGGAACAGCTGATTATGGGGAAAGAACGTGCTTTTTAAATGATGAGCAGGACCTTTTAATAGCCTGTGTTCGGAGTCGCCTACTGCAACTCCCGGGCCTTGCAGATCTAGTCTATGTACGGTTCTTTTCCTGAGTTGGCTAAAACAGTCTCCTGCTCAGCTTGTTCTGTGCTGCAAATCTGATGATCGCATCGGCATCTCACCTGGAACTAGAAGAAACCTAAAGCCACCGTTGTAAAGAGGGGTTCAGGGCAGGGTTGAATCAAGTATTTGGCACCATATTAAACCCACTGAGTGCATGAGCTGGGAGCCCACCTACCCTACAGGTCTAGCCATGACACTGGTTCGCACCTGACCCAGGTTGTGATATGATTCCTTAACACAGCCCTGTAATTGTGCGGTGTCAGCCCCACTTGAAAAAGTGTAAAAGCACAGCTCCCCTAACTGTGGCAAGCAGCGGTGCTTTGTCCAGTTTGCACCGGGCTGGGATTCAGGAGATCTCTCTGTTCCTGGTTCTGCCACTGTGTGATCAGCTTTACCCTTCGGTGCCTCAGTTTCCCCAATGAACAATGGGGGATAATGCCGCTTTCCTATCTCTGTACGGTGCGAAGCTCTGCTGATGGAACATGCTGTAACTAAGGATATGTCTACACGGCAATAAAACACCGGGGCCCCAACTCCCAGAGCCCAGGTCAGCTGAGGGCCTTCGAGGCGGGACTTCAGTCTGAGCCTGAATGTCTAAATTGCAATTTTATATCCCCGCAGCCCAAGCCCTGCGTGCCCAAGTCAGCTGACCCAGGCCAGCCGCAGCCATGCCACGGGCTTTTATTGCAATGTAGACATACCCTAAGGAGCTGCTACTTTAGGCTGCAGCGATATTGGATCGACTTAGCCTGCTTTAGGCATGGGCCCTGGCACAGGCTAGGCACTGTGAGATGGTCTGAGCAGTCTAGCTGGCACCTCAGCTCTCACTTAGGTCCTGCAGAACCTGGGTGATTTCACTCCTGGGCAGGGGACCCACTCCTGGATTAAGCAGCCTGCTGCAGTCCTCCACGCACAGGTTAATTTCACGGGCCATGACAAGTATGTGGGGAAAGTGACAGTTTGCAGTGCTCCGCGGCCGAACTGCTGGGGGAATACGCCGAGGTGATGGATGAGATGTTCAGAACAGCTTTCCATTTGCAGAAATCAGGATTGCTTGTGAGTGGGGAAACAAGAGCTGAATTCACTGCTGAATTTATTTGGGATGAAAAATCTGACCAGCGCCACCGGTGAGAAAACCACCCAGAAGTTCCCCAGCTTAATGACATTACAGGCTTCATATCTTTCATTCGGGTCTTGGGATTTAGGGGAGGCCGTCTGTTAGCATTTAAATGAATGAGCAGCTGCTACAGGTGATCAAATCGCTGCAGGTTAAAGGAAAGGGACTTTAGAATGACCTTTATCAACTCACCAGGAAAAATCCGCAGAACAGACTTGAGATCCTTCTAACAGGTATCAGAAAGGCTGTCCGGTGATATAAACAAACCCTTATCTTGTTTACAACTAGGATATTCTCGGAGTTCTCCTCTAGGGCTTGATTCGCCTTGCAGGATTACAGCGGGCACGGAAACAGACGTGAACAAGAAGTGAACGTTATTTGCTCCATTGGTTTATTAATCATGTTTCCTTTTCTTCTTTTCTCAATTCAATAAACCGAGAGGTTCACATGCACACTCTCAGTTATATCTGGGGCCTCTTGTCTAAAACCTAGAGAAGTGGATATGGGGCATTATTATTGCTGTAGTGCCGAGCAAGGGCTCCAGAACTGGGGGTTCAGGGGGCCATGGCCCGCCTACTTTTCACCACGGGCCTCCCCAGCCACCCCCTGGCCAGGCCGGCAGCTGTAGCCCGGCCAGGAGCCCGGGCAGCATGGGGTGCCATACCATGGGCCCTCCAGCTGCCCTGGGTTGGGGGGGCCAAGAGCAGCCCCCGTCCCATGTCCTCACCCCATGGACCCCCCACATAGGGTCCACGCTGCGGCTCCCCACAACTGCCCGGCCGTGCGGCTCTTACCATCACCGGGATGTGGCTCTGAGGCCCACTCTGGGCATTTGTGGGGAGCCACAAACCCTCCACCTGGGCAGGGGGCCCCCGGGCAGAGACATGGGCTGGTTGGGGGCCAACCCCGGGCAGGTGGAGCGTCTGCAGCTCCCGGCCTGCTCCGGCTTCCAGCTTGGCTGGGGCCAGGGCCTCTGGCGGAAGGGGCGGGGGCCCCCGAGCCGTGCCCCCCCCCACTTTTGGGAAGGCTCCGGCTGAGATCACAGCCCCGTTGTGCCAGGTGCCGCACAGATGGAAACAGCCCTTGTCTCAAACCATCTAAATACACAAGACAGACGGGAGCAGGAGGGGACCTGTCAGCACAGAGAGCTCACACGGCAGGTCAGCGGTAGAGCCGGGGAGGGAACCCGGGGGGGGGGGGGGATGCTGAATTGTGCCTCTCACATTGCAGGACAGAGGAAAGAGGGGCTAAGACAGCGTTAAGTCAGAGATATAACCTAACCCGCAGCCTGTCTCCTCGGGCTGCCTCGTCAGGCTGCTATCTGGGCTGCAGCAGTGCTGACAGTGCTGTATTCTGCTGGCCTTCTCTGACTCACCCCTCCCACCCCAGCCCCCCCGTGTCAGGGCTTGTGCACGGGGTCCGTGGAAAGCAGCTTTCTGCAGGGCCCAGCCTGAACTGCTGCTTTTAAGGTCCTTTTATCCCAGTCTGACCCTTCCACCTGGTGTAAGGGGCTAGAGCAGGGGTGCGGCTCTCACCCCAGATCTCCTGAGTCCCAGTCCAGTGCTCCATCCACTGGGCAATGCAGTGTCTCAGTAACGCCGGCCATTGACAATGGGCCACAGGACAATGGAAATACCAGTAGGACCCTGACCTTGGGGTGAAATAGAGGAGAACTATAGAAACCCAGTATCTATTGATTGTAGCTATTATTGGTACCACTCAGGTGGAATTTCTGCTTGGGTGCCTCCAACCCCTCTTTGGGTCCAGGGGATGAGCCCTTTCTCAAGCTTACCAGAAATGATGTTACTCTCCCCAAATCAGACCATGTCACCTTGGAGTCCAGCCTGTTTATTAGGCTCTGGTTTCTGCCTAGATCTCATCATTCTGCTGGTCTCCTGAATAAGTCATGGGTGACACAATCGTGTCTGGATAAGCTTGTCTCTCACCTGTGCAACCCAGCCTTTAAGAAGCGATTTCCGGTTCTTTTTGAAAGATCCGGCCATAGCCACAGACTGTTCCCAGACCCCAGTGAGCCAAGCCACGAGGCATAAGAAAATCTGTCCCTTCAGCACCATGGAGAGTTCACAGAGATGCAGCCCCTGGCTGGGGTCACTCCAGAAGGCCGAGTTGGGGGCTTTTCAGGTTTTTTTTGTCAGTTTGGGGCCCATATTTATTTGGCTCTCATCAGTTTTCCACCGAAAATGTTCTGTTTTCCTTTGATGAAAACCCAAAAATGTCCCTTTTCAGTTTTTCAATGAAACGTCTGAATTTTCCACTGAAAGTTTTAACAGAAATGAAAAAAAAAATCATTTTTGGTAAAATGATCCATGGGCAAAACATGCATTTTCAGACCAGCTCTGCTGGGGGTTCATGAAAAGTTCAACACATCAAACTCCTTTTTGCCAGAGCAATTAGCAGAGTGTTTAATAGACTCATAGATTTTAAGGCCAGTGTGGAGTAAAACAGACATTCTTGGCCAGCAAACAACCAGCTAACTAGAAAACTCTGCCTTTCCGCCTTGGCAAGAACCTAGTCACAGTGATCCAGGCATTACTCTCCTCCAGAATGGTTTAATAGCAATACCTGGGGTTTTTTTTTTCATCCGTAGATCTCAAAGTGCTTTACAAAGGAGATCAGTATCATTACCCCCACTTTACAGATGGGAAAACTGAGGTACGGGAAGGGGAAATAACTTGCCTGAGGTCACCCAGCAGGCCAGGAATAGAACCCATATCTCTTGGGTGCTAGTCCACTGCTCTAACCCCTAGGCAACACTTTCCCTGTATATTAAGCTAAATGTGAAAACAATGCTCAGGCTTCAGTTGTGTTGTATCTGGTCACCTGCCAGCCTCTTCTGCAGAAGAGATTAGGGTGCACAATTTCCATTGAAGTACACATGAATCAGGTTTCTAAATCCTCTTGCTAACAGAAAAAGGCCTAGATGAAAAGATGTTGAAAAGACTGAGGCTGTTACCTTAGAATGGGACGCATAGGGGACATGTTCCAAGTATGTAAAATAATGAATGATCTAGAGAAGGTAGCTCTCCCTGTCTCATAACCTAAGAACAAGGCGTCACTGAATGAAATTAAAAGGGGGCAGATTCAAAACTGATTAAAGGAATTTTTCACGCAATGTGTAATTGAGCTCTGGAACTCACTGCCCCAGGAAGTTGTTGAGGCCAGGGACTTACTATGGTTCAGGAAGGGACTGGACATTTAGATGGTTAACAAGATTGTGCAGGGTTATCATAATGATGATACTAAATATGTTGGACTTCATGTGTCAGGGTTGAAAGCCACTCGGTAACTATTAGAATCTATTAGAATTAGGATATAAATTGGCCGTCGGGAAGTTTAGGCTTGAAATTAGACGAAGGTTTCTAACCATCAGAGGAGTGAAGTTCTGGAACAGCCTTCCGAGGGAAACAGTGGGGGTGAAAGACCTCTCTGGTTTTAAGATTAAGCTTGATAAGTTTATGGAGGGGATGGTTTGATGGGATAACATGATCTTAGTCAATAGGTCAATAACGTGCCGTCACTGGTAATTAGTACCAATGGTCAATGATGGGATATTAAAAGTTACTACAGAGAACTTTTTCCTGAGTGTCTGGCTGGAGAGTCTTGCCCGCATGCTCGGGGTTCAGCTGATCGCCATATTTGGGGTCGGGAAGGAATTTTCCTCCAGGGTAGATTGGCAGAGGCCCTGGAGGTTTTTCGCCTTCCTCTGCAGCATGGGGCAGGGGTCGCTTGCTGGAGGATTCTCTGCAACTTGAAGTCTTTAAATCATGATTTGGGGACTTCAACAGCTGAGTCAAGGGAGAGAATTATTCCAGGAGTGGGTGGGTCAGCTTTTGTGGCCTGCATCATGCGGGAGGTCAGACTAGATGATCATAATGGTCCCTTCTGATCTTAAAGTCTATGAGTCTATGAGAATTAGACCTAATGTAAGGGGCACATTATCCCACATCTGCTAGTGTAGGGATCCGACATCTTCCTCTGAGGCATCTGCTGGCCACCGTCAGAGAGAGGATACTGGGGTAGATGGGCTGCGGGTCTGATCCAGTCTGGCAATTC
Organism: Platysternon megacephalum; assembly: GCA_003942145.1. Lineage (NCBI taxonomy): Eukaryota > Metazoa > Chordata > Testudines > Platysternidae > Platysternon > Platysternon megacephalum. The sequence goes on along the minus strand of QXTE01000327.1, from coordinate 334,891 downwards.
TTACTCTCCTTTGAAAATCTCAGGCATCAAACTGCTTCTCCAGTCCCTGCACTAGCTCTCAGTCTGTTTCCACCCCCAGTTTAAGGCCCCATCTCCTTACTCAGGATTCAATCCCACCTTTATATTATTGGCAGAACTCCTGTTGGCTTCAATTGGCTCCTAATCTTCAAAGCCGTTAGTGTATCAGGTGATCGTTATTTTATTATTATGTTTACTGTAGCCCTTAGGCTGGATCTGGACCAGTATTCTGAGCCTGATGAGTCATCTGAGGGTCCAGCCACTGCCCAAGCAAGGGTCTAACCAGGTGACCCCTTCCCCCCCAAGGCAGGTATATAGCTGCTCCAGTCTACTCAAAGTTTCTACTTTGCTGGGGATCCTCCCAGCTGCCTGGTAGCTCTGACCGACTGCTACTGCTCCAGTCTGTCCCTTCTCCTGCTTCAGCCAGGACCCCGTTGTGCTAGGCGCTGTACAGACGCAGAACAAAGATACGGTCCCTGACACAAAGGCCTTCCCCATCTAAGTATCCCAGCTGCATTAGAGAGAACATCTCTATCTATGGCCCACAAAGATGGTTGCACTCCTCTGGGACAATGGCCAAAGCCCAGGACAAAGTACATGAGAGCTGAGGGCGGAGCAGTCGTGAATCAGGGGATCAGGGGATGTGGAATGAAAATCTGGAGCAGATGAGATGAATCCAGGGACTGACCACCTTTAGGAGATGTTGCCAAACCTTCCTCTTTGCTAAAGCTTTACCCTCATCCCAGAACGATATTCCGCTCATCAGCTCCTACCCCCATCCTCTCCATGTAAACACTAAACCCATCCCAAGCAGTGCTTTGTATAGCCCCAAAAGGGAGATGTGCCGGAGACTCCATGAAGTCTACTAGGGGTTTAGACCAAGATTCTCAAAGGTATTTAAGCCCCTAACTCCCATAGGTATCCAAATACCTATGAGCAGAGGTGCCCAATCTTATTACACAGGAGGGCCATCATAAACTAAGCACACGCTTGTGTGGGCCAAACAGAGTCTACATATTTTAATAAGATTTAAGGTCACCTGTATTGATTTCTATTTTAAGTTCAGCTTGTTTCCTATGTATTTAGCCAGGTTGTTTCTACGTACAGGATTGTCTATGTACGCACTTGTGTAAATTAAAATGATGGAAACACGACAACAAAATGCTAGTGAATCGGCCATTAGTAAATTGTGTTGAGGCAGGCCACAGGTCTTATGAAATGCTTTGGTGGGCCGTGTATGGCCCGTGGGCTGGAGGTTGGGCTGGGCACCCCTGGGCCTTTGCTGCTATCCACCTGTTGTAGGTAGAAGGCGCTTAGACACTGCAATGCTGGGCAACATTACAAACCCTAAAACAGAGAGATAGAAACAGGGGCCCAGTTCCCTGCTCCCATTAAAACCATTAGTGTAATCCTGCTAATTTCAGTGGAAGCAAAGTCAAGCCCAAGATTTTCACTAGTGCCAGATGGGGACCTCAAAATTATTCATTGCCTGGCTTGTGGCACTGCCTATGGGCTGCAGCCAGAGTCCATTCCAGGTGGGTACTTAACTCCAGTTCATGGTCTTCTCCCCTGATTTGCAAACCCATTAAGGGGCTGAAATAATCCCCTCTAAAGCAGATGTCTTCAATACAAACTTTATTCCTGGACTAGCGATGGAGAAATCCTGGGCTGGATTCAGTCTTTAGCCGGAATGGATTGCAGCCAATTGCAATGTAAGCAAATGTTTCTGAATGCCACAAAGTTTATTTCCTCCCTCGACTTCCTAAATTACTAATTATCTGAGAGAGATTGATAAACCCACCAGCTGCCTCTCTGTTTACAGGTCACTTACCTCGGTAATAAGAAGTGCTGAAATCAATAGCCATAAATGGAGGCTGGGAATCAAACTCCCTGAGCAGCACTTTAAGTGAGAAGAAGGGTTAATTACACACTCATGTGACTTAGTTTCCATTGCAACACCAGGATGGAGAGTAGGATGGATGAAGTGACCACCCACCGGCTCCGAGAATTCCTCTTCTCCTTTGCTTTCAGGCCAGCCAGGCAAAACTCTGTTAAGCAAGGGATGAGTTCCTGAGCATACAGCATCTTTCAAAGGGGCTCCTATGGATGCAGAGGTGTGATTTTAAAGCAATTGACTTAAATCAGTGCAAAGGGCTGTGCGGACATGCTTATTCTGGTTTAAAGTGGTGCAAGGCCTAGTGGAGGGAGCCCTGGCCTGGAACTCAGGAAAGCTGGGTTCTGTCTGGGCTCTGCTACTGAAATTTTTGGTGGCCTTGGGTGAGTCACTTCACCACTACATGCCTCAGTTTCCCCATCTGTAAAAGGCCTATGAGATCTGCTGATGAAAAGTGCTCTCTGAGAGCTAGCTGTTGTTTCTATTATGGGTTAGTTTCAGTAGATTAGGAACAGGTTAAAGCTCAAATGTTCTGAAATCAAACTAAGGCCCGCGCTCCAGTACTTTGTATTAGGTGTACTTGTGTACTAGGTGTACAGTACTTGTATTAGGTGAATTGAAAAATACTTTTGTTTTTTACCCTGCAAATATTTGTAATAAAAATAAATATAAAGTGAGCACTGAACACCTTGTATTCTGTGTTGTAACTGAAATCAATACATTTGAAACTGTAGAAAACATCCACAAATATTTAAATAAATGGTATTTTATTATTGTTTAACCATGCGATTAATCACGGTTAATTTTTTTAATCACTTGGCCGCCCTAATTTCAGGATGTAAAGTGTTTGGAAATGACAAGTCGAAACTTTCCATTCAGAAAGGTTGAAGGAGGACATTTGGATAATGTTTTCAAAAAAATCAAATTTTTGCTCTAAACCAAATTTCGCCCACGTTTTTTTTGCAAAAAATATCGGCTAAATGGACAACCGTGTCGGTGACAATTCTCTGACCAGCTCTGGTGCTGAGCACTCACACGGGAAGCCAAAGGAGGCTGCCGTAATGGAGCGGCAACGGACCACGCCAATTTGTAGGCATGTATCATTTCTAGAACCCCGTGGCCCCTGTTTTGAAGTGGGACAATCACAGAAGGTCAAATTCTGATGTCCTGACTTGGTTTCCCCTCAGCAAAACTCCAGCTGGAGCTATTGAGAGCTTTGCCAAAGGAAAAACCAGATCAAAGCTGAGGAAGGGAAGTGGGGCCGGCGGCCTGAGAATCTCATGCGAAGTCTAGTTTGAGCTGAAAGGCTCGAGCTAGTTTTAAAGCCAGCTCGGGTATTCACACCCTGCAAGTACAGTCTAGACACCCCCTCAGAGAGCATAACTTCCTCTGAAAAAGGTTAGAAGCAGCTGGAGCCATGAGAGGATTAGGTGGTCCCAGCATGGGTTGTAAGGGGGAGCCATCCGTACCTGCCTCTGATGTGGGACTCCCCAAGGCGAAAGCAGAGGCGATGCGTAACAGGGTGTAGGTTGCACATTGATAAAGGCATCGGGGGTCCCAGTTCTGCCCTCAGATACAGGAGCGTGACTCCGCTTTAGGTTGGATTGTCTACTAGGGGGTTTCTAGCATCTTCTGCTGGCCTGTGAATGTACGTCCCTGGAGAGCGGCCTAGTGAATAGAGACCTTGGTTTTATTCCTGGCTGTGCTGGGTGACCTCGGTAAGTCAGCAGTGAGATGGGCCTACTGGTCTGGTACGTCCGACGTTCCCAAAAGCCCAGCAGCTGTATGAATATTCCAAAGCAGCGACTCACAGGAGTCTACACATGACAGCCGCCCACACATGCCGTTTTTATTCCCACAACTGTCTGCCAGTTGTTTGTACTGATCTGCCAGCCCCTCCTCTGCATCTGCCCCATTATTTTGGATAGACCCTGCCCTACACACAGTGTCGCCCCCCAGTTAACTATTTCAGTTAGGGACATGATTTTACACTGACAGAGTTAAATCAGTGCAACCCCTGAGAGTGGATGCAAATATAACCCGTATAAAGGTGCCAGACATGTATAAACACCTTTGTACTCGTGTAACGGTGTCCATACTTTACTAGTAATAATACCTCGGTCTTACAGAGCCCTTTAAATCAGTACCTCTCCACGTGCTTTACAGAGGAGGTCAGTATCATTATCTCCATTTTAAAAATAGGGAAACTGAGGCACGGAGACTTGCCCAAGGTCTCCAGGCCAGTGGCAAAGCAACGACTAATCCTTGGTCTCCCGCCAGCATGCTAGCTACTAGAGCATACGTTAGCTACACTGCTGCCGAACCCAATATATTTATATTAATACAAAAAACTGTGCAGCCAAATCCTTTCCCAGGCATAGTGTAGAACTTTGTAGAACTTCCACATATTCCAGTAATATTGAATGGATTTGTGTGGATTCATTTCTAGGTTACTCTCTGCCTAGTTGTTCATAAGGTCATCCCTCACTGTGGTATGTGAGCCCCTCACCATGGTATCTGGGTGGACTTCATTCTCCAGGGCGGCCAGCCTGGTACTTTTCCACCAGTGCTAAATTCACAATGGGTTAAATAAATGTTTCAATAACCTGCTTTTTAACAATAAAATAAAACCAGAAGGAATCAGGATATTTTTACGCCTATGTAAATTACATTTTTGTGGGCACATCGCTGGACGAAGGAATCACATCCTCTGATCTGCCTCTCCCCCGTCTTTCCCTTGGGCAGCTAGGATAAGCGTTTAAAATTAAATCAACATCATCGTGATGACGATGATAAAAATCAACCCTTTTATCGCCACTGAAAGGGAAGGCTTTTGTCTTCCACCGATCAGCCGTTGTTTAATATCTTTGCCCTTTGCAGTCCCATCTGCCTGTGATGGGCACGCGGGGACTTACGGTGTCTTTGACTGCACCTCGCCGGGATGAAGCCACTGATTAGCAATGATGCCGACAGCTGGTCCGGCAGATTGGTGATGGGCATTTCACCTCCAGGTCACTGGTTCGAATATGGCCCAGGTCGGCAGTGATGGAAAGTCATTACTGGCTGGCAGCTGTTTGATGGCCTATGTGAAATGGGTTGGTGGATCTCAGTCTGGTTCCTAGCATGCAGGTGTCCAAATAGACACCATCACAGCTGGTGCTAATTGACACACACACACTGGGAGTCTGAGCAGAAAGGCAGAAGACGGAACGGGGGATGGATTCTGAAGGCCCTTCTCACTCCTAGACCTGGATTGAGGCATGGAGGGGAGCTTTGCCTTGCCTTCTCTATGCTGCACCTATGCTATGGATTAACCGAGGGTCTCACTGGGTACGTCTACACCGCAATAAAAGGTCTGCAGCACGGGATGCCGGGCTATCAAATTGCAGTATAGACGTCCGGGCCTGGGCCCTGAGACCCCACAAGAGGGGAAAGGGTTATGGCCACTGCATCAGCACCTGTACTTGTGGGTGGGGAATCATGTCAAAGCATGAACTGGAAGAGCACAAGGAAGAGGATGAATGAACCAGGGTCCAGAACCAAGAGCTCATCATAAGCAGGCACAAAACGCTAGACTCGGAACGCGCCTCGGACTCTTTGAGGGGAGACGTGTTGGCTCCTGAAGCCTGAAGTAGTGTCAGGATGAACATGTAACCGTCCTCAGCTCCGAGACAGGGCTTTGCAGCTATTGAGCTCAGCGCACATTACGAAGGCGAGCAAGTAGCATTATCCCCATCTTACAGTGGGGGAAACCGAGGCACAGAAACTGAAGTGATGTGGTCAAGGCCACCCAGCGAATCAGTGTCAGAGCCAGGAATCTAACTTCCTGGTACCTTGGCCATTGGCTGGGTTTTCAAAAGCTCTTAGCGTTTTACCATTGACTTCAACGGAAGCAGAGCTAGGCCAGTGCTATTGAAAATCTACCCTCGGAATCAAAGATGGACTGTGATCCTCGCATTCAGAGTCCCTCTTGCGTCGTTAATTTCTCAAAGGCTCTGCTCTTTGACGCTTGAGCATCATTCTGCACATGCACATTGACACACAAACATGCACATGTACACACAAGCGCATTGTCTGGTCCCACCATCCCTTTGGGGCAAGAAAAGAGAGGGTGATGCTAAAAATCTTTCTGGCACTCCTTGCTGGGGCTTTTTAAATACTGATGGAAAGAACTCCATGTCGGACACTTGTTCTGGATATTTTGCTGTTAATCTTTGTGCAATAAAGGTCCAGTAAAAAAGGACTTGAAGTGGTTTCTCTGCCCTTGAGGAGAGACTCTGGTGCAGCCTTGGGCACAGAACCTGGCATGTATTTCAGTGCCCATATGGAATGGACTCTGGGTATTGCCCCCTGCACAGAAATGCTGCATTCTTATTTCAGGCAGAAGCAGATTTTCCTCCACGGGCCACAGGCCATTCATTTATTTAATACCATTCATCGCGTATTTGCAGGCCTTTGTGCTTCCCCGTGGAGGGCTGCTCGGAGCCCTGCCCCAGAGTGTCTTTCTTTACCAGCCTCTGTCCCTCCGTCTCAGCTCCTGTCCCCCACCCCCAATGCACCTGGAGGAGGAATTTCAACCGGTGCACAGAACAGAAATATTTCTTCCACTTAAGAAATTGCTGCTGGGAGTTCAGTTCCCCAAGTTCAGCCTCAGCACTTCCTCTCGCCTGTTCTCCCTTGTCATTTCCTCTGCTCTATCCCCATTGCCCCCACGCACACCAGTGGAGAAGTCAGGATCCTTTGCTCTCTGTCCCTATTTACGCTGATCTCAGCATCCAAAGGCTTACGGCCTTTGCTCAGCTGCCCTGCATGCCATGAACTCTAGGCTGAAGTCCATGATACATACTAGGAGGACACAGAATTGACCCACCTTTCAGCTCGCTCTCAGGAACCAAGCTGGGTAAGGGGTTGGGTAAATGGGCTACAGAACCTTTTAAGCTAGTTCAGATGCAGCTTGCGACTTCCCTCTCAATTCTAGTAGTTGTGTGCTTGGTCCAGTTTGTGCCGGGCAGATCTCTGTGGGGCTGTACCCCCTTCCCACAGGGTTCACAGATTCATATGATCTCAGCACCCTCTATAGACTGGTACAGCATTCTCACCACTGTAGCATGGGAGCACCTCATTCTCAGAGCAACAAGGACATGCTGTAACCATCCCAGGCTTTCGCGGGGGTCTCGCCTCAGCAATACAAGGCAGCCGTGATACCTGTGATCATATCAAGGCGAAGGTGCAAACACAGTCAGTGAGTAATGCAACCCCCCCACCCCAGCGACTTGCATTCAAGGGCAGATGAGTTTGTGGATTCTCAGCTCAGTGCTCAGAGGACAAGTTATGGCATCATAAAAGACCCACTGAGCATCATTGGTGGACCGCCTGGGCCAGGCCCAGGACTAAGTGAACTCTGCGGGGCAGAGGGGGGGGGGGCAGACGCCGCTCTCAGATGGAGCATAACAAAGCCTCTGACAGGGCAACCGATGAGTGACTGTGGGGTGGGTCCCCCCAACCTGTAACCAACAGCATGGTGGGCTCTGTGAGCTCCCCGCCATCGTCCAGCCAAGCCAAATCCTTCCCTGAGCTGCTATTGCAACCTCCAGCCACAAGGGGAGGAATGGGCAGATGGTATTGAGGGAGGACGAAGGGGGGACCTGTCCCCTTCATATAAACACACCCACAACCACTGGAGCAGCAGAGAGAAGGCAACTTGACCTCTCTCCACCCCAGCACCCCCTGGGGGAAAAGGAGAGGACATGCGGAGAGAAGAGGCCCCACTGAGGGGTGGGAGAGAGAGGTGGGATCTGACGGGAGGGGGGCTTCAGGGGTGGCAGGCAGAAGGAGAGGGAAAGGGGCAGAGAGACAGAATGGAGTCCAAGGGAAGGCGGTGAAGGGGCAAGAGGGAAGATGCCAAAGATCGATCCCGGGCAAGATAATAAAGCAGCCGATATGGGACTCAATTAATAAATAATTAAAGGTGGGTAATGTAATTAATGCAAATCAACATGGGTTTATGGAAAATCGATCCTGTCTAGACTTCTCTAAGGCGCTCGACTTGGTACCACGTGACATTTTGATTAAAAAACGAGCACAATATAAAATTAACATGGCATGCGTTAAATGGATTAAAAACTGGCTAACTGATAGGTCTCAAAATGTTATTGTAAATGGGGAATTGTCATCGAGTGCGGTGTGTTTCCAATGGGGTCCTGCAGGGATTCGTTCTTGGTTCCATGCTACTTAACATTTTTATCAATGACTTGGAAGAAAACATAAAATCATCACTGATCAAGCTTGCAGATGACACAGACATTGGGGAGTGGTAAATAATGAAGAGGACAGGCCGCAGATTCAGTGCAATCTGGATCACTGGTGCAAGCAAACAATATGCATTTTAATATCACTAAAGGAAAATATATACATCTAGGTAAAAGGATGTAGGCCATACTTACAGGGTGGGGGGCTCTATCTTGCAAATTAGTGATTCTGAAAAAGATTTGGGAGTCATGGTGGATAATCAGCTGAACATGAGCTTCCAGTGTGATACTGTGGCCAATGCGATCCTTGAATGTATAAACAGGGGCATCTCAAGTAGGAGCAGAGAGGTTATTTTACCTCTGTGTTTGGCACTGGTGCGACCGCTGCTGGAATACTGCGTCCAGTTCTGGTGTCCACAATTCAGGAAGGATGTTGATAAACTGGAGATGGTCCAGAGAAGAGCCCTGAGAATGATGAAAGGCTTAGAAAACCTGCCTGATAGTGATAGACTCAAAGAGCTCAATCTGTTTCGTTTAACAAAGAGAAGGTTTGTTACAGTCTATAAAGATCTACCAGTATTTAATAATGGGGAACAAGCAGGGCTTAAATTCAGCTGGAGCTGTCCGGAGCGGAGGTCTGGTAAATATTTTCAAACCCATGGCAGCCCCGCTGCACCCCGTGGGGCAGAAGCCTCAGGCCCCAGCACGCCCCGTGAGGCCCAGCCCCTGTCGCATGGCTGAAGTCCCAAGCCCTGGGGCTGGGAACAAGCATTTAATAATGGGCTCTTCATTCTAGCAGAGAAAGGTCTAACACGATCCGATGGCTGGAAGTTGAAGCTAGACAAAGTCAGACTGGAAATAAGGTGTACATTCTTAACAGTGGGAGTAATTAACCATTGGAACAATTTACCAAGAGTCATGGTGGAGTCTCCGTCACTGACAATTTTTAAATCAAGCTGGGATGTTTTTCATAAAAGCTCTGCTCTAGGAGTAATTCTGGGGTAGATCTATGGCCTGCGTTAGGGTCCAGCACCAATGAGGCAGAAGGGAAAGGACAAGGGGGGATACAGGTGACAGCGAGTAGGGGGGATGTGATGGGACACTGGCCTGGAAGGGAGACGGGAGACGAAAAGAGGAAGAAAATACACAAAGGTGGATAGAAGGATCTGGAGACAGGAGGCAGAAGGGTACAGAAGCTGAAGGAGGATGGAAAAAGCCAGCACATCTTTTGCAGCAGATTGAATTTCCTTCCTGATGCCGCTCCAGTTCATTGCACTGCTCGGCCAGGTGCCTGCTCTCTCTCAAAGTCCAAGGGGAAGGGATGGGATGGCTATTTTGAACCCTTATGTTATATTAATGGCCTGGCTACTCGCAACTCCCAAGTTAATTAGCGGGAGCATAAGGCAGAGAAAAGAACCTCCCCTCCCCCCGTCCACAAACGCACACGGCTAGCAGCTCCCGGGGCCCTCCGGCTTATTTGTTTGTCAGAAAGAAAGAAAAAGCTGCTGGCAACAGTTCAGAGAGCCCCGCGTGAGCGTGGGAGGGTTTGTGCTCACCTGGCCTCTAAATAAGCTACCTGAGGACATGCCTAATTAGCCCCTTGATGGGGCCACTCCTGTACATACACATAGAGACGACTCCTGCTCTGCAGAGCTTGCAATCTAGATATTCAAGACCCCCGGTGGGAGGGGAAACAGAGACATGGAGAGAGGAAGTGACTTGACCAAGGTCACGCAGTAGGTCAGCAGCAGAGCTGAGGGCAGACTCCAGGTCTCCTGAGTCCCAACCAAGTGCCCATTCCGCTCTACCACACTGCAGTCGGTCTCCAAATATTGAGCTCAGAACAGTGCCCTGTCCACTAAAGCACACTAGCTCCCTACTCTCCCTCTTTCCTTTGTGCTTTCTCTGGCCCAGCCACTACAGGGCAACATCATCAACCAGGAATTTAAGGAGGGCAGTTCTCTGGCCTGTGTTAGGTGAAAGGTCAGACTAGAGAATCACAGTGGTCCCTTCTGGCCTTAAAACTCTATGAATCAGTACACAAACAAAGCCATCATATTACTGTAGGACCTACAAAATGTAGCAAGCAGCATTTTTCCTCCTTGGAAAGCAAGCTGTAATAAAAGCAGTTTCCCATACAATCTCCCCTCCCCTAAGACCAGGAAAGTTTGTCTAGCAATGGAAAAGCTTGGATCACTCCTGTTGACGGGTTCTGGGTGCCAGCAGATGAATATCTTAAATAATTAATGGTGACTCAGAAGAACGTTAAACAAAGATAGCATTGTCAGTTCTTCTCTGTTCTCCTTTTGTTTCTCACCCTTCGGCTTTCCTCCTGATTTATTATCTCTTCGGTTTTCCTTGTGAAGATCTTGTTCCTATGACAAGATGTGTATGCCACACTCCTCCAAATGTCTGATCTGTCGTATCAATGCATGGCAGAAATAAACAAGGAGAAAGAACATGGAGAAATAAAACCACCGAGTGAAATGGTGTCCGTTGAAATCAAAGAACTTCTTTTGTGCTTCCTTCGAGCAGTCTCATGAAATTAACAAACAGAGAGAGTTTTTGTCACATTTCAGTTACACTTGGGGTTTTCATCTCCGCTATCACCCCTTCAGCAGATTTCAGCCCGGGTCTCTCGAGGTCAAACATCCTGACTTGCTGCCTTAAAGGGTGGTGTAGTGTTGCCTGTGCTGTTAAACTCCCTCTGTGTGCTTCCCCAGAAGTGGCTGCATTTCACTGGTGATCCTTATACAATAGCTTTTCGTGTTTACAAGTAAAGGTGGACCTGACCCAGATCCAGTAAAATAAATTAATTAAATAAGACACCTTCCCTTCTTCTAAGACAAAGAGATCTTGTGTTTGTCACTGTCCAAACACACAGTGCCTCAATCAGAGAGTGCACGATCTAACCGTATGCTTACATGCCACAGAGGGTTGAAACTGACAAATGGGAAACACCGAAGGCAAGGCAACGGGCATTAACTACTCCAGATCCAGATTCATAATTCCCCAGGAGTATTTGGCTCCGGGGTTTTGGTTCAGTCTATTAGCGAAATAGGAACCAACTTGCATCTGGATCTGGACTTCCCCAAAGCTTGGAGATGCTTGGATCCAGGACTTTGGTTTGGGCCCATCCCTCATTGTAATAACCAGTAACATTCGGAAAGCCTGTGGTCGGTGAGGAGCACCCTGGGACCCTGGAGGGTTGGGAGTCCAATTCAGGGAACACTTGGTGTTTAATAAAAGTCCCACTCGGAGCTCATAAAGGGCCAGCTCCGCCCACGTGAGAATTGCTTGCCAGACAGAACGTCTCCGGAAGATCCATTGAGGACACGTGCTTTGTAACACGGAGATAACCATAAATAATGGTGGCTCTCATTTACAAAGCACTGTTGGGCCCATATAATCTCAAAGTGGTTTAAAAACAATGTTAATAAAGGAATCGCTTCATGTACCTCTAGGGTGGCGCGCAGCAGCTCTTTAACAGCCATGCAGAACACTCTAGGACAGGACGCCTGCAAACAGTCCCATTATTACTAGCATCTGCAGTGAGGGTCTTGTGAGACTCATAGTGCAGATGCAAGACTTGGCTCTTCATGGTCTCCCTGAAAATATTATTAAAGTGGCTGATAAAGGCCTCATGTGAGGTCAGAGTCCCATCGTGTTAGATGCTGGATTTACACATAGCAGAAGACAGTGTCCTGAAGAGGTGACAGTCTAAATAGGCAAGACAAACAAAAGGTGGAAAGGGAAAGAGGTGAGAAAGCTGCTTGCCCAAGGTCACAGCAGATCAGTAGCAGAGAAGCCAGATCTTTATGCCCTATTTACCGGATCAACCTGCTGCCCCAGATTGAAACTGATATCACTGAGGTCAGATTCTGGCCCTTTATATGATATGAGGCCCAGAACATTGCCCAGCATGGCAGCATGATGTCATAATGGCATCATGTGACCTCTGACAATAGCTCCCAAAGCCAGGGCAGATTTCACCCTGCCCTTTGCAGAAGCAGTCGGAAGACGCAGCTCCACAGCGCTGAAAAATAACCAGTAAGTCTCCCAGACAGATTAAATCCTCCACGAACACTTGACTTGCTCTTCCGTCCGTGTTGGCTCTGGTGTGGAAGGATGCAGCATTTGTTTTATTTTGAACCAGGGCAAAGTTTCTGTACAACCACAAGCCTATTCTGGTTTAGAAGCAGATTTTTCCAGCCCTGATTAGCAGTCAGAACTGGCGTCATTATTTCCATCACACAGCGGGGTCTGGTCCCATCTTGGCATCCCACATCATCCCTTGGAGGCTTGGTCCATTTTTATAGCAGAGTGCATTTCTGAAAATTCTAAGGTTCAGTTCACATCAGCATGCAATGGCTGAGGGGCAGGAAGCATGTGATCGCTAGACCAAAAGGGGTTGGATCCAGAAGTTTGCATGATCATCCAATCTCAAAATCTCCTGTAAACAGATTTGTCTTCTGCGAATTTGCAGGTTGTCTTGGTTTTCAAGTACAGAGGGCTTGACTCTGACCTCAAGCTGGTTCTAATCAGAAGTAACTTTGTAGAAGTGCATGGAGTTACCCCAGTGAAAGTGCAGCTTCCTGATAGCACACACCCTGCTGAAAGCTCTAGTTATCCTCTAATTGCCAGGGCTGCAAACTCTGCCTGGCTACACTCTTCCTGTCTTATATGGGGCATCCTTAACTCCCATGGCAAAGTCCTGCCAACAGACCTGACAATCTTATTCCTAATTAGGGCTGGTCAGAGCTTTGTTTTCCATTGGAAAATTTCAATAAAAATAAAACAAAACTCATTTTCGGCAAACTCTTCTGCAGAAAATGTTGACTTTTCATTGAAAAACCAAACACTTCTGGCTCCTCCAGATCTTTCATTTTTGGGGTGATGGGTTGAATCCCGAAAGATGTTTGGCTTGAAACCAAAAAGTTTTCTGCTTTCAGTTTAAAAGAAGAAAACTTTCTTTCTTTCTTTCTTTCTTTCTTTCTTTCTTTCTTTCTTTCTTTCTTTCTTTCTTTAGAAAAGCAGACACTTCTTGCCAAAATTTTGGTCGAAAACCCAATTTTCTGTCGAAAATAGGTTGCAACAGGTGTTTTTCAATCAGTCCTATTCAAAATGCATGAAGCAGAACGGAATCCAGCTGACTCTCCCCTAGTTACATTGGCCTTTGCAGTGATAACAGGCGTTTGTCCTTGATAAGTAACGTCATAACAGGAGTATTGTGACGTTGAGCTCCATGTGTTTTATGGAAATATGCTTATGAGTGTGAATATGATGTAACTGGAATATGCTTTATGCAAAAGGTCTCTTGTAAGGTATCATAACAAAGGTTATAAACTACTAAATATATTCCTCCTATTTGTATGCATGTATCATTCTTGTATCTGAAGCTAGAAATATGAAGTATAACTCTGGGGTCCTATTATAATTATGCAAGGCGGGGGCCATTAATGGTGGTTTAGAATCTTGATGGCGCCCATTGACTGGGACAATTGGTTGTAAATGGTGTATTTACCTGCAAGCCTTCCTGTGTACGGGGGGGGCCAACCCAGGAAGAATGGAGACTAGGGGTCTTACTGGGACATGTGACCATGTCACATGATACTGGAATCCATCTTAATCTGGTACTTTTCCATTTAGAAGGAGGGGCGGGGAACCAGAGAGACAAAAGATTCCCGCCTTGTGCCAAAGCTATAAAAGGGGGGGGAGCAGGACAAAGGGGGCTGCCAGTCATGAGAAAACCCCGTACCACCTGAGCTGTCTGCTGGAGCTAACAAGGACTGTACCAGGGGAAAGGATTGGGCCCAGACTAGGAAAGAGTCTAGTCTGCGAAAGAAGCTTATTGGAATATCTCTGAGGGTGAGATATTACCTGTAATCAGTTTCTTAATGTATTAGGCTTAGACTTGCGTGTTTTTGCTTTATTTTGCTTGGTGACTTACTTTGTTCTGTCTGTTATTACTTGGAACCACTTAAATCCTACTTTTTATACTTAATAAAAATCACTTTTGTTTATTAATAAACCCAGAGTAAGTGATTAATACCTGGGAGAGCAAACAGTTATGCATATCTCTCTATCAGTGTTATAGAGGGTGGACAATTTATGAGTTTACCCTGTATAAGCTTTCTACAGAGTCAAACGGATTTATTTGTGGTTTGGATCCCATTGGGAACTGGGTGTCTGGGTGCTGAAGTCAGGTAACCTGCTGAGCTGTTTTCAGTTAAGTCTAGTATCAGAGGGGTAGCCGTGTTAGTCTGGATCTGTAAAAGCAGCAAAGAATCCTGTGGCACCTTATAGACTAACAGAGGTTTTGCAGCAGTTAAGTCTGCAGCAGTTAAGTCTGTAGCTTTGGAGGTGTGGCCCAGACCCTGGGTCTGTGTTGCAGCAGGCTAGCATATCTGGCTCAACAAGGCAGGGTTCTGGAGTCCCAGGCTGGCAGGGAAAACAGGCTCAGAGGTAATTTCAGCCCATCAGGTGACAGTCCCAAGGGGATCTCTGTGACCGAACCCGTCACAAGTATGACCTTGTTAAGTAGTGTAGTGTAGACCTGGCCTAAGATGAGTTGGGATGAATCAAAGACATCAATGGACAATGTGAGAGTTGTAAAAAGGTAGGCGTGTTTCACAGAAACATTTAAAATAAAACCAAAGATTTTTCATTTCATTTCAGATCTTTTACAACATTTGTTGATGGAATCATTTTGAAATTTTGTGTTTAGAAAAATCTTCTAGCTCCAATCTGATTTCATTTTGGTGGGAAGCCCCCCCCTCCCTATTTTCTCAATATTAAATTCCTCTTTCCCCCTTTTCTCACTGGGAGAAGCTGGAAAAAAGGGGTGGAAAGAGAAAGAAAACGAGAGGAAAAAGTCACTTTCAGCTGTTTGCCTCAGCTGCATATATTGTTTTCCCTCATCTATTGGAGATGGAAGCGAAAGCCTTATGCGGCCTCGGAGTGTGGCATTAGCAGTGTTAACAGTGTGGTAGGCCATGAGAAAGAGGCAAGGAATGGAGACGACTTTTCTCTTCACTTGTTATTTCCCTGCTTCTGAGGTTTGGCGCTAGTGAGGTGTGCAAATGTAACTGTCTCTAAATGAAGTTCGGGTGGGTTTATTACATAATTAGGGGCATTAGTGAAGTTGGAGACATGCCTTTCTCTGAAGCACTTAGCTTTAGCCACTGCTGGAAGCAGCAGGCCAGACTTGATGGACCATTGATCTGCTCCAGGATGGCAATCTTCTGTAAGCAAGTTCTAGTACTTTGCAAAAGGAAGCAGTGAAAGATGCCAGCATAGGCCGGTTCAGTGGTCTCTGTATCTCTGATCGAGGGAGGCCATAAATATTCCATATTTCCTTAGCAGCGGGGAGGCTCTTCAATTGTTCTGAGCATCTCATGGGGGTTGGGAGAGGCGGAGTGAGTCTTAGTGTTTCTGGCACCCTGTGGAGACACAATGAGCCAGGGAAGCAGAGAGCTCATCTCCTCACAGAGAAACAGTTCACGTAGTGGTATTTTAATAATTTAGCCTCCGTCTGGGTTGTTTAAATGTTTGATGTCTGTGAGCTTCTCTTTAGGATCAGGGCAGCCCGCAGACCCCAGGACCTGTGCTCTGATTGGATGCCATCTGTGATCTATGTCAATGATTTAAACACGTTGCTAAGCATGGTCCAGCCCCAGTTACGGGGACAGAATGTCCAGAACCATTGAAAACAGAGGCCTCCTGGTGAATGGAGGGACCCAGCCAGGGAGCTGCATTCTGAAATCCCAACACCAGAGCTCAGTGAATCCATAGAAATCCCATGGAGAGAACCAAGTATTGACTCAATGGAGCAATGTTCTAAGGCCGTGGTTTTCAACCTGTGGTCCACCGACCCCTGGGGGTCCACAGACTATGTCTAAGATTTCCAAAAGTGTCTGCACTGCCATTTGAAACTTTTTAGGGGTCTTCAAATGAAAAAAGGTTGAAACCTACTGCTCAAAGGGAGAAATTCAGTCCTCCCTGCACAAGACCTGTAGGCCATTATGTCTCATTCATGCCCACTATAACTCTAGAATTACAACTACGGCTGGTCAAAAATTTTCCAGCTAGGCTTTTCTTGGAGCGATGTGGTTTACGCCAGTAGAGGATCTGTTCCCACATCAATAGAAGTGTCTAGTAAAGGGTGACACCACCAAAAAATCTGTTCAGATCATCACAAAAGCCGGGTGGGAAACGTCTTTCCTGTCTCCGGAAAATTTACGAGCTTCGTTTTTTTTTCTGTTCCGCATCAAGACAAAACAGAGAGAGCTTCTCCACCCCAGCCAATAACCCAGTGGCCATGGCACTCAGTTGGGATGTGGGAGATTGAAGTTGAAGTCCTTACGCTGCATCAGGTACAGGTAGGACTTGAACATCCCCAGGTCAAGTCCCAACTTTGCCTGATTCAGACTAGGGACCTCATGAGTGTCCCAACCATTGAGCTGTGTGTGTGTAGCTCCATGTTTGACTAGAAATTCCATCCAGGATTTGAGGAAAGTTTCATCAAAACTGACCCTTTCCCACAGAAAGATTAGTTTCAATGAATTGGTGTTCTCCGATGAAACACCATTTCACCAAAAAATTCCAGATCAGCTCCAACAATAACCCGTAAACTGATCTATTGCTTATATGACTCTCTGGGTATCTTCTGCTAGGGTGTATTCCATGGATGGCTATGCATATTAAGACAAAGAGCAGAAACAGTATCATGTGACTTAGGCAACCAATCGCACACCACAAATAACGTATAGCAAAAGGGCCTCGGGGCCTAATCCAAACCCTACTGAAGTTACTGAGAGTTTTCCCATTGTCTTCAGTGTGCTTTGGATCAAGGCCAGAGTGAATAGTTTGCCAACAGCCCACACGGTGAAAACTGACCAGCCACACTTCTCCAGCGGGTGCTGCTGTTCTGAATATCAAAAATACTTGTAGAAGCTGGGATCTCCTTGTGAGCGCTCAGCGAACCGGAAAAAAGAGCTACATTCCCAAGGATGCCAACAATCCAGTCAGTGCCCCCTTTCCCAACTCAGTCCACCCCCCTGCATGTCAACATGATGGGTGAGCTTTTCACAGCTACCTACGAGCTTTAGGTGCACGGCTCCCATTGATTGCAGAGGAATTGTGCATCGCTGCATCCCCTGCACAGGTTTGGAAATCTCACCCTAGATTGTCAGTGACCATTATAAACCCCAGTTTTAATGGGAAACCACGGCCGGTCACGGATAACTCCCTGCACTAAAACAGCTCTGTTAGCTCAGAGACAGTCGCTATAGCAGACACGTCAACCTCTGTGTGGCCCGGCCACTAACGGGGACGATAGAGTCCCACTGGTGCAGCTGCATTAGCAAAAGGCAGGGCTGGGATTGTAGATGCGTCTCCTCCACTGTCCTCGTCTCACTAGGTCATCTGGTCTCTTCACAGGTGAGGGCCGCAGCGATGGCCACGCCAGCTCCTCAGAGGGTGAGGCAGGATCTCTGTTACTGTCCACCTGGCTACCTCTCCCCCTTGCCTGAGCATGCCCTGGTCCACACGTCCAGGGTCATCAGGTACGTCTTCCTGGATGGCAGCCAGAATATCGTCCCCGCTCCTGCTCCATCTGGCTTTGAGACCCACGCTCCCTATCAGGACTCAGATAACATCTCCTACCAGCCCGCTGCTCCCCCGGATTGGGGCGTGGCCACCGCCTACTGGCCCCCTCACCTCCAGCGTCTCCCCATCTTTGTCACGCTCTCCAAGGGTCAGGAGAAACAAGCCACCGCCTGCGGGGGAACTCTCTTATCTCGGGAAAGGCTACCGGTTTTCCGGCAGCTGTGTGGGGAAGTGGTGCAGGCCACGGCCAATGGCAAGGAGAGAGATGGATGTCTCACAGACGCGGATGGAGAGCCCAATAAGCCAGCTGGCCCCGAGGTGCCGGGGATGGGAGATGGAAGGCGGGGAGATGAGGATGGCAGCCGGGCAGCACCCTCCCACTGAGGTGTAATCTGAGTCAGGAGAAGCTTTAGAATAAACAGTGGAATCCGTGGTGTCGCCAGCATCCCCCCGGTGTCTGGGAAGGTTGTCAGTGGATGCGTAAGCCCGCATAGCTGCCTGGGGCCCAGCTGTTAACACGTGGACTTGGTGAAAGCTGAGGGGTGGCTTTGCATAAGTGGGAGGGAGGGTACCAGATGGTTGGTCCGTACCGAGTGCTCTGGGCACTGTTTCAAATTGTACAGCATGCAGAGCTAAAGACGGCACAGGGACGCACATCCAAAGCCAGCCAGCCAAACCCCGCAGTGTATCATAGATAGAGAAGACGTCCTGCGAGACATCCTGGCTCCCATCCCGACATACCCCAGCCTGCAGGGCAGCCCCTCAGGCCATCCCTTCCTTCTCTGGCCACGCATCCCAAAGGAGATCGAACCCAGGCTGCTGCAGTAGCGGCGCCAGCTCTTCCGGCGTCCTAGGCGGCGGAAGGTCCCGCCCCCAAATTTGAACGGGCGGCCGCGGCACCGGCACCCCCAAAATAGCCGCGCCCTAGGCGACCGCCTAGGTCGCCTAATGGGTTGCGCCGGCCCTGGGCTGCTGCAGGGCAAGTTATTGCAAACATCCCGAGCCCCCTTTTATACTCTGCGTTAGCTTCCGGGCCTGGGGTGACCTCCTTGGCCGTGTTACCACCTGAGCAATGAGGTGATCTCTCCAATACCTGAGATCTAAACCAGGGAGAGTCTTGTGAGTGGCTACGCACGTGTCTGAGCCACTGCTCCTACTGGATGGATTGTCAAGCTGGCCGAAGTGCCTGCCTGGCTGATTCCTAGCTAGGACACAGGCCCCAGAACTGTTAGAGTTTGCAGAGATCCTCCATTAGCTCAAGTGGTAAAAGCAGTAAGGTCCCACTGTGCATGGGCCACATTTCTACGGGCAGGAAGTTTAGCTGGCGCCCGTGCGCCCACCTTTGCAGGGCACCAAACCTATGTGTGTGGGGGGGAGGGGAGCACTTCCCCGCATTTCTAAAGCAGGACACAATTGGTCACTGTCAATCCCGGTGGAGCCATCCCCGCTGCAGGCGCTGGCCCAAACCTCTCCCCAGCCAAGTCCACTCCACGCTCCACCCCGGCCTTCCAGCCTGGCCAGCCCCGCTGCAGTGTCATTCCCCAGCCCTGCAGCCGCTGCTGCCTTCCCTCGCTCTGCCCCTGCCAATGGCACTGCGGGAAACAGGGAGAGGGGGCTTTGCTGGTCAAAGCGGGACAGTCACAGAACCTGGGACGGTTGGGAAGTATGTTGCTGAATGGAATCAAGCGTGTGTGTGTGTGTGTGTGTGTGTGTGTGTGAGAGAGAGAGAGAGAGAGAGAGAGAGAGAGAGACGTGACTGGGGGGATGCAGTTCAGCTGGTGACCTTGGTGTCCGGTGTTTGCAGGAGTGGATTTGCCTCTGCCCTCTGTTAGGTGGAATTTAACCTGCCTGTGCGTGTGTTAGGAGATCACTCCCCTCTATTCGACATTGGTGAGGCCTCACCTGGAGTACTGTGTCCAGTTTTGGGCCCCACAGTACAAGAAGGATGTGGAAAAATTGGAAAGAGTCCAGCGGAGGGCAACAAAAATGATTAGGGGGCTGGAGCACATGAGTTATGAGGAGAGGCTGAGGGAACTGGGATTGTTTAGTCTGCAGAAGAGAAGAATGAGGGGGGATTTGATAGCTGCTTTCAACTACCTGAAAGGGGGTTCCAAAGAGNCGCGCTTACCTCGCGTCCTCGCAGCGCGGGATCGACGTCCGCGGCTCCCCCGTCGACTCCGCTAACTCCGCTCGCCCTGCTGGAGTTACGGAGTCGATGTGAGCGCGTTCGGGGATCGATGTATCGCGTCCAGACGAGACGCGATACATCGATCCCCACTACATCGATTTCTACCCGCCGATCCGGGCGGGTAGTGTGGACCTAGCCTAAGATTCTATGATCGCGGCTCTCTGTACTTACTAGAAGGGAATCCAATCCGNCATCGATTTCTACCCGCCGATCCGGGCGGGTAGTGTGGACCTAGCCTAAGATTCTATGATCACGGCTCTCTGTACTTACTAGTAGGGAATCCAATCCAGCAGCTCTGCATGTGCGCAGAACCAGACCGGAGCATGCGTGTGTCTCTGTTCGCGTGCACCCCTGCCCTCTCTTGCACCCCTACCCTCAGACTTGCTCAACATTCAGCATTTTCTCATCCCCTAATGCAGCTCCCGACCTTTTCCTCTCAAGCCTCTTGTTGGCAGCTGGAGACCCCTTTTCCCCCTCTAGAACCACACTCCAGAGCTGTTGCTTTCGTCAGCCCATTCACCCTTCCCTTGCTTTACTCCTTTACTGCTTTATTTTTCCCTTCCCTTTCTCCTTTGCTCTCCCACCGCTCCCCATCTGAATGAAAACCCGTCAGCATCATCTTTGCACTTCTGAAGCCCCTTCCACCCAAGGACTTCCATGCATTTGACAAACGTCACTTCAAAGTGCGATCACTAGAGCTGGGCCGGAAGAGGTTTTCCAGTCCCGGGAAAATTTCTGAGATTTCAAAAATGGGACAAAACTGATGCAAACTTTCAACATTTTCCTGCAAAAACAGAGAGAAAGGTAAATGTGGAATAGCCACTAGCGTTGTGGTTAGTGCAGTCAGGATGTGTGCACCCCAGGGTCAAGCCCCTGCTCTGAATCAAGCCATGGGCTATTGGTTGGTTTTTGTCCACTAATTTCAAGTACCTTCACCCAGTGGGTTTACCCGGCATGTGCTGCTTGTTAGAACAGCAGAAATGGATCCGTTTTGACAACATTTTCTCAGGTCCAGGATGGAATTTCTGGTCAAGACCAGAGAGAAACCCATCCCAGAATAACCAACACCTTTGTGCCTTAGTTTCCCCATCTGTACAATGGAGATAATGCTTCCCTACCACTGGGCAGATAGGAAGCCTGAGTGGTAATGTTTATCTAGCTCTTTGTCAATTAAAAGTGCTATGTGCTAAGTGTTATTATATGAAATGCTCTTTTTTGTGCGATCTTTTCCACTTGAAATAAATGTGTCCCCTCCCCGCCGTCAGTGAATTGTTGCCATCTGGGTTCTGTGAGGTGAGGAGACTTCTGCAGTTTGTCCCACTTGTTCCCTGCAATGCAGCTTGCGTGTTTGACCTCTGCCAAATGATTCATGACCAGAGCCCGGCAAATCCTCTGATTCATGGTGCTGGAACTGAGTACCTCTTGTGTGCACTTGTGAGCCGTCCAATGAGAGTGCTTGTTTTGCACAAAGACCCTGGCAGAAAGCAAAACACGCCGAGGCCAAATGTGGCAAACATACACTCACCTGCGAACGCTCGTGCAAACAGACATTTGCATGTGACCGGTAAGGCAAATATATATTTGCGTGCGAATGCCTGTGTATATATACATTTGCATAAGCATATTCGACATACACGGAGCTTGAGTCCAAACATCTACACTGCAATTAAACAGCCCTGTAGTCAGGAGCGCCAGAAAGTCCCTAAAAGTGGGGGAGCCACCAGCGTCTGAACCGTGGCCCTGCCCCCCCCATGCTGCCCCTTCCCCCTGAGGCCCCACTCCCGTGCAGCGTCCTCCTGCCCAAGAGCCTGCCCCCGCTTGCTCCTCTCCACCCCTTCCCCACGTCGCTCACCATTACAGCTGGTAAAAAATGGGGGCGCCGAGGCCCCTTGGGCCCCCCTGTTTTGATGTCCCTGCCTGTAGCCCAAACCCCACAATCCTGGGCCAGCCTGGGGTGGTTCATTGCAGTATAGACCTACCCTCTGTTTCAGTAAGAACCAGGGCCAACAGCCCCTGTACACATTAATACATTTGCATGTGAGTACTCATTCGAAAATGAAATGTGGATGTCTGTGAGAAGCGGTATTTGCAGTGCAAACAAAACTCGGAGAGCTAGGAGCCCAATCCCGCAGCACAAACACAGACAACGAGGGACAAAGTGAAGATGGTTTGAACCCGCTACGGAGAGAAAACTCATTTCCCACCCCAGGCCAGGCACACAGATGAGGAAGCCTCTGGGAAGGGTGCCCATGCTGCGAGGTACCCTGAGACCTTTCCCCAATCCACATGCACTCAGGGCCGATGCAACCCATTAGGCGACCTAGGCGGTCGCCTAGGGCACTAGCATTTGGGGGGCGGCATTTCGGGTCCTTCGGCAGCAACCGCGGCAGCCAGATCTTCGGCCTCCCCAGTCGTCGTCGGCATTTAGGCGGAGGGAGCTGGGGCAGGGGGCGCGGGGAGGGCCGCCTGCAGCAAGTAAGGGGGGAGGCGGCACGCAGGGGAACCGCTCCCTGCCCCAGCTCACCTCTGCTCCACCTCCTCCCCTGAGCACGCCGCCCCGCTCTGCTTCTGTCCCTCCCAGGCTTGCGGCGCCAATCAGCTGTTTGGCTGGGAGGCAGGAGAAGTGGAGCGGCGACGGCATGCTCGGGGAGGAGGCGGAGCAGAGGTGAATTGGGGCGGGGACCTGCCGCACGGCTCCCCGGGCCGGGGGGAGCTGCCGTGGGGGGTGGGGAGGCGCCTCAGGGCGGAGAGCTGCCACAGGGCTCGGTGGGGGGCGCAAGGTGGAAGTTTCGCCTAGGGCGCGAAACATCCTTGCACCCACCTTGCATGCACTGCCCCCTGCTGCTAGCGCTGCCTGGCTCCCACCCTGCACACAGCAGAGAAAAGGAGCAACCTCTTCACTTTCTCACTGCTGCTTCTTTAAATGCAACTGAAAGGCTGCAAATCCTCACCTGCTGTTCATTAACCAATTAACCGTGCTTGCAGCCTCTGTATTTATTCATACCCCAGGGGCTTTTGAATCAAAAGCAACCCGGGAGCAGCAGGATCCCATCTGGTATCATGGGGCTGAGAACTGCAAAGTCAAGGCTGCGGTCTGAGGTTGGTTGGGCCCAGGTCATGATTAGGTGGGATTAGATCCAAAACTGGGTCCCATGAGAAGAAAGAAAGAAAGAAAGAAAGAAAGAAAGAAGAGTAAATGTGTAGACCTATCTGAGAGTATTCAATAGATAGAACGATCGATTGATCAATTCCAGGAAGAAAGGAGGATAAGGAAAGAAGATAGATAGGCAGACAGAAAGAGATCAATCCCATAAAGGGAGGGGAAAGAAGACAGAAAGAAAGGGAGATCCCAGAGGACTGAAGACAGGAGGGAGCAAGGGGGCAGAGAGGAACAGAGGCAGGTTGAGATGAAGTAAGAAAGAGAAAAAGGAATTAACAGCCCACTTTATACCTTTTCCTTTACTGACAATATTATGCTTCTCTGCAAAAGGACTAATTTAGCCCTGCGAACAACCCCAGTGACCCTTCCTAATAGAAACCATTTAAATCTTTAAACAATTTACATGAAAATGTAACTTTGCCGAGAATATATTTCTTCTTCTCCACCCCTCCCCTCCCTCCCCCCGTGCCGTCTCCAGCGCAATCCTTCAAACCTCCGACAGCTTCCATTAACTCTTAATGAAGTCGGAGCATCTTTCTTAGGAGACGTGATGGCCCCAGGGTTAATCGCTGAAAGGAGGTGGGCCAAATAAAAGCGAAGGGGAAAAAAGAAAACACTGTAGAGGAATTAATAAAAAATAAAAGACTCCCTTCCCTCCCCCCAAAGAAATCCCTGTTCAGGAGGTGAGTGCAGCATTCATCACACCACTAGGATATTTGGGGTGCAGGAAGCCCCACACTCCTGTATCTCACCCCTCTTTCCACCTTCTCAGGTACCAGGCATCCTGGGGATGAGAGCAGGTCTAATGGGGGGTGCAGGGGGGTCTAGGTGAGGGTACTGGGCATCTGCTCTGGATCTGGTTCAATGTTGATCAGTCCGGGCTGGGGAGGGGCCGTGCGGAAGGGAAGGAAGCGCTGACCTGTCAGTGACCCACGGAGCACCTCCAGAGTCTGTCTACATGGCAATTGCCAGCTCAGGAGAAACTGGGATGAATTTGATATTCTGCTGTGCATTGAGGTGAGCCTGACAGGGCTCGGAGAGAAGTGACTGCCACACACACACATACAGTCACACCGCTCCACTCACAGCACACAAACCACACACACTGCACACATATACAACACACATTGCACAACTCACACCCCAACACATTCACACCGCTGCACTCACAGCACACAAACCACACACACTGCACAACACACACACCCCGACACATTCATACTGCTCCACTCACAGCACACAAACCACACACACTGCACAACACACACACCCTGACACATTCACACTGCTCCACTCACAGCACACAAACGACACACACTGCACACATATACAACACACATTGCACAACTCACACCCCAACACATTCACACCGCTGCACTCACAGCACACAAACCACACACACTGCACACATATACAACACACACACATTGCATAACACACACACACCAACATTCACACCCCTGAGGGGCGGAGCTATGCTGACCTACCCCATGTAGCTGCAGTGAGTTCTGTGAAAGAATGCTTCTGTCGACGTAGCTTCTGTCACGCAGGGAAGTGGTCTTTCTACAGTGACAGAAAACCTCTTCCGCTGGTATAGGCTGTGTGTACACCAGGCAGGCCTGCTGGCATAGCTACAGTGACAGAGCCATGCTGTTATAGGCCGCGTACGGTAGACATGCGCCTAAGTTCTTACCTCCGGGTATGTCTACACTGCAGCCGGGAGCGTGCTTCCCAACTCACGTAGATAGACAGCAACGTCTGCCAGCGTCTGCAGAGAGCCTGAGCCAGTTGTTCTGATGGGGGGGGGAACTCAACATGCATCACAACAGGGTGTTAACTCCAAGACCCGCTGGGCTGAGGGCTCCTCCCCAGGAGAGGCCTGTGTATGTGGGGAGAGGGGACCTCTGTTTCCACTCCTGGGGGTGCTTTGTAAATGCCAGTCCAAGTGGCGGGCAGAGCCCCAGGGGTCCCTGGGCTCCAAATTGCCTTAATCCAGCCATGGAGTTGGATGTGAGACTGGTGGTCAGGAGGGGACCCAGGTCGGCATCAATAGGAGCAGCAGGGGAGGAGGTAAAGAGAGGATCAGTTAGCAAGAGGAAAGGGAGCAGAGGAGGGGAGGCTGAGAGGATGAGGTGAGGGCGAGTGGGAGATGCTAAACGCCATCTGATGAGGCAGCAGCATTTTCTGCTGATGCCGAACATCGACCGGCTAGTTTGCTGGGCTTGGCGTCTGACCCTGTTAGTTGTTTTGTGCCACCAGCTTTTCTGCCTGTCCCCTTGAGTGCTCCCGGGTGGCCAGGAGCTTCCTGGACCACTGCTCACGAAGAGTGGAAGCACTGGCATGCTCTGCATGAGCTGATAACTCAGAGAGTATCTGATGGCTGGCGGGGAGAGCGGAGGGCAGGCCCCAGGTGTCAGCAGAAGAGAAAAAGGAAGATCAACTAATTAACCTCAGAAGGAGACCTGCAATGGCTGGCAGAAAAAAATAACCGAAGTCTCATAAACGCTGAAGATCTCAAATACTAAGGGGCCGGATTCTCCCTTGGCTGCTCCCTTCTCTCCTTGGCTAAGCCGGGCCTGGGAATTTCACCTGCACCCAGCCTAGACAACACATACACCCCCACGGTGCTTGGAATCTGGATTCCCGATCCTTTCTCTCTGTTACTGATATGTCAGTGGTATCTAGAGGCCTTCATCGCGCCAGGCACGGGATGTATGCACAGCGACACCCAGTCCCTGTCCCGAAGAGCTCACAGCTGAAATAGACGAGGCAGCTGAAGGGTGAGAAGGGAAACTGAGGCAGGGTGGTGTCACGGAGCGCGCTGCCTCTGAGCTCATCTCTGGCTTACAAACCTTTGCGTTAAGTAGCTCGTTAAGGTGAGGGGCACAAAAGCAACGCACAGGTAGACTGGAGGGAGGGAGGTGTGTAGAGGGAGGGGACAGACAGATGGACGGATGGGGTATACAGGAAGGGGATATTCAGATGGATGAGGGGCTCAGAGGCCCAGTTCTATACACAGGGTGTACAAGAATGTGAAACATTGAAAGGACAGTCCAAAAAAATTCCCAGCTGTTGAGTTTTGAGACAGCGTGATGGGGGAATGCAGCCCCTGCTCGCCCTGAGCAAGGACAAAGCGCTGGGGAGGGAGTGTGGCAGAGTATGGAGCCCAGCTGTGATCGTCAAGCAAGACACTGGCTAGTCCTGCATCCAGCAGGCTGCGGCTGAGCACATCAATCATAAACCAGCCCTCCGGCCATGAATAGCCTCTCCGGCTATAAAAGCCCCATCCGTCGGGCAGGGAGTGACAGGCCTCGTCACAGATAAATGCAGGAATCAATTACAAATCATGGTTAAATGGAGGCGAATTGTTCCTTGATCCGGGCAGTGCAAACCTCATTTGTTTAGCCGGACAGCGGCAGCAGCATGTGTCCCTCAGAAAGGATGCTCTCCTGGCAGGTGTCCATGTCCTGATGGCGTCTGGATTCAAACCCACCTTGGCTCGGCATGGTTTGAACTGGTGACCCAGTGCTGATGACCTATTCGCCAAGTCTGACCCACGGAAGAAGGGGGGTCAGGTGACTTCAAGCTACTTTTATGCTCCCTGTATTCTGGGACCCTTTGGAGCCTGCATGGATCCTAGCATCACCTAGAGCAGCCTCAGGGCTGCTTTAAATTACACTCTCTTCCCATGCCGCCCTATGGACCCTGGGAAGCAGAGACTAGCTGGAATACAATGTGCCTTTCTACCGCTGACATGCCCTGGTCTTCCCCCTTTTTCCTACCCTAGCCACAACCCCTGACCTGCCCCCTCCTGCCCATACCCTGCTCCCAGCCCTGTCTAAACCTCCCACAAATCTTCTATATCTAGGCTTGGCAGAATTCAATGTTTATGTTTTTAGCATTGCAATGAAAAAAAGTGATGGTTATTTTAAGCCTTTTTATTTACTTAATTTAAATATATGGAGATATACCTATCTCATAGAACTGGAAGGGACACTGAAGGGTCATCGAGTCCAGCCCCCTGCCTTCACTAGCAGGACCAAGTACTGATTTTGCCCCAGCTCCCCAAGTGGCCCCCTCAAGTACACAACTGTGGACACACTCTCCTGTTTTACAAGGATTGAATTCACAACCCTGGGTTTAGCAGGCCAATGCTCAAACCACTGAGCTATCCCTCCCCGGAGCCAACACAGATGGAAGAGCAAGTCAAGTTGTGTAAAATTATGGGTTTAAAACATTTTCACAGTTGCAGGAACATACAGGTGTCAGACAGTAAGAACATAAGAACGGCCAGACTGGGTCAGACCAATGGTCCATCTAGCCCAGTATCCTGTCTTCTGACAGTGGCCAATGCCAGGTGCTTCAAAGGGAATGAACAGAACAAGGCAATTATTGAGTGATCCATCCCCTGTCGTCTAGTCCTAGCTTCTGGAAGTCAGAGGCTTAGGGACAGCCAGAGCATAGGGTTGTGTCCCTGCCCATCTTGGCTAATAGCCATTGATGGACCTATCCTCCATGAATTTATCTAATTCTTTTTTTAATCCTGTTATAGTTTTGGCCTTCACAACATCCCCTGGCAATGAGTTCCACAGGTTGGCTGAGCATTGTGTGAAGAAATACTTCCTTATGTTTGTTTTAAACCTGCTGCCTATTAATTTTATTAGGTGAGCCCTGGTTCTTGTGTTATGGGAAGGGGCAAATAACACTTCCCTATTCACTTTCTCCATGCCAGTCAAAATTGTATAGACCTCTATCATATCTCCCCTTAGTTGTCTCTTTTCCCAGCTGAGTTATCCCAGTATTTTTAATCTTTTCTCATACAGAAATTGTTCTATACCCTTAAACATTTTTGTTGCCCTTCTCTGTACCTTTTCCATTTCTAATATATCTTTTTTGATATGGGGTGACCAGAATTGCATACAGTATTCAAGGTGTGGGCATACCATAGAGTTAAATAATGGCACTATGATATTGTCTGTCTTACTATCTATCCCTTTCCTAATAGTTCTTAACATTCTGTTCGCTTTTTTGACGGCCGTTGCACATTGAGCGGATGTTTCCAGAGAACTAGCCACAATGACTCCAAGATTTCTCTCTTGAGTGGTAACAGCTAATTTAGGCTGCATCATTTGTATGTAANCTGTATTCTGGGACCCTTTGGAGCCTGCATGGATCCTAGCATCACCTAGAGCAGCCTCAGGGCTGCTTTAAATTACACTCTCTTCCCATGCCGCCCTATGGACCCTGGGAAGCAGAGACTAGCTGGAATACAATGTGCCTTTCTACCGCTGACATGCCCTGGTCTTCCCCCTTTTTCCTACCCTAGCCACAACCCCTGACCTGCCCCCTCCTGCCCATACCCTGCTCCCAGCCCTGTCTAAACCTCCCACAAATCTTCTATATCTAGGCTTGGCAGAATTCAATGTTTATGTTTTTAGCATTGCAATGAAAAAAAGTGATGGTTATTTTAAGCCTTTTTATTTACTTAATTTAAATATATGGAGATATACCTATCTCATAGAACTGGAAGGGACACTGAAGGGTCATCGAGTCCAGCCCCCTGCCTTCACTAGCAGGACCAAGTACTGATTTTGCCCCAGCTCCCCAAGTGGCCCCCTCAAGTACACAACTGTGGACACACTCTCCTGTTTTACAAGGATTGAATTCACAACCCTGGGTTTAGCAGGCCAATGCTCAAACCACTGAGCTATCCCTCCCCGGAGCCAACACAGATGGAAGAGCAAGTCAAGTTGTGTAAAATTATGGGTTTAAAACATTTTCACAGTTGCAGGAACATACAGGTGTCAGACAGTAAGAACATAAGAACGGCCAGACTGGGTCAGACCAATGGTCCATCTAGCCCAGTATCCTGTCTTCTGACAGTGGCCAATGCCAGGTGCTTCAAAGGGAATGAACAGAACAAGGCAATTATTGAGTGATCCATCCCCTGTCGTCTAGTCCTAGCTTCTGGAAGTCAGAGGCTTAGGGACAGCCAGAGCATAGGGTTGTGTCCCTGCCCATCTTGGCTAATAGCCATTGATGGACCTATCCTCCATGAATTTATCTAATTCTTTTTTTAATCCTGTTATAGTTTTGGCCTTCACAACATCCCCTGGCAATGAGTTCCACAGGTTGGCTGAGCATTGTGTGAAGAAATACTTCCTTATGTTTGTTTTAAACCTGCTGCCTATTAATTTTATTAGGTGAGCCCTGGTTCTTGTGTTATGGGAAGGGGCAAATAACACTTCCCTATTCACTTTCTCCATGCCAGTCAAAATTGTATAGACCTCTATCATATCTCCCCTTAGTTGTCTCTTTTCCCAGCTGAGTTATCCCAGTATTTTTAATCTTTTCTCATACAGAAATTGTTCTATACCCTTAAACATTTTTGTTGCCCTTCTCTGTACCTTTTCCATTTCTAATATATCTTTTTTGATATGGGGTGACCAGAATTGCATACAGTATTCAAGGTGTGGGCATACCATAGAGTTAAATAATGGCACTATGATATTGTCTGTCTTACTATCTATCCCTTTCCTAATAGTTCTTAACATTCTGTTCGCTTTTTTGACGGCCGTTGCACATTGAGCGGATGTTTCCAGAGAACTAGCCACAATGACTCCAAGATTTCTCTCTTGAGTGGTAACAGCTAATTTAGGCTGCATCATTTGTATGTAAAGTTGGGATTCTGTTTTCCAATGTGCATTACTTTGCATTTATCAACACTGAATTTCATCTGCCATTTTGTTGCTCAGTCACCCAGTCTGGTGAGATCCCTTTGTAACTCTTTGCAGTCTGCTTTGGACTTAACTCTTGAGTAATTTTATATCATCTGCAAAGTTTGCCACCACACTGTTTATTCTATTTTCCAGCTCATTTGTGAATATGTTGAACTTCACTGGTCCCCGTACCGCTATTTATCTCCTTTGTGAAAACTGACCATTTATTCCTTCCTTTTGTTTCCTGTCTTTTAACCAGTTACAGATCCGTGAGAGGACCTTCCCTCTTATCCCACGACCAGGGGCGGCTCTATGTATTTTGCCACCCCAAGCACGGCAGTCAGGCAGCCTTCGGCAGCACGCCTGCGGGAGGTCCGCAGGTCCCGCGCCTTCGGCGTACCCGCCACCAAATTGCCGCTGAAGCCGCGAGACCGGTGGACCTCCCGCAGGCACGCTGCCAAAGGCTGCCTGACTGCCGCCCTCACGGCAACTGGCCCGCCGCCCCCTGCGGCTTGCCGCCCCAGGCACGTGCTTGGTGCGCTGATGCCTGGAGCCACCCCTGCCCACGACTACTGAGTTTGCTTAAGAACCCTTGGTGAGGGACCTTGTCAAAGGCTTTCTGAAAGCCCAAGTCCACTATATCCACTGGATCACCCGGGTACTCATGTTTATTTATTTAAGGCCAGCAGATGTAGAGATTCCGAAAAATTCAAGCTTTGAATCCATTAAAACACAAATGACCAGCATCACATGTCAGACTATACAGAGTAAAGAGCCTTCAATCAAACTCAAAATATCTTCTCTCTTACTTTGCCTCGCTGTACATTTCGATTGTTATCGATGGAAATATTTTCTCATCGTTTTCTGTGTGTTCGGTGAAATTGACGTTGATCGCCTACCTGCTTCCCAGTCCCTGCCACCAGCGCCGGCTCCAGGGTTTTTGCCACCCCAGGCAGCCAAAAAACAAAACAAACAAAAAAAAGCCGCGATCGCAATCTGCGACGGCAATTTGGCGGG
This sequence comes from Platysternon megacephalum, assembly GCA_003942145.1. Classification (NCBI taxonomy): domain Eukaryota; kingdom Metazoa; phylum Chordata; order Testudines; family Platysternidae; genus Platysternon; species Platysternon megacephalum. Next base: position 304,038 of record QXTE01000327.1, on the reverse strand, counting down.
AGGTCCTTCGCTCCCAGCGGGAGTGAGGGACCCTCCGCCGAATTGCCGCCGAATACCTGGACATGCCGCCCCTCTCCCGAGTGGCCGCCCCAAGCACCTGCTTGTTAAGCTGGTGCCTGGAGCCGGCCCTGCCTGCCACACCCCTGATCCACCCTCTCCCTCCCACTCTCTGCCCCCAGATGGCCCTTGACATCCCTACCCATGTCCCCTGGCCCGTCCCTTGCCCCCGTCCTCTCTCCCCCCATGTTCCCATGCACATTCCCAACATGGTGGGGGTGGCAGTGGGGTTGGCTTAGAGCTGCTTCAGGAGCTCTGTTACATGGGGGTGTGGTGTCAGAGCAGTGTCATGGGGCCTTTGCATTGGGTCCAGAGCCTTTTACCATCAGGTGTACATGGCTGGCAAAGGCCTGTCTCTACATGACTCCCCCTTTCTGCCCCACAGGGATGCTTGGCTCCCGTACCAGGGTTACAGCATCCGGGGGCAATTGGCTCTCGTAATGGGGAGCAGCTGCCCAGTGCGCGGCGAGGAGAGGGGTAGCTGAGCCACGGAACGGGCCCCAAGGAGAGCAAAGTAGAGGTAATTCAGCCTCTGAAATTTCCCCCTCTCTCCTCCCGCTCTGTCATTAACCTGCCTGACTTCCCCTTTCAAAACTCATTTACTCCCGGGCTCTTAGTTTGTGGGGGTGAAGGGGCAGGTTCCTGATAGTTGCAGCTTGTGCTGCCTAAGCTGATCTAGCCTCTAATAACAGGACTTTTATTTATCTCTCTCTCCCCCCCCCCCCCCCCCCCCCCCCGGTGACTTGGAATGGTGAACAGGAGCGAGTTAACCCCACGACCTTTAATCAAAGGCTCGTGTACACGGCAAAAGGATTGATGGAGCTTGTCTCCCACCCGGCCTCGTGCCGTCACGCTGATTCCACCATTAACTCCCCGAGCTGCGGGCAAAGGGCTGATGGCTGTAGCCGAGGAATAATGGCCATCGAACACGTGTTTCAAACGTATCGCTCAGCAGTGGCCATCCACAGCACTCCGCATCCCCTGTCCCGCTAGCAGCCCTGAGTAACCACAAGGATGGGGCTGACACGCTCTCCTGTTTTACAAGAACACATGGGACCTGGCCACCGGAGAGAAGCTTAGGAATTGTCTGATACAAGAGCTGATCAGCTGTGAGGAAGGACGGCCCACTGGCCAGGGATCTCTAGCCTAGGACTTGGGAGACCAGTGTTCAAGTTCCTGCTCCATCATCAACTTCCAGTGGGACTTTGGATGTGTCACTGAGTCTCTCGGTGCCTTGGTTTCCCCATCTGTAAATTGCCACGTGGTAGCTGAGCTCTTGTGCAAATCTGGTCCCACATGGTTTACAGGCCACAGTCAAGAGAAGAGTTCTGCAAGGCATATCTAGAGATAGATGTTGCAGGAGGGACATCATAGAAGNCCTTATCATTTTCGTTGCCTTCTGCTGGACTCTCTCCAATTTGTCCACATCCTTTCTGTAGTGGGGGCCCCAAAACTGGACACAGTACTCCAGGTGTGGCCTCACCAGTGCCGAAGAGAGGGGAATAATCACTTCCCTCGATCTGCTGGCAATGCTCCTACTAATGCAGCCCAATATGCCGTTAACCTTCTTGGCAACAAGGGCACACTGCTGACTCATATCCAGCTTCTCTTCCACTGTAATCCCCAGGTCCTTTTTTGTAGAACTGCTGCTTAGCCAGTTGGTCCCCAGGCTGTAGCGGTGCATGGGATTCTTCTATCCTAAGTGCAGGACTCTGCACTTGTCCTTTTTGAACCTCATCAGATTTCTTTTGGCCCAATCCTCCAATTTGTCTAGGTCACTCTGGATCCTATCCCTACCCTCCAGCGTTTCTACCTCTCCCCCCAGCTTAGTGTCATCTGCAAACTTGCTGAGGGTGCAACCCATCCCATCATCCAGATCATTAATGAAGATGTTGAACAAAACCGGCCCCAGGACCCACCCTTGGGGCACTCCGCTTGATACCAGCTGCTAACTAGACACTGAGCCGTTGATCACTACCCGTTGAGCCAGACAATCTAGCCAGCTTTCTATCCACCTTATAGTCCATTCATCCAGCCCATACTTCATTAACTTGCTGGCAAAAATACTGTGGGAGACCATATCAAATGCTTTGCTAAAGTCAAGGTATATCACATCCACCACTTTCCTCATATCCACAGAGCCAGTTATCTCATCATAGAAGGCAATCAGGTTGGTCAGGCATGACACCTACCAGGACTGCCTGGTCCCAATGCCTGTACCCACAGCAGAAATCCCTGTGGGTACAGGCATTCATGAAAATAGGAATTTGAGGAGGTCAGCATGGAAAAAGCGTGACTATGAGACAGACTCTGTGTGGATAAAAGGAGATCACACACAAGGGATTCTGGATCCAGATTGTGCCCTGGGCTCTATGTGGATCCAGGAGACAGCTAACCAGGAATCCCAGGACTCTGGGATACCAGGGACTCCTTGTGGATACAGGCAGCCCAAGACGTGGACAGGGAAGAAGAGGCTGGGCAGCATCATGGGCTCTATGTGTATACAGGCAGCAGCTATGGCAGGCAGAAACCTAGGAGTCTTGGCTGGACCACTATGTATAATACAGTTCCCAGAGCTGTATCACCCCTCTTTACTTCTGCATCTCTTGGGAAAACCCTGCGCCTCATGTACTACCTGTTAAAGTGGCTGTGGATAGATACTAAACTCCCCTGTGCTAAAGCGAGCATACATTCCCAGTAGAGCCGGTTCTCTGGTGTGCCCTGATGAGGGGAACTGTGCTGCAGTGGAGCGGGTGTTTTTGAGATCACTGCTCTTCCTGATTCTCAGGTCTAGCTAAGCATGTTCACTTCCACAGGCATAAAGCAGGCGGCTTCGATGTAGGTTGCTAGTGACACCCAGTGGCCTTCTGAATTCTGCCGAGCGAAGGCTCAAGCTCTTTCTCTGGCCCGGAAAGCTAAACATTCCAAGTCCCCCACATCTCCAACTGCTCAGCTTCTCCTAGGATACGGGGAAACACTGACCAGGTGTTCTGGGGATCGACTCCATAGCAGAGTGGTGGCATCTCCATAGCCTGAGTCATTTAAACCTGGCCTGTCAATGAGACCCTAGGGGAGGGTCCATGTACAGTGTGGTTTTACAGCTGGCCAGAAGGCCGTATCATTTCTCCCAGAAGCCTCTTTTGTGCCACCAAAATCCCTGAACCCGTCAGAAAAATGTTGTGTTGTGTTTTTTAAATCCCCTCGGTTGCTCCCAAGATGTTCTCAGCCAGTCACAGTACCCTGCAGATCACAAATGGTGCATGGGAGAAAAGTCTTGGATCTTCTGGTGGACATCTCCCCAGGTGGACACCCTTATTCCACAACAGCTATTGTGCTTTAAATGCACGCCTTAACTTACCCTGGAGTCACGCCCCCTTGCAGACAAGCTCAGGCTAGCTAGGGAAGGCGCCTACACACCATCAAAGCAGAGGATAATCATTTTTGTTTCTTTCTATTCCAGTCGCAGCTTGAGGCCTCACCTCCAATATGCTAGGCACACAGGAAGAGGCAGTCGCTACCCTACCCCGGAGAGTTTATAATCTAAACAGACAAGGGGCAGTGGCTTGTCACACAGCCGGTCTGTGGCACACCTGGAAAGAGAATCCAGGTGTCCTGAATCGCAGAGCAGGGACCTGTCACCTGGCCCGCATTACGCTGCTTTGCCATGCAAACCCAGGAGCCTCGTCTCGTGATCCGTGGGGCTCTGACTATGGGGACTACAGCCCCAGTGCCAGAAGGGGGTAGAGATTGGACCAGATGACTTAATGCATCATTTCCGTTGCTAATTTCTCTATCAGAATGAGCCTCGTACGCTCGCACACACACACACTCACACTCACATGTGCACACCCACATGCACACATGTGCCCCTAGGTCAGGAAACAAACCAGCCCCTCTGGCCTCAACTCTGTTATAATGAATATGAGCAGAGAGAGCGTATCAATTTCTACTCAATCAGACACAACAGCGTGTCGGTTTCCGCTGTCCCTCCTCCCCCTTCCCTTGCCCCACGGCCAGAGTGTCCTGCTCCACTTGTGGAGTTTCACTAACCTAGCAGGATCGAAACAAAGTGGCCCAGCCGGGGTTGCTCCTCCTCGTGACCCCAAAAGCTTGAGGTGTCATCATTGCTTGTGTGACATCATCACTGCTTGTGTGACATCATCACTGCTTGCATGACATCACACCTGAAGACTGCTCGCGGCATAGGGGACTGCTCAGCAAAAGCCAGGGTGGCTCAGGCTGGCCCTAAACGCCGAGCGCCTGTTCATTTGAATGGGAACCGAGTTTCCAAATGCCCCAGTTGGTTTGGGGCATCTCAACCCAGATCCTTAATAAACGCCTGTGCCTCTGGCTTTCTCTCTCTCCCAGCTTTGCTGCTTTTCTTGCTTAGACTCCATAGCATGGCTGCTACTGACTAGCCTTCCTCTGCATTAAGGGCCTTGGATCTCGGTTGCCTTTGTTTTGGAGGGGGGCAGGGAGCGGGGAAAAGAGACACAGCACGTTTCTCAGCCCCTCACCGAGGTTTTTTTCTCTCTGACCAAGCATTAAAAGCAAGGAACAAAGCAACAACTAGGGGATGTTTTGCAGCACGGCTGGGGGTTCATGGAGGCCAACGTCCCAACCCCTTCGTATCAGCTCAGCTGCTTCAGAGATGAACCAGACTGTGAGTGAAAAGCAGATAACACAGCGAGAGAGCCTGTCATATGGGAAGTGGGGGGCCAGTGAGTCGTTGGCTTCCTTATCTGACCTTCATGAAGGGCCGTGGGGCGGCATCCCTGAGTCACTGGCCTGTTGGTGTGACATCTGGGGCAAGACATGCTAATGGGGCCGGATGGGTGTGCGGGTGACACGGGAGGGGAAGAAGGTCTTCCCGACATGCCAGATGCCTCTCCTCTAGGCTGGTAACCCAAGAGCTGCCCAGCCTTGAGCCTGGCAATGAAATGATCTATTTGGGAGAGGTAGGATGGGCTTGTGCTCCCGGCTCTGGTTTCAGGAGATCTGGATCCAATTCCCAGCTCGGTCACAAAGAGTCCTCAGTGATCCTCTTCTGTAAAATGGGGCTAATGATTCCCCCTTTCTTCCACTCTGCCTGTCTGGTCTGGTTGATTGTAAGCTCGTTGGGACAGGGACTCTCTCTCGTTCGGTATAGGCACCGCACCCTCCACAATGCAGCCACACGTTCATCTAAGCCTTTTAGCTGCTATCATAATATTCAGAGAGCAAACAGCGTGGGACGCAGCAGTACAATCTGCCCTGCCAACGTGCCCCAACAAAGCTGATGGGTGGGACCCACCTGTTGACTGAGTGGGTAGCCCACTTTCCACCCCCATTTGATCTGTGAAAAGTGCCACCCAATGGCACTTCTTTGAAGTGGACCTGTGCCCACTAGGACTGGCCCAGTTCCTTTACCTAGAGGCCCCTGCACATCCATCATGTGGTGACATCTTTCAGTCACTATTGACCCGGGCTGGACTGAAATCGCTGTGCCAGACCCCACCTCGCTTGTAACAGCGCAACAACCATCTCAGCATGGCCACCCTTTGCCTCTGTAGGCTCCCTCGCCCCTTTCTTTCCCTTCTAAAAGCTTCAGAATAACCTCTTCCTTGTGCTTCATCTACATCACCTCATCAGAGCTCCACTCTGGCCACAATAGGACAAATGTCTACAATGCTGTTCCCAATGGCCAATCAACATACAGGATAACAGCCTACTACTGCTACTTACTGGCAGGTGTACTCCTTGAGCTCCAGTGGTGGAGGCCTGGGTTTCTGGTGCAGAAGGTCTCAAGTTTAGCCCCTGTTAATAACCCGTCAGGATGCCATTATAAATCTTTCACCGTGAGACCAGGAACCATCCCTTCTTAGGTCTATCTGGGATTTCCAGTGCACCTCTCCAACCTCATCACTGGTGGCCTCTCTCAGGATTCTCCTTCCTAATGTGCATCTCTTTATCTACTGATATGGCAGGCAAGTCCATTCCTGCCTCTGCCTCCTGCAAATATACAGCCCTGCTCCTTGTGCCAGCCCAACCAGCCTCTGCCATGCCTGGGACATATTGGGGGTTCTCTCTTACTGTTCCGAGCCTTGTTAGAAGCTCTGAGCACCTCCATCCTCAGGAAGTTGGTCAAGGGATGACCCTTGAGTAGTGCTAATGGCCAGCATTACTTCTCTGATCAGGTCTTCTGGTTGCCAGCACGTGCTCTCCAATGCCTGCAAAAGCCTTAGCCCCCGATGGATGTATCGCAAAAATGTTGCCTATACAGACCCCAGTGAAGTTTGGAAACAGAGGGCGTCACATCTGCCCCCTTACTTGGTGCACAGAGCAGTGCCGGGGAAGCATCTAATGTGCTGCAGTACCTGCTGAGGTAGGAGCTCAGTATGTCAGAGGACTGGCAGCCCAGCGTATGTTGTTTTGAGACTTGCATTCAGACAGTTAGAAGGGAGGGAACTGTATTGGTGCAGGGTGTGTATTGCAGACTGGGGACTGGCATGTACTGTGCAGGGGGTGTATTTTACACTGGGGAATGCAATGTAGTGGTGCAGAGTGTTAGAGAGACACAGTGGGGGAGGTAATATCTTTCCTTGCACCAACTTCTGTTGGTGAGAGAGACAAGCTTGCGAGCAACACAGAGCTCTTCTTCAGGGCTGGGAAAGGTGCTATGAGTGACCCGGCTAAATACAAGATTGAACATAGTTTAGGGTAAGTAGTTAGCACATATTCTAAGGGACCATTCAAGTGACACCCCTGTAGTCATAGGACAAAAAGGGGAGGTTAGTGGGTTGCAGATTGTTGTAATAAATCCGGCGTCTTTATTAAGACCATGATTTTTAATGTCTAGAGAAGTTATGAATTTAAGCTCCCAGGCTCGTCTTTTGAAAGTGTTGGGCAGGTTTCCTTTGAGGATGAGGACTGAGAGGTCAGCTGTAGAGCGATCGCCTTGTGAAAAGTGGTCACCCCCAGGTGACGTGGTACTTTTGTCGTTTATCGTTTCCCTGTGTGAGTTCATTCGAGAGCGCCGTGCTTGTCTGGTTGCAGGGTGTGTATTTTACACTAGTGACTAACGTGTTCTGGTGCACGGTGGGTAGTGCTCACTGGTGAATACCATGTACTGGCGTGCACTGCAGACTGGTGCACAGTGTGCATTGGTGAATAGTGACCCCAGGTTCTTATCTCATGTGAAGGGGTAAATAACACTTCCCTCTTCACTTTCTCCCCACCAGCCATGATTTTATACACCTCTGCCACACACACACACCCTTTGTTATCTCAAATTCAGCTCGACACCTGTGTTCCCTGTAGGCTGTGTGCTTGGGAGGCCGCCCAGGAGAGATTCAAGTGCCGCGCAGTTGATTAGCAGAGCCCGGCACATCCAGCCCGCAGCGTGTGTTCAGGTGTCCCTCCCCTCCCCCGCTGCTTTGCAGCCACCTTGCTTCTGCAGCTGCTCCCAGGACCCTCCTGATGGCTGTTCAGAGCGGGGGTGGGGGGGGAGGGGAAGGAGGGTGCTGATGTCAGGGTGTCCCCCTCCCCCAGCCCCTGTACCCCATTTTCACAGAGCAGGGAGGGGACAGGGCTCAGGACTTGCAGCAGCTCTGAGGTCTGAACAAGCCTTCGGGTGTCTTAAAGAGACAGTGCACCATCTCTCAGAGACTTCCCCAGCAGCCAGCGCACACAATCTCTGTCTCTGTCACACACACACACTGTCTCTTCCCCTCCCCCCTGCCCATGTACCCCATCTCCGCAGAACAGGGGAGGGGGGACATGGTTCAGGAGGAGGAGAGCTTTCAGTGAGTGCCTTAAATAGACAGCGGACGGCAGTCTCTCAGAAACTTCCCCGGCAGCCGCACACACACTGTCTCTGTGTCACACATACACACAGAGAGTCTCTGTGTGTCACACACACATGGTGTCACACACACACACTGTCTCTGTGTCACACACACAGTCTCTGTGTGTCTCTCACACACACAGTCTCTGTGTGTCACACACACACACACACACACACACTCTGTCTGTGTCACACACCTCCCAACACTGTTGTTGTTGTTGGTACTTCCTGCAATGCACATATATCCTCTGTCATTGTATTCTTTCAAAGTGTGTTATTTTAGTTTTTTTACTGGTCGATGCATTTCCTAATTTGTATTTCTCTTTGACACTTACATTTAATTCTTTGAGCAGTGAGTTCTAAAATGCCTAACCTGTCCTGGCTGGAGTAATTATCCCTATGGTAACGTTTTAAAAATATATATTATATCTAGGTTTTTTGTTTCTACTGGTGGCGCAGATCCAAACATTACCTCGGTGCACATCACAAAATTTATTCCGCACATGGGTGGAAAAAAATAGAGGGCACGTTGCTCTACACTCAGACTTCCGAGAAAATTTCTTTCCACTTAAACCGTTAGCCAATGGTGTCAGTCTCTGTTTTCTTTGTCTATTTAGATTGCAATCGCTTACTCTGTGTGCATGTGCCTTGTGCCTGCTGTCAGTCTGGGGCCCATAGGTACTACCGTTATAAAAATCATTTGTAATAATACCTACCGTCTCTCTGGACGGCCTTGGAAAGTAGCGCAGCGGCTAAGTGTTTCAGTGGAAAGAATCCTCTAGGAAGTCTGAGCGTAGAATTGAAATGTGAAAATTAGCATTTGCGATCCCAATAACAATGAGATGCCACAGACATCCTAATGGAACAATTGCACTCGCTAAGTGTCCCAAACACAAAGCCACTCTCAGGCCCTGGAAAGCAAAAAGCTCTTTAACGAAGGAATAATTGTCAGAATTTGCAGAGTCCGTGTCCTGTCCCCCCCGCTTCGGCTCTGCAAATCCATTTTAGAATTTGTAAATTTATTTTAGGATTAGATTAATAGGTTTCATGATTTGTAAACCTTGCCTTGACTTTAGAAAGCAATTGACGGCTTCGGCTCAGTCCAGGGGGCTAAAAATAATGATTTCTCAATCAAAGCTTTGTAGCTGAGATTTCCTGGCAGGTTTTTTTACATTAGAGGAGGAGATTTACCACTCAGAAGGCCAACAAGTCCGGACACCAAAACTCTCCTTGCAAATCAAGGGGCTTGTTTCTCATCTGGTAGTAGTTTCCTGAATGACGCCTACATCCCAATGACTGCATTGACCAGAGAACACACACAGACACAAATGTAACCAGAAAAATGTGAATGATAATTGAGAATCATTTAAGGACATCTTACTAGATGCCCTTAAAAGTCACAATCGAGGCAGAAGGTTGCACTGGGTAAAAAACTGACCTGGTTAATGGGGAAGTGAAGGCAGCTATAGTAATAATAATAATTAATAATATAATAAAAGTATAACAAATGAAAGAAAGGGGAAGAAGGTGGTAATGAATATAAAGCAGAAGTTCGGAATTGTAGAAAATTGATAAGGGAAGCCAAGGGACACAAGGAGAAATCTATAACTAGCAGAGTTAAGGACAATAAGAAGGATTTTTTTTCAATAAATTAGGAATAAAAAGAATCCTGACAATGGTATTGGTTGATAACTAGATGGAAATGATAGTATTATCAGTAATGATGCAGAAAAGGCAGAAATGTTCAATAAATATGTTTGTTCTGTATTTGAGGAAAAAACAGATGATATGGTGATTATAACACTCATTCCATTCCACTAGTATCTCTGGATGATGGTAAACAGCAGCTACTTAAGTTAGACATTTTTAAACCAGAAGGTCCAAATAACTTGCATCCAAGAGTTTTAAAAGAGCTGGCTGAGGACTTCACTGAACCATTAATGTTGATTTTCAATAAGTCTTGGAAGACTGGAGAAGTTCCAGAAGACTGGGAGAAAGCTAATATTGTGACAATTTTTAAAAAGGGTAAATGGGATAACCCGAGTAACTCTAGGGCTGTCAGCATGATATTGATCCTGGGCAAGATAATGAAGTGACTGGTATGGGATACATAAACAGGGGAATCTTGAGTAGAAGCAGAGAGGTTATTTTACCTCTATCTTTGGCAGTAGCGTGACTGCTGCTGGAATACTGTGTCCAGTCCTGGTGCCTACAATCCAAGAAGAATGTTGATAAAATTGGAAAGGGTTCAAAGAAGAGCCATGAGAATGATTAAAGGATTAGAAAACCTGCCTTACGGTGATAGACTCAAAGAGCTCAAGCTATTTAGCATAGCAAAGAGAAGGTTAAGGGGTGACGTGAGCACAGTCTGTAAGTATCTAGATAGGGAACAAATATTCAATAATGGGCTCTTCAATCTCCTCCCCTGAGCATGCCGCATGCCCGCTTTCCCCCCCAGCTCCCAGCACTTGCGCCACGAAACAGCTGTTTCATGCATCTGGGAGGGAGGGGGGAAGAGGGTCATAGGGTGACCAGATGTCCCGATTTTATAGGGACAGTCCAGATTTTGGGGTCTTTTTCTTATATAGGCTCCTATTACTCCCCACCCCCATCCCGATTCTTCATATTTGCTCTCTGGGCACCCTAACACGGCATGCTCGGGGAAGAGGCAGGGCCAGGGCGGGGATTTGGAGAAGGGGTCCAATAGGGGCAGGGAGGGGCGGAGTTGGGGCGGGGACTTTGGGGAAGGGGTTGGAATGGGGGCGGGGCAGGGAAAGGGTGGAGTCGGGGTAGGCCCGGGGGCGGGGGCAAGCACCCACCGGTGCCGGGGAAAGTTGGCGCCTATGATAGCAGAGGCCAAAGAAGTTCCCCAAAATATTTCCTTTCCTCATTGCTTTTTTCTATGAGTCCCAATAGCCTGAGGAAATCTGTTGCTTGTACTTCCTGGTATTGTGGACAATGGAGTGGAAAATTCTACTTTCTCTCAAATATAAATCCCGGATTCAGACACTGTGAAAGACAAGGTTCTTTCTCCTGTTCCCATAAGCAACCAAGGCTGAGGACTAAGTTGGGTGGACGGATGTTGTAGGGGATGGGGGCCTAGAGACGACCCTGAATCTATTTTAAAAGGACTCTTAAACTGGTTGTCCAGAAGTCAGATAGTCAATTAGATTCCAACATGGGTATGCTGCAATGAGTCTTAAATTACACTGGGGAATGAGTCTAGTTAACCTCCTCCAGTATATCATTTATCAAGCTCCGATAAAAACAAAAATACCACCAACCGGCCCCGTAGACGCCGTCTCAATCCACTCCACTCGGTGCCCGCGTCTCTCCAGGATTGGACTTATGCGTTCTTAATTAGCATCTTAATGTGCAGAGCATATGCAATGAAGCATCACAAGAAAATCCCCAGCATTTAAATTCATTAACAGTCATTGAAAGTCTTCAATGCAGAGGTGGAATTATCTCTGAACTGCTTGCAAGATACCAGCTGTGCCGGCTGAAAGATGGTGGATGTTGCTTTATTTATTTATTTATCTTCCAAGTACTGTGGCCTGGTAGATTAGCGCAGAGTGGGCTTGGCAGACTTGTGGGGGGGGTGCGTGTGGGGGGGGTGTACACAAGTAGAAATACGGGCGATACATATGTTATGTGTGGGCGTAACAGGCACCAGTAACATCCTGGGACTGGAGCTATGGCCGTCTACCCCAGCTGGGGATGCGGCCTCCATTGATCTATGTCCCATATCCGTAGGGTACCTCCAGGGGTGAAAGTAACAAAGGACTTACCGGTACGCCGGAGTCCTGAGCGGGGGCGGGGCCTCAACCGGAAGGGGCGGGGCCTCAACCGGAAGGGGCGGGGCCTTTCACGATTTAAAGGCCCTGGGGCTCTGGCTGTGGCTGGGAGCCCCAGGGCCTTTAAATCAACCCGGAGCTACCAGCTGCAGAGGCGGCTGGGAACCCCGGGGCGAATTAAAGGGCCCGAGGCTCCGGCTGCCACGGGGCTCCGGGCCCTTTAAATTACCGTGGGAGCCCGGCTGCCGGAGCTCCGGCGGGGCTTTAAAGGGCCTGGGGGATCCCCGCAGCGGCCAGAGCACCAGGCTCTTTAAATCCCCGCCCGAGCCCGGCTGCCGGAGCTCCAGGGGCGCTTTAAAGGGCCCGGGGCTCCCCGCAGCAGCTGGAGCCCTGGGCCCTTTAAATCATCACCGCGGAAGCCGGTGCAGTCCGGCACGGCGCACTGGCTCTTGCAGGTACGCCGTACCGTACCGTACCGTATCGTCTTACTTTCACCTCTGGGTACCTCCTACATAGAATGGGGAATGCCGCACACACCCCAGCACACTTAACCGCTGCACGGCACAGACTTCAGTACGTGTGCACAATGGCCGAAAGGATGGCGTGGCACATGCATGTGTTGCACTATTATTCTGTGTTTGGAAATGGGCGCGCAGGGTAAACACGTAGGTGTGAGTACATGGGTGCGCACACATGTATGGGGTGTGCACGCAGAGGGTTGGTGTGATCCAACCCCAATAGAGGGTGGTGCCTAGCGGTACTGCCCTGGCACTGAGCGGGGACCGAACGGCACCTCTGAGGGGCACAGTGCAATCTCCTCTTTCCCCTTTGTTCCAGGGAGGGATGGGAGCTCTGCCTAGTGCCCATCCTGCCCACCCCACTCCCACCCACTTCCCATTGCCCTGCGGCAGGATGGGAAGCAGTGGCTCATACCAACAGCTCTCTCCCCCAGTGCTACTACCTCCAGTGCTGGTAGGTCACATAGGGGCATAAGGGGGCTCCATACTCCCCTAGGCTGGGGAGTAACCAGGCTAATAATGTGTGCACATACACGGATTATACTGAATGGGTGCACACTGCATACTGTGTATGTTTATCTATGGGCGCATACCCTTGGATACCTTATATATGGGAGTGTACACGAGTGTGTGTGTTTGTGTCTACAGGTACAGATGGGTACACCTGCGCATGTGTGTAGAAGTGTTGGCTGTGAACGTACGAGTGTGCCTGCCTGCACGTCTGGAAATCAGCACACTGTTGGCTCTGTATTCATGAATACAATCACTATCACAGTTCATGGGTGATTGTATGGGTGGATGTGTCCAGTTGTCTGGATGTGTCTGGGGAGCTGGGAATTGTAATGCGATGGCCTCCAGCTAGCTGAAATCTGAGCGTGCTTATCTTTATAAATTACCCGGCCTTTTGTCAGCCTGATAAATATATCCACCACTGATTACATTGACTGACTCCTTGTTCTCGTAGGAAAGGAAGTAAAAAACTAGCCCCTCTCAGTTTTCATTATATCCTTCATAATGCAGAATTCCTCCCTCCCTCAAATTCCTCTAGCTCCCCTCCTGCTCCGGGCTGACTGTTCCTCCATTTCTCGTGATCTTTCGTTCCACTCTGACCTCCAACCGTCTCTGCTCCCCTTTCCAAGACCTCTTCACCTGACCGCTGCTGCAATCAGAAATAAATACAAATATTTGAAAACAAAACAACTTGCAGAGCCAAATCCAATGCAACCTCCAAGACTAGCAGACGTTCCACAGCAAGCAAAGGAAGTCAGAGTCCTACGTAAGTGGAAGAACATTTAGGTTGCCCTACAGATTCTTTATGGCCCCATGTGAAATAGGATCACGTTCCTCTAGGTCAGAGATTCTCATCATTTTCCATACCGGAATATCCCTTTTCCTTACCCAGATGCATCCTGGGAACTGCCTCCCATCTAGCTGCTGATGCTGTTCTTTCTCAGCCAATTCCCTGCCACCTGGGTGATTGGGAGTGCGGGGAGATACAAAAAGCAGGAGGAGGGATATGAGACCAGTGCAGGGGGATATGAGAAGCACTAGCATGTGGCAGCCCCTTGTGGTGCCATAAAGGCCTAACTCGCACCACGATGCACTGAGACCCTTGCTGCTCTGAAAGCCTCACCCGAGAGCTCCATGAATTAAAAGTCGCCTATGAGATTTGGAAACCCAGTTCTGAGGAAAATGGGAAATTGGTATCAAAACCCGCTAGGCCACTTTGAAAAATCTACCCCATTGTGATTTCAGGCTCAGCTACTCAAAGGCACAAACGGCAGTGAGGTTCCTAACACCCACGGAATTACAAAGGGAACTAGGCACATGAGTGCTTTGAAAAACAACCCTATTGTAATTGTATGTGTCCTGCCATGGTGCCCTATTACACGTTACGCACACAGGACTGAGACAACCCTTGCCCCCCGCACACACACACACACACACACACACACACAGACATACTTTTCCCCTCTCTCTGAGCTGAGGTGAGGCACCTGTGTATCCAAAAGGAGATAAATGGGTCCTATTTCAAATTAACCTTCCATTTGCAAACAGTTTATTATTGATTAATGCATGTTTCAGACATGAGCAGGGTGCTGNACGTTACGCACACAGGACTGAGACAACCCTTGCCCCCCGCACACACACACACACACACACAGACATACTTTCCCCCTCTCTCTGAGCTGAGGTGAGGCACCTGTGTATCCATAAGGAGATAAATGGGTCCTATTTCAAATTAACCTTCCATTTGCAAACAGTTTATTATTGATTAATGCACGTTTCAGACATGAGCAGGGTGCTGGTTATAAACACATCCATGTTCGAAATGGTTAGAAGCAACAGCTTGACCTGTTGGACTCTATAACCATTGATTAAAACACCTCTTTGTTTATTAATGAACCGTTTATTAATAGACCTTTAATCTAAAGTGTAACTGACAAATGTGTAAAAGATGCACTGGGCCTGCTCCTCAGGTGGCACCAATCTGCATAGCTCATTGGAGTGCGCTGATTTACACCAGGTAGGGCTTTGGCCCAATAATGTTGGTCTTTTTTTCCTCCAAAGAAATGACTAAATGACAACGAGCCGATTCTTCAGCTGCTAATCTTTTGGTCTCCGTCCAGGTTTCCTCCCAGTGTCATCTCTTTATCTGCAGCGTTTACATCAGCCAGTTCCTCATTGTTCAAGGCTGCTTCTTTAAAAATTAAAGGCGTGAGCTTTTTGGTAGGGAAGAGGATGGGGAAGAGATGGAAGGAAATCAGCAATTTTAAAATGAACCCTCTGAGGTTGTTGTTGTTTGTTTTTTTCCCCCCTTTTCCCATCTCCTGCCGGGCACAAGAGAAAAAAACAAAACGAAAAAATCCAAATAAGCCTGGAGGCGGCAGCAACTGGCGATTTGCAAGGGATGTCATTAAAATGTTGTTCTCGGAGGCCTGATAAATATCTCGCTGTGTTGAGATTGAAAATTGATAAGCCATGAGACATCAATCTCCTTCGATGCGGCAGCCTCCTTGCAAACGCATCACTTTGGGACGCGCACCAGTCTAATTAGCCATCGGCGTAATGCCAGCTAGGGCGACTACCTAACAGCCTGAAAGCATTTCCAATGTTCTAGCACATTAGGCTCCTATTAGAAGATATTTCACATGCGCGCAAACACAAACAAAGCGCAATCGAAAAACGAAAGGGCAGCCGCGCTCCCTCTTCTCCACCTGAAGATCATTATTGGTTCTGTCATTCATTCGCTCGGGGGCGGGGGGACATGCCAAGGAGACATGAAGCAAGGAGACGGAGAGGAGAGATGGCGGCAGGGGTGGGGCAAAGCAGGGGGGCTGGAGAATTCACTTAGGCCTGGAGGCAGTTGGCTGGATCTCCAGGGGAGCAGGACAATTACATGGTGTGGTTTCGGTGGAGAATAGCAAGCCGAATTCTCAGACCCTTGTCTCTGATTGGTATTTATATGGCACCATAGCCACATGAGGTAGACAAGCACGATCATTCCTATTTTGCAGATAAGGAACTAAAGGGACGTCTACACTGCGATACAAAACCCATGGCACCAAGTCTCGGAGCCTGAATCAGCTGACTTGGGCTGCAGGGCTATAAAATTGCAACGTAGACGTTCAAGCTCAGAGACCGTCCCCACCTTGCAGGATCTGCAAACCCAGGCTCCAGCCTGATCAACTACACTGCTATTTTATCATCCTGCAGCTCAAGCTCTTTCTTTACAGTGTAGATTACCCTGCTACACTAACAGTTTGTCTACATGAGGAACTGGAGCAGCAGAGCTGGTCTTCAATAGCTCCTTACTCTCTGAGTAACTTCAAGTCATATGGGAAACTTGTGGTAAGATGGGGAACTGAACCCTGGTCTCGAGAGCCTCAGGCTAGTAGTGTAACTGCCTTTTACCCACTGAGCAACCCCATCATCCATCTGTGGGGCTATTGGAACTGAGTGGTACTATGGCTGGTCCTCTTCAGTGTGACTCTGGCTTAATTAGGATGATGATGGTAATGATGATGTGGGATTTGCAAATGGGACATAAGATGCCCATTAAATATCAGTGGAGGTTGATCACCTAATTCCCATAGGTGGCTTTAAAAATGATGTATACCGGCATTTTCCATACTTAGTTCTCAAAGCAATGTGAAATGGGGAGAGGCAGTACAATTATCCACTTATTTTGGTTGGGGAAACTGAGGCCTGGAGAGGGCCCTCCCCGAGTTGGGCCCAGTGCCTTCTCTGGTGAGCGAGGGGTGTGTGATGGGGTGAAGGTCCTGTAGAGCCAGCAGTGAGGGGAAGATTGCTGATGGGTTAGATGGGGTGTCAATCACCCACAAAGACAAAGGCGGGATTGCCCTTCCCCGCAAACGATTCTGGGTAGGAGAAGTACTTCATAAAAGTCCCTGGCTTCCAGTTGGGAGTTGGAGCTGCAGGAGGAAGGATCTCCTGGAGGAACCTGAGTCTAGTGGAGTTGTTAATGGAAGGTTTTCCTTGTACTCATTTAAAATAAATCTTGGTATTATTTTTTTAAGCCCCTCTGAGCTGGGGCTTGCTGCTTTATTGGATGAGCTCGTTGCTAGATGTGCACAGCACAGTCAGAGTCCCTGGCACTTTCGGGAGCAGTCAGAAAAATGTAGTGGCGGGGGGGACAGAAACAGGCTCCTCCCAGAGACCCTCCATTTTGCGGTTGCTGACACCCTCGCTGTTGCAACCACCTTCAGGCAGAGCGGTGCAGAGGATGGACATTCTCTTGCACAAAGGAATTTGGCATTTGCCTTCTTTCTGTTAGGAACGAAACCGGAAAAAAATTCAAAACTCTTTGGAAAAAATTCACCTCAAACTTAGTTTGGGGTCAAGCCAAATATTTCATTTTGATTTCACCCCTTTTCAAAATGCAGCTATCTTATAGAACACAAAAAAGTTTTAAAAGGTGAAACAAAAAGTTGTTTTAAAACAAAAAAAAGTAACAGTAAAAAATAGTAAGAAATAAGAACTGGGCCAAATAAAACCTATTGAAATGAAACATTTTGACTGACCCAAACAGATTTTTTTTTCTTCTTCCGATTTTTGGCTCACCAACATTTTTGAGATTCTGACTTTTCTTTCCAGTTTGGGATAGGAAAAAAAGGACAAATCTCAAAAAAATGTTCATGACAGGAAAAACATTTCCCAGGCACCTCTACAGCCGAGATGTTCTCCCCACCTCCTCAATCCAGCAGACAGAAATGATCCAGCCCCTCCTTGATTCCAGTACTGCGGAGGTGACAATCTCCTTTGCTGGAAGAGATGATTCCAATGAGCACAATGAAGATGTGGCTCGGGAGAGTAACTCCTCTTCCCAGGCCTCTGGGACTACTCTTCAAGGAAGCGTCATTCATCCTGACACAGCGCGGCGAATGTTCTGTTTATTACCTGAGCTGCAGCATTTTCACTGTCAGACTGAAGAAATATCCCCAGAATTGATGGCAAAATAGCAGAGGGAGAGGAGCCACTGGAGAAGCTGGGACAAGTAAAGCAAGATTGGCTAGCTAAGAAACAAGTTTGTTGTAAATCATGATGCTTCCCAACGGCCTGGGACCAGACAGGGCAGCTTCTCCTGGCAGTAACCAGCCCTGTAAAGGGCAACTTCTCCCTCACCCAGGAGACCACAGGTGTCTCTACTCCTGTATGCACAGTGTTGGAAGTGTAGTCTGGGCTTCACCTCAGGAGACCAGGGTGCTGTTCCTGGTGGACGGTCTCAAGCAAGTCCCTTCAACTCTGCTTCTCCACCCACCCCCTGTCTCGTTGGGCCTGGGCTGTCTTGCTATGCCTAGCACAATGGGGCTCTATCAGAACATAAGAACGGCCACACTGGGTCAGACCAAAGGTCCATCTAGCTCTTGAGCTTGTCTGGAGCCTCTAGGCCAGGGGTAGGCAACCTATGGCACTCAGACTGCCCGGGTCCTGGCCACCGGTCCGGGGGGCTCTGCATTTTAATTTAATTTTAAATGAAGCTTCTCAAACATTTTAAAAACCTTATTTACTTTACATACAACAATAGTTTAGTTATATATTATAGACTTATAGAAAGAGACCTTCTAAAAACGTTAACATGTATGACTGGCACGCGAAACCTCAAATTAGAGTGAAAAAATGAAGACTCGGCACACCACTTCTGAAAGGTTGCTGAGCCCTGCTCTAGGCACTAGTCTAATGTGAGGAAGATGCAGTTTTTCCTCTTAATGCGCGTGGCTGGGAAGAGCAATCTTCTGGCATCCTATGGGACCAGAAAGAGCTCATATCGGTAGGATAATCCATCTCTTGTCAGTTCCTCACCTGGATGGATGCCCACCCTGAGAAGCACCTGTATGTAGCTTGTCAGACTAAGGTGCATCGTCCAAGGCAAATATTTCAGCGCTGTCACTTCTCTCACTTGAATCTGTTCCTACAGAAATTCCTAACATGCTTTTTGTCTTCTGGTTCCTCCTCTGTGCTTACTAAATGTTTCACTCTCATTAGGTGAGATTGAAGGCTGGAGCGAAGCAGTGTGCAACAGGCTGACAAATCGCAATCCTCCAGCCAACTGGAGCTTTGCAGAAGGCAAAGTGAAGACATGATGGCTGCTTCTGACAGGACTGGCAGGGAGCTTTCACTGCTTATCCTCAGGTGGCTTGGAAGCCTTCCCTGCACCGCAGATTGAGGCCTGGGAGGAATTTTGCCACCAGAACAACACAGAACTAAACATCCACCCACAGGAGCTTGGAGAAAGTTATGTGTGATGGACAACCAATGAGAAAACAGGAACAGGAGTAGCCATAGGTTTAAAAAACGGGACCCGGATGGGGACACCAAGCAGAACCCTGGATGGAGCCCACTGCTCCATCCAACCAGCCACAGGAACTCTGGGTGGATCTGTTAGACCACCAAAGAACACAGTTAGGCCCCAAAGGTGCAAAGCATCTCCCCATCCAGCTTCCTCCTCCGGGATTGCTGGACGGCCATCTTGGCCAGCGCCAGGAGGCCCTGTAACTTTGTGGTGCCGTGGATGGGGAGTTTGTAAATGAGACGGGATGGGGGGGGAGAGCGAAGGGCGAATGCTGCTAGAACCACAGCAGGAGGTTCCAGAAGAGGGGCTGCAACATGGCACCCTGCAGGCGAACGTGCCAGGGTCTCCCCCTTGCTGCTGGAGGGGCAGGCATCAGGGGTCTCTGTGAACCACGACAGACCAGTGCACCTGCCCACCGGCCCATCGTTCCATGCAGCAGGAGCTTCCAATGAGATCGCCAGCAGGCTGTGGGACCCGGGTGGGACCAAGCCTGGGCTACCAGGGGTGCTGTCCTCATTGGGCGGGAGAATGAAAGGGGCCCGCCTGACAGGCCTTGGGGTTGAATTTCCTGCGG
This sequence comes from Platysternon megacephalum, assembly GCA_003942145.1. Lineage (NCBI taxonomy): Eukaryota > Metazoa > Chordata > Testudines > Platysternidae > Platysternon > Platysternon megacephalum. The sequence goes on along the minus strand of QXTE01000327.1, from coordinate 284,453 downwards.
TGCCACAGACTTCCTGTGTGACCTTCGGCAAGCCATTTTGACTCCTAATTTCCATTGAAATCAATGGACGTTCTGAGCCTAAATACGTTGGGCTGTCTCTGGACTTCAGGGATAATAGCCTTGCCCTGCTGCACAGGGAGGAGTTTGAGGCCAGATACACTACAGTTTGTGAAGTGTCCATGTACCATGGTGATGGGGACCAGATAAGCAGTTGAGTAACATGGATACCTATCAACCCACTTCCCATGAACCCCTCACTAGCCATTAGATGGTGCCAACTTCCGTCACTCTTAGCCACTGAATAGAAACAACGTTCACTCCCTACTGACCTGTGCTGGATTTGAACCCATGAGCTCCCTAGCGCAGCCTACCGCCAACGCTGGTGAACCGCATTATGTGCTAATTCACTTCTTCTTCCTCGGGTTCAGCTAGGAACAGGCAAATCAAGACTGGCCAAAATAGAAGCTGGCCCAGGCTCTTGCTGCAAACTTGAGTTAATCAGGCCCCAAACATTTCAGCGACTTGGACATGTTGGGTTATTTAATCCATGTGGGACCTGCTCTAAGGCGGAGAGTGTAATTCAGTCACCCTGGCCTAAGCAGTCTTAGATTTCTCCTCTGAGGTTGTCAGCAAGCACTAGTTCAAGCTACGGAGATTTTTTTTTCTTGGTGTGAGGTGGACATCTGTCCATTGGTACCCTTGGACTGAACCTTTCCACCCAGCTTGTAATGTCCCAGGGAGAATGTGCATTTCTTCCTGATTCGAGAGAATCCTTCCAGGTACCCTAGGACAAGATGTTGGGAGTTCATTGAGTGATATGTGACAATTCATTCAGCTGGTGATGTTCAGCAGGGCTTACCTGGGGCATAGCTCTAGTGTTGGCCCTCTGAGGGTGGGTGATTTCTACGTATGGCTCATGGTTATGTCGTTGACCATCAAGTTTCAGTGTTTTGAGTTAAGAAGCTCCCAATGGCCGGAGATGGAACACAACTCACTTCAGAGATGCCACCAAAAAACATTTGCTGGGTGCAACACTTGGCCACTATAAACAGAAGCTAAATTCAGACCGCACCACACCCTTCGCTGTGGAAGGCTCCATATTTCATTGCCAATCCCCTGAGCCATCCAGCCTCCCTCCTCTTGAAGTCCCTTTAAGATCTGAGTACTATATTCATTGCGCAATCTGAACAATGGGTGGGTGGTTGCTACATCCCCTTACGGTTCATGACCTGGCGCTGCTGTCAGACACAGTCAGCTGAGGTTGTCGTGGGTAAGTGCTCTTAGTACTACACGCCTGTTAATTCCATCCCCACATCATGGTGACATCAGGAACAAGCCACGACGACATGGATTGCCAGTGCCAAATGCATTAGTGCTTCCAGTGGGACCCGAACGCTAGCAGGAGCTATCAAGGCTGGGAGGAACCGACCGGGAATTGCTACACAACTTCCACTTCCACAGACAATTACACAAATACTCTGCGGTGCTGAGCTGATGGAGCTGTTCCGTTAAGTCAGCGTCACTCAGGAAATACCCTTGGTAAACTCGGGCCTGTTCCACCCATCACAGACTGATCATTTATGAACGAGAGATGAAATTCACCCCTGTGCAGAGAGCCCCGGTACCACAGAAGCCTCCAGATGATGGGTCTGCCTTACATTTTCATATCCCAAGCACTGGTGAGACCCCTCCAATAGTCTCGTGGTTTGGGATTTTCATCAGCTACTCAGGTTCTTTGGCACTGTGTCTCCTCTGGGTTTCTTGAATCAGCTGGTGGTTTGTAACCAAAGAAGGTCTCTGGCTGACTGGGAAGGGTTGATGTTACCATTGCTGTTCGCTGCACAATCTCCGTGGATCCACGTCTTTCTCCTGGTGAAGTTGATTTCCTTTGCCAGCCATACTGGGAAACAAGTGTCCTAAAACAGCCTAGCATAAGGAGACCCAGCTGTAGGAGGAGGGCCCTTGAGGGGGCGCATGGCTTCCCCTGATGCTAGAACGTGACAAGCACATTATCTGTCTTCTGAGCTATGTATTGTTCATAGATGATTTGACTCAGACAGGTGCCAAATACTCACAGCTCACGCGGCTCCTCCCTGAACTGCTCATACCAATCCTGATCCTCCGGCCAAAACAGCCCCTGGCAAAATTTAAAGCACCCTAATGGCTGCTCTGAATTGTGTCAGATACAATGGTCACAAGGAACCTCTCTGCTGTCGAGGATTGGTCAGAGCGGTGTTCACTCCGGCCCCATCCCGCCTATCCCAGCCCATCAATGACAAGCCCAAGACACACCCTCTAGGTGGAAGGGGGGGAAAGGGAAGAGTGCACAAAGACAGCTACGTAAGGTTTATGCTGGCCAAGAATTCACCTGCATGAGGAAAAGACTTAGATGCTTGCTCAAGGCTGCTCTTAAATGCTCTTTACATGTACGGAGCATGAAAAGCTCCAAAGCGGCTGCAGCTGCACCTCTCAGGATCAAGCCCAGCGCTCGTACTATCGTGCTAGCCTGTGCCCCAAGTACCTGGGTCCCTGCTTCTCTGAACAAAAGAAGATGCCTGCTCCGTGCTACTGTCATCACGCAAGCTCGCAGGTGCACCCCGCCCACTTGCATATGTAAGCTCCCCAGCTAGAGGGCTTAGAGGGAGGGAATTCTCTGCTCCTGCTATGGGGCAAAGGGGAAGAGCCAGCTCTGGCAAGCCTCATTTGCGTGAATTGTCATGTTGCTCACCCATGGTGTGTCTGGGTGTCCTTCAGGGGAATTTGCCCGTGTTCTGATTGTATAGATGACCGATCATGACTGCGGCCGTACTTACGACAGGGCGTAGGAATTGTGCAACGCATGCCCGGGAGTGAGCGGGTCACGCTGAATGCACAGGGGGTGGACGCTCATTTGGAAACAGGCATTCAAGCTCAGCAAGAGCGGGTGGCGGGTTGTGTTCTAGAAATGAGGCGGGCCACCCCAGGGAGTGGGGATGTTGTGGTTTGCGCTGGGTTCTCCTCCTGGTGGTTAAGAACATAAGAAACGGCCATACTGGGTCAGACCAAAGGTCCATCTAGCCCAGTATCCTGTCTTCCGACAGTGGCCAATGCCAGGTGCCCCAGAGGGAATGAACAGAACAGGTCATCATCAAGTGATCCATTCCTTGGTCTGGTTGACTGGACTGGGCTGGTGACAGCAGGAGCAACAATCAGCCGCGTAGCGCTGACTTCACAGAACCGCAGCAGAGCTGATATCACAGAACAGAAGTGGACCCAGTCATGAGCACTACCTGGGATGCAGCTTTCACTGGGTGGGAGCAGATGGGCAGAGGAGAGCTGGCCCCCTAGATTACCACTGGCTCTCCCTGGACCCATGGGTGACTCAGTTGTGGGCCTCAATAATCGTTCACACATGACAGCTGTGGGGTCGGGCACACTGCTTGGGCTTTCCTCACACCAGTATCGCTTTGTTTGGCTTTGTCCTGCGAGTGCTGACCTCAGGCCAGACTGTCAGAAAGAGGGCAGACACCCCACGCTGGCGGTGTGTTCTATAACTCGATTTCACCAAACCAGAAACACACGTGCACGCCTGGATCACTATCCTAGTCACACCATGGAGTCACAGACAGTCCCCTTGGACTCTCCAGCCTAGCTTGCCACCCAGACAACGTGGCTTTGTGATAAAAGGTCACTTGAGCCGGATGTGATGTGATTTTTGGTTCATCCCAGTCCCAAGAGACCAGTCACTTACCACAGATCGACTGGTACCTTAGATCTTCTATGAAAGACAACACTGGCAGCCAATTCTATAGCAAACGAACTAAAGGTTTATTCGCTAAGAAAAGGAAGTGAGAGTTATTGAGAGGTTAAAGCAGGTTCAATATCTGCACAGGTGAGTCACAGTTTGTAATCCCAAACGGTGACCAGGATGTAATAAACTGCTCGTTTCCCAAAAGTTTTTTCAGGGTACCTGGATTGTCTCTGGGGATCTCCACCTGGCTTCTGATACACTTCCCTGTAAGAGTCCGAACTGTAGCGATGCAGGATCTTTCCATGAATCCATATTTATAGCTTCTTCTGCCAGAAAGTCAGCTGACAGTATCTCTCCCCACAAGGGTTTTTCCTTTGATGATGGTGGGTGAGGAATACACCTTGAGTCGCTGACCTCCAGTCATCACACACAATGGCCATTCTGATAAAGGCCTTCATTAGCATTCCATGAGGTTTCTTTGATGTCTGAGAAGTTCTTTAGTTACAGGAGTGTTTGCAATGTAAATGTTTGATAACACGGTATGCGGGACCCCGATAAGTAAAAACAATGCATGTAACAGCCCATTAGTTTTAAGACGTTTAAACACCCAAACACTTCGACATTTAACAATCGCTTTGATCTATACTAAAACACAAGTGAATTGGCCTGAATACACTCTGCCAGCGTCACACTGGTGGCTGCATGTCCCCAAGGATTCCTGAGCACCTGTGAGCAGGGATGGTGAGCAGAAAGGTTATATTTTAATTTCCTAGAGCCCAAAGTAGGAGCAGCTCTGCTCAGCCTCTTTCTAATCCCTTTCTTCAATGTTCACACATACACCAACTTGATTCTTGACCCAGCCAGTCCTTCAGAGAGCTCCCTGATGCTCCTCTTGGCTTCCCGGTCTCCAGCACGTGGATAGAGCAGCTAGACTCTCCATTACTAGTCAAATAGCTTTTGTGTGATGTGTCACCTCTTCCCCCTTCTCCATAACTTGGTGCTTCCTTTCATTATTTGTCTCTTCTTTTTAGCCCTAGCCTGTGGGGAGAGACTGAGACAGCTCCGGGTAAAGAGACGATCACCTGGGGACACGTTCCAGCTGGAATGTGTGTGTGTGTGTGTAGCAGAGTCAATACATGTGTGAGGGTTCCTGGAGTGTCTCTGAATATGCATGAGTGTGAATGTACACACGGACGTGCTTTTGCTGCAGAGTGTGTCTGTTTGTGCACAAGAGTGTGACTGAGTGTGTGGAATGGAGTGTGGGTGCCTGTCTGTGAGAGTGAGAACATAAGAACGGCCATACAGGGTCAGACCAATGGTCCATTTAGCTCAGTGTCCTGTCTTCCAACACTGGCAATGCCAGATGCTTCAGGGGGAATGAACAGAACAGCGTGATTTTGAGTGATCCATCCCTGTTGTCCGGTCCCAGCTTCTGGCCATTGGAGGTTTAGAGAGACCCGGAGCATGGGGTTGCATTCTTGAGAGTGTGCGTGAGGAAGACGACAGAGGCTGCACCCTTAGCAGAAATACATTGGTACCTTTGGTGAGCTAACGCCGTAGGGGAACCATTAGGGCGAGGGTCACGTATTCACCCTTGTCGCCCGTGCGGTGGGGGAGGCCGAGAGCCAGGCACAGGCTCGCCGGTGCGATGCGATCCGCTCCTCGCTCGCCCCTCGGCAAAGGGAAAACCATTTCCAAAGCACCTGTCACGTCAAACGCTTCACAAAAGCCGCGCGCTCGCGCTGTGATACAATAAACCCCCAAACCAACTCCCCGGGCCAATCAGCTGGGGCTGAGCCACGCTAATCCTCTGCAAATCAGAAGGTTTTCAATTTGCTTGTGAACGTCTCTGAGGAAGGAGCTGTCAGGAGAGGATTCTGCAGGGAGGAGAGGCGAACGTGTCCGTCTACACCCAGCTTGTCCCAGCAGCACAAAGGGCAAAGTAGGGACGCCTCAGCGTGGGCTCAGGGGGCCAGTGAGTGAGAGCCTCGCCTCGGGAGAGCTGAGTTCAAGTCCTGCTTTGGGAATTCAGAGCTGCTCCGCCCCTTTGCCCAGCTCACCTCTGCTCAGGAGCCTGGCACGGTGCAGGGCAGGATTCGTGTGTGCCATGAAGGCAGCGTGCAGAGACCCAGGATGGCAACAGCAGAGGTGAGGGGGCTGCGCGTCAGGCCCAAGCTGCATTAGCAGGGGGGTGAGGATTATGGGGCACTGGCCGAGCTGGGGGTGGGGAGCCCAGGCCTGAGAAAGCAGCGGGTGCTGTGGGCGAGGATACAAGTGCATTGGCAGAGCTATCCAGGGGAAGGGTCGCACCGCGCGTGGTTCTTGTCCGCTCTGCCCTGCTGCACGAGCCCGGCGCTCTGCTCCGAGGTTTGCTGCCAGGGGGGGTTGTTGGTTTCTTGCAGTGTCGAGGTACCCTCCTAGCCTGGCTATTCCCACAGCTAGGAGCTCTGTGGCTGAACCCCCAGGTAAAGCAAGCTGGAGAAGGGAGGCACCCGGGGGGACTGGGAGAGCAGGAGCCTTCGCTCAGCCACCCTGCAGGCTGGGCTCTGGGCGTGAGCCACGTGTGATACTGAACTGCCCTCCTTTAAAAATGGCCCCCTCCATGGGGTGCCCCCTGGCACTGCGGCGGCCTTCAAGGGGAAGAGAGCGCCCCCTGCTTCACAGAGTGGACCCTGCCTGCTCCGATCCTGGTTGCCATAGCTGGGGGTGGGAAGTAAAGTTATTCCGCTGTTAAATACCCCGGGATCCCGAGCGGCAGCAGCAAAGGTGGGGAAAGCGTGGGAGAGGGGATGTCTCATTACAGTGTCTGGAGAGACCCCGGCTGGTCCCTATCGGGCTCTGGCAACGTTCCCCTTCGGTAGAGCAATCCCAGGCCTCTGTGGCCACCTGCTCTCATGTGCCTGATGGAGACGGAGCTCCAAAGTGACTGATCTGGGTCTTGCTCTCTGTTAATGCTTTGGGCACTCGGGAGCCACCAGCTCATGCCACGCAGAGCTCCTTGCTGCGGCCTCCCTCTGCCCGCCTCCCCGGGGAGGGATGGGGATCTGCCCCTAGGGGGGTTCTCGGAATCCCTGGGCAGAGATCAGGGGTGATTCCTCTCCCTGGGACAGACCAGGGTTGTAACATTCCCCCCACGAATGGATCGGCAGAGGGACGACATCCCCGCCCTCCCAGGCATAATAATAATAATAATTATGGAGATATACCTATCTCATAGAGCTGGAAGGAACCCTGAAGGGTCATTGAGTCCAGCCCCCTGCCTTCACTAGCAGGACCAATTTTTTTGCCCCAGATCCCTAAATGGCCCCCTCAAGGATTGAACTCACAACCCTGGGTTTAGCAGGCCAATGCTCAAACCACTGAGCTATCCCTCCCCCATAACCAACAAAGCCCACCCCCCACCTACGAAGGGCCCCCTCGCAGATGGGGATAGCTCAGCCCCTGCAAGTCAGTCCCCAGCATCCCCCAGCACTCATTGCCTCTACCTCTCATTCCCTTCCCTGCCCTTTCTCCTGGACTCCTTGCCCGACACCCAATTCTGGTTGCCACCCCCATGGCCCATTGGCCCTCAGCCCAGAGAATCCCAGGCTATAACGCTTTTGCTTTCTTGGCACCAGGCCTCATCCACCTCAGGGCTTCCTTCTCTTCCTCGTCTTCTCATCCATGCGGGTTCGTATCCCACCCTCATCACCCCGGTATCTGAGCATCTTCCAATAGTGCATTGAGGGACATGACTGGCACTGGCTCAGGCTGGGGGAACAGCCTCTGCCCACCCCGCCCAGCTGGAGAGGGGGCATGCGCAGGGAAGGGGCGGAGCTTTGGCAGTGCCCCCACCAGCACTGTGGCCAGCGCTAGGAGCCATGCGGTTGGCGCAGAGTACGACCCCCTCAGAGCAGGCAACCAGGTGGCCAATTGTAACTCTGAGAATCACAACAGGCTCCTGAAGCAGAGCAACTGTGTGCTGCCCTGTAGACGGGGCTCCACGCAGAGCCTCCATCCATCCCGGAGTGTCGCTCGTGTTTCACTTTTGGGCCCCCCACCCTGCAGATTGCTCTCAGCTTGCACGGTCTGGTAGGGGGCAGTGTGTTGTGGGAGAAGAGGAGCCCTTGATCACAGCTGAACCTTGATTAGGGGGTGGGGCTTCCTGACCAGCAGGCCTATAAAGGCAGCCAGCCGGCCAGCCAGCAGAGCTGGAAGCAGAGGAGTTTGAGTAGGAGTTTTGGGGAGGGTGTGTCCTTTTTTCCTTGAGAGGAGCTTAGGAGGAAAGGCCAGAGGCAGCACTGGTAATGACCCAAGGAATGGAAGAGACAATGGAGATGACTGGAGGTGGGAGCTGTGGGATGTACATTCTCCTGGAGCAGGTACCTGAAAGGTGCTTCATTTGTAGGACACCTAGATCTGATGGAAGAGAAGAGCCGAGCTTCGGAGATGCAGCTAGAAACTGGTTGTGTTTCTAAGGTGATTTGAGCGGATGATGGAGGGCAGCAGAGAGGGGGCTGAAGTAAAATCTCATGACTTGCAGATGCAAGCTGGACCAGAGAACTGTGAGGGGAGACTGCCAGATGAGGAAAGAGACCAGTTGTAGCACGTGACTACAAGAACGAGGCAGAGGAAAAGCCCAGCTAGTGAAGGAGAAACAGGGTTGAGGAACAGGTTTGCTGAGTTGGAAAATGAAGGGGAGAGGCAGGCGATAACAGAAGATGGGAGGGCAAGATAGAAGAGAAGAGTGACTAGGGGCGGGGAAGAGACAATGGAGATAGCCAGAGTTCAGAGCTCCAGAAGGACAGAGAATGACTCACAGAAGTGAGAACAAAAGACAAGAGGGGGAAGGCTGGAGAATCTCACCAACACTAGGAAGATGCAGGCCTACATGACTGGGGACTCCCTACTAAGAAGAACAGACAGGCCAGTCACCAGAGCTGATCTGGAGAACAGAAGGGTGTGCTGTCTGCTGGGAGCTAAGATACGGGATGTGGACCTGAGGCTGAAGAGGATCCTAATGGCAGCAGGAAAGAATCCACTGATTGTCCTCCATGTGGGAACAAATTATACTGTTAGCATTCCTTGGTCTGTCCCAGGGAGAATCTATGCCCGGCTGGGGAAGGTGCTTAAAGAAATGGAGGCTCAGGTGAACTTTGGTGGGATTGTATCTGTTCCTGGAGGAGGAGAGTGAAGGCAAGACAAGATTATGATGATCAATAGATGGCTCGGGCAATGGTGCTCCAAGGAGGGCTTTGGGATGTTTGACTGCTGGGAGGCATTCGTGGACAGAGGACTGTTCCCAGGGGATGGACCCCACCTGAGTAGGGAGGGAAATAGATTGCTAGGATGGACGTTGGCACAACTGATTAAAAGAGCTTTAAACTAGGGATTCGGGATTAGGGTTGGGGAATGCTCAGGTAATCTTCACGTCTGATTGTAATATTGAGTGGGAAGAAAGTCAAGTAAAAGAGGGTACAGCAATGGAGAAAGGACCAACAGAGGGTAGGAGAATGGCCAACAAGAGGAAAGGCAGTGCTAATACCACTGACAGTAACAGTCAGACACGCGATACTGGCAGTAAAATGACTGTACCTAAATCGGGCAAGGAATCTGGATGAAGCCAAGCAGAAACAACTAAGATATCGGTACTCCAATGCAAGGAATTAGAACTACTGGCGCAGGAAATGAAACAAGATATTATAGGTGTAATGGAGACATGGTGGAATAGTAGTTATGGCTGGAGTACAGGTATTTAAGGCTATGTGCTGTTCAGGAAAAACAGAAATAAAAGTAAAGGTGGTGGAGTAGCATTCTAGACTCGTGACAAGGTAAACGGTAAAGAATTTATAAGTGATGGAATGGATAAAACAGAATCTGTTTGGGTCAAAATTACTTTGGGAAAGAGAGCTACCAGAGGCTCCAGTGGGATAGTGCTTGGGGTCTGCTACAGACACCTATGATCTGATTTGGATATGGATACAGACCTCTTTAATATTTTTAATGAAATAAATACTACTGGGAATTCTGTGATGATGGGAGACTTTATATTCCTAAATATTGGGGGAGGGATAGCTCAGTGGTTTGAGCATTGGCCTGCTAAACCCAGGGTTGTGAGTTCAATCCTTGAGGGGGCCACTTAGGGATCTGGGGCAAAATTGGTCCTGCTAGTGAAGGCAGGGGGCTGGACTCGATGACCCTTCAGGGTCCCTTCCAGCTCTATGAGATACATATATCTCCATATATTATTATATTATATTATTATTATACAGAGGGAAGGACAAGTGCTACGAATAATGGTAGGGCCCAGATACTCCTGGATGTGATAGCCCACAGATTTCTTCACCAAATAGTCACTGAACCAACAAGATGTGATGCCATTTTAGATTTAGTAGCGAGTTGCTCATGGAAGAGCTGGTTGTAGAGGACAACCTTGGTTCGAATGATCATGAATTAATTCAGTCTAAATTAAATGGAAGGATAAACAAAAATAGGTTTGTAACTAGGGGCCTTGATTTCAAAAGTGCAAACTTTAAATCAAATTTGCAGAAACTAATTCCAAGCCTCCTCCACATTCAGATCCTTGAGTTCTTCACTCCAGACCACTTCCTAAGTAATTCCCTTAATTTTTTTTAAGTATCTGGAGCATTCACTCAAGCAAAGGGAAAAAAACTCACAGGGAAGGGTTGCAGACCAAACTGGATGAGCAAGCATCTTGAACTGGTTAAGAGAGAGCAGAAAGCCTACAAGCAATGGAAGATGGGATGGATCAGCAAGGAAAACTGCCTCTTGGAGGTCAGAATGTACAGGGGGAAAATGAGAACTGCCAAAAGCCAAGCAGAGTTGCACCTTACAAAGGAAATTAAAACCAAGTTAAATTAAATTAAAATTAAAAAGGTTCTTTAGCCATATAAATAACAAACAAAACAAAAAAACAAAAAACAAGGAAAGAAGAAGTGGGACAGCCAAGCACTGAGGATGGGATGGAGATTAAAGATAATCTAGGCATGGCCAACACTTCTATCTTGCCTCAGTTTTTAATAAGGATAATGAGGAGCCTGGGGACAGTGGACAGAGAGATCAGTGGGAATGAGGCTATGGAAGTAGAAGGAGCACATCCGAGGTGGAAGCCAAACTCAAACAGACTAACAGGACCAAAGCAGGGGGCCCAAATAATCTCCATCCAAGAACATTAAAGGAACTGGCACATGAAACTGCAAGGTCAGTAGGAAGGATTTTTAATGAATCCGTAAACTCGGGGGTTGCACCTATGACTGGACAATTGCAAATGCGGTACCTATATCTAAGAAAGAGGAAAAAATTGATCTGGGAAACTAAGGTCCGTTAATTTGACTTCAATTGTATGCAAGGTCTTGGAACAAATTTCGAAAGAGAGAGTAGTTAGGCACATAGAGGTAAATGGTAATTGGGATAAAATAGAACATAGGTTTACAAAAGGTAGATTGTGCCAGACCAACCTGATGTCTTTCTTTGAGAAGACAACCCATTTCCTAGACAAAGGAAATACAGTAGATCTAATCTACCTGGATTTCAGTAAAGCATGGGAAATTATTAGTTAAATTGGAGAAGATGGAAGCTAACAAAAGAACTGAGAGGTGGGTAAGGAACTGGTTAAAGGGGAGGTTGTCAAAAGGTGAACTGTCAGGCTGGAGGGAGGTTTACTAGTGGAGTTCCTCAAGGATCAGTCACAGAGAATTCTTTCCCAGGTGTCTGGCTGGTGGGTCTTGCCAACATGCTCAGGGTCTAACTGATCGCCATATTTGGGATTGGAAGGAATTTCCCCCCAAGTCAGATTGACAGAGACCCTGGGGTTTTATTTCCTTCCTCTGCAGCATGGGGCATGGGTGACNTGGAGTTCCTCAAGGATCAGTCACAGAGAATTCTTTCCCAGGTGTCTGGCTGGTGGGTCTTGCCAACATGCTCAGGGTCTAACCGATCGCCATATTTGGGGTTGGAAGGAATTTCCCCCCAAGTCAGATTGACAGAGACCCTGGGGTTTTATTGCCTTCCTCTGCAGCGTGGGGCATGGGTGACTTGCTGGTTTGAACTAGAAGAAATGGTGGATTCTCTGTACCTTGAAGTCTTTAAATCAAGATTTGAGAACATCAGAAACTCAGCCAGAAGTTCGGGGTATATCACAGGAGTGGGTGGGGGAGGTTCTGTGGCCTGCGACGTACGGAAGGTGAGACTAGATCATGATGGTCCCTTCTGGCCTTAAAGTCTATGAATCTCTGAGATCAGAACCCCAGAAATAACCCCAGGGGCCAGGCTGGGATGAGCGCCGCCTTTCCTGGAGAGTGAACTGAGCTGTCAGAACAATGTAATCAGCCACTTAATTGTTAATGTTAATTAACCTTCCTTTGCACTTGCACCTTTGTCGAGGTATCGCCCTGCTCTCTGGGGTGCTGGTGAAAGCAAGTATATGCTAGTTACTTTGCAATTAATTACAGCTTTAAAAGGGCCCTGAGAGACCCCTCTTTCTGTTTGATCTTGTAAGTGCTTCATTAAAGACCCACCAAGGAATAGAATATTTTGGTACTTTTCTCACCTGACACAACCTGTCATTCGTTCCTTTGCAGAATCTGATGGAGATATTTATTTATTATTCCTAGGGAGAATGGGGGAAATCACCCCAAATCTTTCATTATTAATCTGAAGTCTATCTATACGCAGCGTGCAGAAAGCTGGGGTGTAAATATAGAGAGCACTAGCCTGCCACGCTCTGACTGCCCGTGTGGACCCTGCTCCCGTATACTGAAACCTCCCTAATGCATTTTGTATACTGCTTGCCACGCACTAACTCGCTGTATAAACAAGCGCTAAGAATAAGCAATTCCATTATTAGTGGGGCCGGTTGACAATTTTCCATTATCACTGTTTTTCAATAGGAAATCGGACTTTCAACTAAGTGAAACTTTTTTGTAGAAAGTGTCAGCGTCTGTGGCAAATCATTTGGTCAGAAAAACAAAAATTGAAAACTTTTAGGCTGAAAACTGAAGACTTGGGGGATTAAAAGTTTACAGTTTTCAGCCAAAAATGTTCCGGTCATGGTTTTTCAATGACAAGTCACAATTTCCAATGGAAAATGTCAACAATGTATTTCATTTTATTTTTCATTTTCATCAAAACTTCCCATGGGAGAGGGGAACACTCCACTTCAAACCAGTTCGAATGACTAGATCTGGTTCAGGAAGTTACCAGGTAAATAATGTTTGCATTCTTCAGCCAGCTCAAGAGCTGGTTGAATAACAGCCATTAAATAATATATGAAATGAATAATTAAAGGAACAATGTTTTCAAAATAAAAAATGGGGACATTTTTGTGGCAACAGTTTTGTCATGGGGTCCACTCACTGCGGGGGGCAGCTCCTCCTTGACGCCGTGGGAAATAATTCTCTTCCAAGGCCAATGCCTTCCCTTGAGGTCTCTCAAGCCTTTGTCCTCGCTCACTCAGTAGCGGCGCCAGCTCTTCCGGCGCCCTAGGCAGCGGAAGGTCCCGCCCCCGAAATGCCGCCCCCAACAGCGGCGGCGGAAGGTCCCGCCCCCAAATTTCAACGGGCGGCTGGGGCGCAGGTGCCCCCAAAATAGCTGCGCCCTAGGCGACCGCCTAGGTCACCTAATGGGTTGCGCCAGCCCTGCGCTCACTCCATGAGCGGTACCTTCCTCTTCATGATTCGGCCTTCCGGTCAGCTCACTATGTGGTTCCCCTTCCAGGGTATCGAGTCTCACTGGACCCGCTACCCACAAAATGCCACTCCATCAGTGGTTGGTAGGGGAACCCGGGCCCACCCATGCCTCAGGGGTCCAGTCAGGGACCATACAACACACAGCCAAGGTCTGCTCAGTCCCCAGCCTTGCTGCTCTCTCCCTGCTCTGCCTCCCCAAGGCTTTCTTCTCCACCCTTCCCTCAGGACCAGGCTCCCACTCTTTCCCTGGGTTCCCCCCTTCCCTCGCTAATGCACAGCACATGGCTGCAGATTGCCTCACTGCAGCCGTTTCTGTTGCCAGCTGCCTGGCTTTATATGCAGGTCTCACCTGAGCTTCATCTCCCAGGCAGGGGTGTTTCTCTAGCCTATTCCCCTCTTGTGGGGCCTTTCTCAGCTTCCTTAACCTTTTCAGAGCCATCACAATAACAACATAGTTATTAATTATCACCACTGTATGCTCTAGCAGGCCTAGTCATGGACCAGAACCCCATAGAATCATAGAATATCAGGGTTGGAAGGGACCGCAGGAGGTATCTAGTCCCACCCCCTGCTCAAAGCAGGACCAATCCCCAGGCAGATTTTTGCCCCCGATCCCTAAATGGCCCCCTCAAGGATTGAACTCACAACCCTGGGTTTAGCAGACCAATGCTCAAACCACTGAGCTAACCCTCTCTCCGTTGTGCTAGGGGCTGCACAAACCCAGAACAAAAAGGCAGTTCCTGCCCCACAGAACTTGCCATCTGCCTGTAAGACAAGAGACAACAGATGGATACAAACAAATGGGGGAGTAAAAAGAAACAATGGGACAAATGAGAGTTATGCAAAAATACCTATTTTAAGATGTGTCAGTTCTGCAAGCCCCTGACTAGAGAGAGTCAGGACATTTATTTTTTCCCTGTGAAAAATGTCAACAAAAAGGAAAAGAAAAATCATTTTTATTGATTTTTTTCGGGGGGAAAGCTGAAAAGCAAAAACAATTTCCCTTTGACAAAAAGCCAACGGAACATTTTCTGCTTGGTCTAGTTATGACAGTCGCGACGTGTGCATATTTCTCAGAGTGGATTTTTTTCTCCCCCCCCGCCCCAAACAACTTAGTGTCTGAAAGAGTTTATTATGAACCACTGAACAAGCAATGTGAGCATTTGCTTTGAGCAAAGGCACAGCTTTGGAAGGATCTATACTCAGCTGACTTTTCTCCTTACCCCAAACATTGTTCATTACACTGAATGCTCATGCCATAGGACTGCTTGGTCCTAGTAAAAACAGAGCAAATTTTACTCCTTCCGTTCCCCTGCATGTGTCTTCTCTGGACTTAACTTCCTCCATCTAGCGCCTTGCCTGCCGTTACCCACATCACAGCTGCCTGTGATCAGGCTACACAGGATTTATAAGGCCTGCTTGGGACCATGTAGACTCTAATTGGACCATGAACTCTTTGCATAGTGGCCATCACTGCACAACAGTCTAAGGCAATCGGGCTCCGTTTCTTTCTGTTGCCTTTTCCTCCTGACCTATCTCATCCCATGGCCCCTGCTGAGCTGTTCCCTTTCCTTTTGTCTGTCCCATTCCACAGACTGTCTTCTCCCCTTCCACTTCCCATCTTTCTTTCTTTCTTTCTCCTCTTCCCACTTAATTCCCACTCTCGTCTGTCCATCTCCCATCTCCTTGCTCCAGCAGTGTCCTATGCGTGTCTGCGACATGGCAGGCTTCAAGGTGAAATTGACCGGCAGAGAATAGTTTGCTCTGTTGCTCCTTCAGCTCAAGGGGAATGGAGCAGCAAAGTGAAACTTACCAGATCTGGTAGATGTTACTTTGAAGTATGCTGGGCAGGGGACATGTCTGGTTGAGCAGCTAGGAGGAGTGGGAGGACCAGATAGCAGGTAAAGGACTGGAGAGAACTGTGAATCAGCACTGAGCTACACCTGTGTAACTATCTCTTTTGGTGCTTATATGGCCCCATCGCCATAAAAATCATTCATCTTCACAGCCCCGCTGTGAATTTCTGAATGTATCATTTTCCCTCCCATGTTACAGAGAAGGAAACTAAGGCACAGAAGGATTTGTGGTCCCAGCCCAGCTCACACAGGCAGCCAGGACTTGAATCCAGCACATTCGCAGCAAACCGTCCTTCCTCCCTAGCTGAGAGCAAAATCTGGCCTCTTGCCCTTGTAATTGTCCGTGAGTTAAAAATTGCTTGGTACACTGTGGTACAAAAGATCATAATGCATCGAGAAGAAAAGGCAGGGCTGCTAGGGGTGGAAGGTCCCTGTACTGGACATTCCCACTGCAGGTGGGAGGCCCAGCGGAGGTCAAGACAGATACGTTTAAGGTGTGCCAACCGACTGCAGCGTCCTTAACTCCTTCTGTGCCGCTGCTGTGCTAGCTGCCTGGTGGCAGATTTAACCAGCTGGTAGAGTCCTTCATAGGATGGCTGTGCCGTGTCACCGGGGCAGCACACGGCACTGAGAGTCAGCAGTGAGGCACATAACCTCATGAGCTTTATCATGGGTAGCCTCCCGTCATATCCCAGCATGCACTGTGCTCGCAGTAAAGACCGGAGAGGGATTCTCTGGCGTAACATCCTCTTTGGCTGTATCGGGAACCTCTGGTCAGTCAGGCCCAGGGAGGGGATGTTCTCAGACCATGACAGCTGGGTTTGCTGGGTGTCCTGACTTTGAAAGTTATCAAGACTCAAACCACTCCTGGGCAGGACGTGTGTAGTAGCCACTGAGCACCATTGTCATGAATGCAGGAGTGGGCTTCCCTGCCCACTAGGCACATTGTACTTTGTCCTTGTTTGTCCAACACTCTACGTGCATGCAAGGCATGGCCAGGCACCAACAAGTGTCCTCCTGAAGTCCCACTGTTCGAGGGCAGAGGAAGGAACGTTGGTGAAGGCTCTGCTGCCATCCTCCTCATCTCTTCAGGGCTGGCTGGCTTGACTTTACTGAGAAGCTGACATTGCCTCTCAAGCTCTGGAGGGTCCTTCACCTTGGCGTGTCCTTGGGGACGGAACAAGGAGTAATGGTCTCAAGTTGCAGTGGGGGAGGTTTAGATTGGATATTAGGGAAAACTTTTTCACTAGGAGGGTGGTGAAGCACTGGAATGGGTTACCTAAGGAGGTGGTGGAATCTCCTTCCTTAGAGGTTTTTAAGGTCAGGCTTGACAAAGCCCTGGCTGGGATGATTTAGCTGGGATTAGGTCCTGCTTTGAGCAGGGGGTTGGACTAGATGACCTCCTGAGGTCCCTTCCAACCCTGATATTCTATGATTCTATGATTCTATGTGCTCTTTAGCATTGGTTCTGTCTCGTGTGGGAGCAGGAGCGGTTTCCCCCATGCAAGAGATTTCTTCCCTGCTGCTGGCTCTCTGGGCCTCACTCTTTCCGCTTACACCCGCCATGCTCCTGGGAAAGAAATCACTGCAGTTTGGGAGAACTTTTTACGTGGATTATTTCAGACACGATTGGCTGCCGGAATGTATTTGAGGTGGCACGACGCTGAGAAAAGAAAGAAAGAGAGAAAGGAAGTCCACTTATTTGTTGTCTGCTTTAGCCATTTTTGCACCTCTCAGCATATTCACCCAGTTCTGAAAAATACTGCCTTTGTTATGTTAATATTCAGCCTGTCAGCAGAAACGAAACGCCCCCTCCCACCCTCCGCCGTCTGATGGTGGATTCCTCTGATAGGAGCAGAAGCGCTGAGTCAGCAGAATACACAGGGTTCTTTCTAACTGTTCAGGAAAGGCTTGCACAGAAATAGTTTAAAAAATATATATATCCTCCGTTCAAAGGGAGAAGATTGCGGAAAAGCGTTGAAAGGTTTAGAAGGTGGTGGGAGAAGATAGCGCTTGGGTACCACAGATGCTCTGGCTTTACACAGTTCATATGGAGCCACAGGCTGGACATTGGGAGTCTTCAAAGCACTCAGGCCCAGATTCACAAAGGTGGTTAGGCACTGAACTTATGGGAATTAGGCACCTAAGTACCTTTGAGAATCTCGGCCTCAGTGCTGGGCAGGAAATGTTTTTCCTGTCCTGGGAACATTTTCAAGCTTCTGAAAAATGTTCCTGTCCCGAATCAGGAGCCCAAGTCAAAATCTTAAAAATATTCACAAACCGAAAAGCTGAAAAGCAGTTTGACTGACAAACTCTGCCCCCGCGGAGGTGAATGGGGAGTTTCACCACTGGCTTCATAGATAGGCACTCTGGATAAAAATCCCACTCTGAAAATTGATGCTACCTTGGTAGTTACCAACCAGCACATTCATGGATATAGAGTGAGGGTGGGTAAGGACTGGCTAGGCCATGAGCCTTTTTTTAAATAGAAATTGTATTTAGTAATTTTGTATTAAACTACCAGGGGTTCAGCTCCTGTTGCTACAGTTTTAAACTTGACAGAGTGAACATCTCCTGTGGTGCTTTTCTCAAATTTGGAGTCTCTAGCAGCACTCGAAGTCCAAGGATAGTGACCACAGACACAGTCACAAGTGCAAAGTCTTACCTGTATGACAAGTTTTAATTAAAGCAATAAGTAAAGTTACAATTACCCATGCACATAGAAATCCTACAAAAACCCATGCAATGACTCCTGTAGTCACACTCACATCCTCAAAGATATTCTAGGATCTGATGGACCTCTCAGTAGATGAACATTGATAGAGAGATGGTTCCTGCTGGGGTATCCCTTGGGTTCGTTACTGGGGTCTTCCCACTTTTACCCAGCCAGAGAACCTCTTTTATCTTCTTGTTCTGACCACACCTAACACCCTATGCATATGCATGAAGGTTTCAATCCTTTTTTCCTTATCTGTACTTCCACACCCCACGAATATTGGGGTGCCCCATTTTCCTTAGGTTGTTCTTAGCTCCTCTTATTCTCATTAGCATCTACGCACAACATGTACCCTGCGGTCAGGAGAGGACATTCCATGATGTGACAATCAGGTGTCTCGGGATCTTGGCCAATACCTTGCAGTTTATTGCAATCTAGTTTTTTTTGTAACATTCCCTATTGGCACATCTTTTGCAATAATCTTGCAACTTTATGGGCATAGGGTTATGCCTAGATCACCCACTCATGTCAGGCGTTCTTAAGCCTATGGCCTAGTAACTTCAATCTCTTTAGCATACATTGATTATCTATGAACTAGCATATGGACTGACCATAACGCAATGATCAATGACCTGATTGGCTATCCCTTCAGATGACCCCTTCAGGTCAGGGTGAGACACATAGGTGTGGTGTGAGGGACTGGGTGTTTAAAGGCTGAGCATCTCACCCTGAGGGTCTGGTTGTCATGAACAGCCCGCTGGAACCAGACACAGAATAAAACAGAGTTCTTTCAAGTACTGAATGATCCCTAAGCACCAGCGTAGGCAGGGGGGCAGTGTGAGGATGAAATCACCCTGCCGCTGTTTGCGTGGTCTCAACCTCTGTATAATTAGGGGGGGGGGGGTTGTGCTCCCTTGGGAGGTCACAGTTTGGTGTGAGGGCATCACAACAGCTTTGGAAGTGTGTGTGTGTGTGTGTGTGGGGGGGGCATTTCCACTTGGTTCCTTGCCCGCAGGGAGGAACAGAGCGGTGACAAGTTACCTGGCAAAAGTGACGATGTTTATTGCAAGGCATATTTTGCACCTTCCTTCTGCTTTAAGATTTCCTGTACCTCCCCCACTGCTTGGTCCCCGAAGGGAAAGGCATTGCACTGCTTCCCCGCTGCAGCTTTATGATTGTTATTTATTATCTCTGTAGCATCCAGAGGGCCAGGGCCCAGTGGCGCTAGGTGCTGTACAGACACAAAGCAGGCCACTGAAGAATTTACAATCTGAATAGATAAGACAAAGGATGGATTATTATCCCCAGTGTAGGGGTGGGAAATTGAGGCATGAAGAGATTAAACAACTGGCCCAAGGCATTTCTGACCAAAGGTAGGACTCAAAGCGAGCTCTCCTGAGTCAGAGCCCGGTTCCTTAATCACATGGCCAGCCTTCCTCTCTGTCTGCTGCTCTCACAGCAGAAGTTCTGAAACAGGACTTAAGGCTCTGGGTTCCAGGTCTGTTGAAATGGAGAGTCCTGAGGTTTTCTGGGTACCCTGATGTCAAGAAATGAGATCCAGGGAGCTCTACCCACAGCAAACCTCTTCGTGAATGCACAGCTCAACAGACTAGAAACTATTTTAACCGGATGGGAGAGCTCAGAATTTAGAAACACAAAGTATGAGGAAATTCTCATGTAGGGCTTCAGTAGTGACCACAGCTGTGTCCCGGCCGGTACCCTGCTTATTGATCCTTCCAACGCAGCTAGTCACCACATAGGCCTGTATGCTGCCGTCAGCAGCAGGAGAGATGCATCTGCCCATCTGCTTTACGCAGCTGAAGACTCCCTTCTCCTCTTTACCCAGACGCTGCATGTGGGTCTGAGCCCACCCCACCAGATCCCCAGCTACTCTCCAAATATACCCTGGAGATCCCTGCCACGTGCACCAGTTCACCTGTGCATCATGCTCAGTGACCCCTTGCAGCCCTGCTCACATGCCCAGCAGAGGTCCCAGTGGAGAGTCAGGGATATATGATCAGCTACTAAAGGAAATGTATTGCAGTGCGTATGGATGAAGGTGACCAGGTTAAAGCTGCTTTGCCAAAGCGGGTCTCCAGCCCATCTGTGGAGGACTGGTGAGGATACAGAGACGTGGGACTCTTCTAGGGGAAACCAGAATCTCCAGCACATTTCGGAGTTGGCCGATGGGGTGGCTGAGGGTAAGGGGGGCAGACAGAAAGCTGTCATTGGGCACTGAATGTGTGACCTCTCCAGGTTTCCAGCACAGTCTCCAAAAGACTTTACGGTGTTCTGTGGAGATTGTGGTTTCCCCAAGGGTCTTCTGCAGAGGTTGCCTTGGGCTCTCCTGCAACATGTTCCCTTATGCACATGTGGCTTCTGAAGACACTATTTTCATTTTGCAATATCATTTCTTGGGGGACCGGCTGGCTCAACCTATTGGTCCCGGACGGTGCCTGGCACTTCGAGGTGACTGGTTTGGAACCAGCTCAGTTAGTGACTCAAAGTTCTGCCCTGCTGGGAAGTGCCCCAGGCCACGTTCCCCAGGGCTCAGTGCCCATAATTGAGGCTAGATTCCCCACAGAGCTCAATGCCCATGTAGGCACCCAAAGAAGGGCCACATTTTCAGGTGCGCAAAGCTCCCAGTGTGACCCTTGGGCCAGATTTTCCACAGCTACGTATCCAACAACCTGGGATCTTTGGAAAACCCAGCTGTTTATCTTGGTGGTTAAACGTGAGCTGAGCACTTAAGAATCTCAGGCCTTGTTTGTGAGAGCTGTCTTTGCTATCACAGTGGTTGGAGTTGAAACATAACTCTAGGATAGAAACTTCTGAAGGCCGGTTGGTGACCTCAGTCCAACAGCAAGCAGATGCCCACCTACCAGAAGCCAGCAGCTCCATCTCAGTGGAAAGAGTGCGGAGATTGACTGAGCAGGGAGATGATCCCCAAGGGTGGTCCTTCCAGATCAGGGCTGCGACAGCCTGGGGAAGCCTTCGCGGCTGCCACCTGTGTTGCAGGAGAACAAATGGAGGCTGTCAGTCTCCAGGGCTATCAATCCGTCAGGCCGTATCACATCTGCCATAAAAGACATTTCGAAAGAAAATTGGCATTTTGCTTTATTGCGCGTCAATTTAACAAATGGGAATGAGTGTAAAGTATCAGTGCCTGTGCTCTTGGCTCCCCGTCGGCGTCTGTCTCACTTGGCAGCCTTTTCTGCCCCTCCGCGGGACCATGCTCGGTGGCTGTTGGGAAATCAAGCAGGCACCTGGGCTGAAGGTCACCCCTGGGCACGAGGCCAGACCAAGACCTAGACCTTCAGGTGAAGTTCACCCATGATTAAGCCCTATACTGGGAACAAATATTTCATAATGGGCTCGTGTAGTTGTCGCCATGTCAGTCCCAGGATATTAGAGAGACAAGGTGGGTGAGGTAATTACAATGATAATTACCTCACCCACCTTGACTCTCTAAAAACGGGCTCTCCTCTAGCAGAGAATGGTATAGCCCGATCTAACGGCTGGAAGTTGAAGCGAGACAAATTCAGACTAGAAACGAGGCGTCAGTTTTCGACAGTGAGAGTCATTCACCGCGGGAACAACTCGCCCAGGGTCGTGGACGTGTTTCCGAACGATCGACTCTAGAATTATTTTGTGGACCTTCCCTGGACCGTGCTCTGCAGGAAGTCAGACTGGGGAATCACCGTGGTCCCTTCTGGTCATGGAATCGAGGAATCAACCTTTCTGCACCAGCTCTTAGGACTTAATTGGTGCCTTCGCCTCGGGCTGACTCGGGTGAGTTGCAACCAGTCTGAAACAGAGGCGATCGTTTCTCCTCCTTGCCTTCAGTCCCTGGCTCTCTGCTGTGTCACGCCAGCTTCCTGCCAATGCCTCCATTTACCTGAGCTACTGCGCCATAAAACTGGCAGTGCACAACAATAGCTAGGAGAAGGGGTGTGGTCCGGTGCTTGGGGAATAGGGAGATCTGCGTGCTCATCCCAGCTGTGCGACCATTGCCAAATCACTGCCCCTCTGCTGGTCTGGTCTGTTTAGCGTCTGAGCTCTTTGGGGCAGGGGGTGTCAGTCCCTATGTGGTTGTACAGCCCCTAGCGTAACGGGGCTAGTTTGACCTGGGGCCTCCAGGTGTGGCTGTCAGATAAGTACCAAGCTCAGATGGCTGGGAGTTGCATAGCACCTTTCACCCAATGCGTTTTCTAACCTTGATAAATGAAGCTTCTCAACACCCCCACAACAAATAGTACGTGCATGTTACAGATGGGGAAACTGAGGCACAGAATGGGGGCGGCCCAAGGTCACACAGCGGGACAGGGGCAGAGCTGGGAAAAGAACCCAGAGATCCTGACCCCAGTTCCCTGTTCGTCATATTGAACCATACCCATAATTCACAGTAGCTCCATTGAGGTCAATGGGCCAGTTCCCCAGCTGTGAATCATCCGGAGCTCAGCTGGAGTCAATGGCATGATACTGATTTATACCAGCTGAGGATCTGACCGGCTGCCTTTCTTATCTAGCCTGCCACCTACTGGGCAAAGAGTCTTCTCCACTGCACCCCCGGGAACTCCCTGCCTGTTCCCATGCGCCTCCCTGATTCTAACACATCCTTTCACATCCCATTTCAAAACGTGTCTTTTATTCCTGGCCTCTAGCTCTTAATTTCTCTCTCCTTTGGCTATTAATTAATTCTGTAAAGCACTTTGGGTTACATTTATTATGAATGGCACTGTAGCAAATAATCTCTCCCTTTTTATTACAGTTTGACTACTGCAGATAGCCAGCTGATTGATGGCTTCTTATCTGCGCAGGAAACTGACCGGCGGCCAACGGCAGGCAAGCGAATTAACACCTCTTGTACTAGGATGTAGGTTGCAGCAAGGAGTCATACCAGTTTAACGGAACTCTGGGAGCCGTCCAAAAGTACTGGTGCCTCTTTGAAGAGCCTGCTGCCTTCTGGGAATGGGGAATAAGAGAATTGGTGTCAAGATGAGATCACCAAGAAGATGACTTGGATTTGGCCAATTATGTTTAGTGCTTCCAGTGCTCTGTATCATACAGACCAGTGGACGTTTGGTACACTGGCTGAGCTGTGTGGAGTCCCTGGGACTGGAGTAGCAAGTGGATATTGCATGTCAGGATCAAGGTGCCTTGGCAGAGCAGAGAAGGAATAAGAACTAATATCAGAGAGTGCTGGACAGTTTGGTTGAAGCCCAACTGCTCAATTGGTAGGGTGGACAGGATCGAGACAGCTGGGTGTGTTGAAGCTCAGACTGGAGGTGCATTAGCAGAGCTGCATGAGGAAAGAGACACATGCCTCAGTGCCTCAGTTTCCCCACCTGATCTCTGTCTTCTCTATTTTGACAGTAAAGTTCTTTATGGGGCAGGGACTGTCTCTCACTGTGTGTATGTACAGCACCTAGCACAATGCTCCCATAATGCAAAGAATGCGTTGTAGGTCAGGCGCTATTCAAAGGTGGGTGGAGATTCAGGAAGGTGCCTGCCTGCCAACCTGGGGCTTGGCAGAGGAAGCTGGTGCACTGGTTAGAGTGTGAGCAAGGGTTCCGTGTTCAATTCTTTGCTCTGTGACAGGCTCCCTGTGTGACCTTGGGCAAGTCCCTTGTCTCTCTGTGCTGTAGTTCCCCCTCTGTAAAGTGGGATGATAGTACTTCCCAGGTGTTGTGCACACAATAGTGCTGGGAAGACAGATACATTAAAGAGGGTGAGGGGCTCCAGTATGATGGTAAAGAGGGCCAGATAAGCACCTACGGTAGATAAGACCATCTGGTTTTTGCCTTCGTGACATGGGGAAATAGTTGCATCTTGGGGCCTTCTCTTGGCTTTTCAAAGTTCCACAAATGGAAGAGCCTGAGGGTGAAAATTTCGAAGCCCCACCGACAATCATCTCAATAGCAAATCTAATTAGCGTTGCTGGCTTTGGTGGTGGTGGTTTGTTTTTTTAATTTCCTAGAGCAAACTTTCAAGCATAAACACTGATGTCAAGGGGTCGATCTTTTAAACATCCTTACCAAAGCACGCATGCATATCGGGGAGCAAAAACCGTTTTTTGCTCTTGCTATTTAATGGCGTAAAACAATACACTTTGCAGCAACTATTAGCCGGCTAATGGCAACCCATCGTTCCTTATATCAGTTAAGTGACAGATGGAGTTGACGGCATAATTAAGCCAGTAAGAGTGTCATAAATTACAAAACTCCCATCGACTCTCCAAACACACCGAAGGAATCCTTGCAAATATGATGTATGATCAGTGGGAATGAGCAGTCTTCATTATGTGGCTGAAACGAAGCCATTACAGGCTTGCCGGTGCTGCGAAGGAACTTTCGAGTCCGCCACGCTGCATCTGTAATGAGACACATTTCGTCGCTGCTCGGCTAAGCTCCCGGTGAGTGACAAACAGGCCTGGGAAGCCTGGTTTGTTTCTTTTCATCAAGCAATGTAGCAGTCTGCTATTCAGAAATGAATGCAGCGTCAGAGTCACACCATTAGAGATAAGCTCTCTGCAGGTACAGCATGTGTTCGGTTGGTGCAGACGTCCCCTACCTGAAACAGGGTTTGGACTGCAGGAGGGTCCGTGCAAGTCACAGCACTGTTCCAAAATCCACTCTTCAGCTGAGCTGCAGGCATTCGCAACATCAGAATGAGCAGCTGCTCCCGGTGGATTGCAGTGATCTTTATAATACTTATTATTAATAGGGCTGATGGGAAGATTTCCAAATATTTCACCGAAAAACAGGGATGCATTTTTCACAAAAAGCAGTTCCATTCTTTGACTAGCTGCTTAATCATTCATTATTTGTAGAGCTGGTGGGACATTTTTCATTGGAGCAGTTTCCCACTGGAAAATGCTGTTTTGGTGAAATTGAAATGTTTCGTGGGAGCATGCTGATTTTGAGTACGTTTTCGACGGGAAATGTTCAAAACAACCGGAAATCAAAATGAAGTATTTTGTTTGGACTGTCTCAGCTTGTTTTGTTTCCACTTTGATATTATATTGCCTGATAAAATATGAATGTTACTATTGGATTTTAGATCTTATATTTAATGTTTCATATGGTATTTTATATCATGTGTGTAATACCATATAGCGTATTTCATATTTGGTATTATATTATAATGTTTTGACATTTTCAAAATGAAATAGTTTGCGACCGTCATTTTTATGTTTCCAAATCAAAATATTTTGAAATTTCCATTTTGTGGCTTTTCATCCCAATTTGTGACAATTTTTTTTTTTTACATGTAAGAATTTGCCGCAGGATGGAAATTGCATTTTCTCACCAGCTCCAATCATTTTTATGACAGTAACATTTAGAAGGCCCAACAGAACTCAGCAACCCATGGCGCTAGGTGCTG
This sequence comes from Platysternon megacephalum, assembly GCA_003942145.1. Lineage (NCBI taxonomy): Eukaryota > Metazoa > Chordata > Testudines > Platysternidae > Platysternon > Platysternon megacephalum. The sequence goes on along the minus strand of QXTE01000327.1, from coordinate 259,079 downwards.
TACAAACATATACAAAGAGACAGCCCCTGCCCCAAACAGCTTACAATCTAAGTAGGCAGGATAGACAAAGTGGAAGTGGAAGAAAACATTATTATCACCTCCTTTTAAAGATGAGGATCTGAAGCACACTGAGATTAATTGATGTGTCCAAGGTTACACAGGGGGTCTGTGGCAAAGGCAGAAATTGAACTCTAAGTCTCTGGCGTCCTGCAATATAGCCTTAACTGCAAGGTCAGCCTTCCTCACACCTAGCTTGCTTCTTTCCTTGACCAACACTGAACTACTGGCAAAACAACAACATTTAAACCATTAGGCTTCAGAGCTTTCAGATATGAATGGCAAGAGCAATTGTTTCAGGATCTCTGCAGACTCAAGCAGCTATCACTGCATCAACTGAGGCCTAGTTCACATTCCGCAATGTTACCTGAACAACCATAAATGGTTTAGTCAATTAAATCGTCCATTCTGGAGCCCTCGGATTAAAAGGTCGATGGTCTATCCATTGAGTTCTCCAGATTCATGGATCTGCTAGGCTGAACTGAGCTTGCATTGGAAGGGGGCATCACACCTTCCCATCTTGTCCTATGGATCTACAAATCATATTGCTATATTCTGGACGGACAAAGCCTTATAAATTACATGAGAGCACAGACTTGTATATTAAAGCCCGGCGCTGTGACCTGCAATGATACAGTGATTCATTATAATAGAAGATTATCCCTTCAAACGCTAAATGAATTTAATTTACTTGCCTGGGGGTGGGGAGGAGAGAGACTGTCCCTAGACATCTTATTTTATCATAAAAACACAGAGAGAAATCTGTAGATCAGACAAATAGAAGCACATTAAGTGAGACAGTGAGTGATGTAACTTTAAGGGGGAATTATTTGGAGAGGGTAGGGGAAGTGACAGAATTTACATTTGGCGCCTGTGTTTATTGCTTACAGCTGAGCATTATAAATAATAAACTGTTCTCTGACTGTGTGGGCTCCATGTCTGCATTTTCCCCCTCCCCCTTCCGATCTCATGGATTCGGTGACATGTACGAAGCACCTAGGAGCGGGAGTCAGACAGAAGGATTTGGAGGAGAGCGGGTCTAGGGGAAAGGAGGAGGTTTGGGGGTGACAGCGATTTTGAGTGTCTCCCCGGAGACGCTGAACAGGGACCTGGTTTGCAGACAGCGGCCTCTGAAAAACTGGCCCCTTTTAAGGTGTCTCAGATCAGGCACTCAGAGTCTTGGCCATGAGCTGATGTGCACTGCCGAAGCCTGGGAGGTTGGCTCGGTCATTGGCATGGGGGTTATCCTCTTACCAGCTTCCTACAAGTCCAGCACCACCCCGCGACTTAGGGTACGATTGCCCTGCAATCGGAGGTGTCGCTGCAGCACATGTAGACGCACCTGAGCTAGCGCTGAGCTAGCCAGCTGGGTTATCGGTGAGGCTCCAGCAGCCTGGGCTTCAGCGCGGGCTGCACTAGCCCACCCAGGACCCTGGATACACACTGAGGCAGCTAGCCCATGCTGAAGTCTGTGCTGAGCCAGCTTCCCGGCTACCAGTACCTGAGCGAGCTAGAGGAAAGCTAGCTTGGGTGCGCACGCATGTTTTGCGTGCAGTCATGCCCCCGATTGCAGGGTGGATATCCCCCGAGGGGGGCGGGGCGTGGAGGCTGGGCCATTGCATCGGCAGGGTTTGGTGCAAAGGGGTGAGGAGAGCACCCTCTCTTCTGTGCAAGAGGCAGGCCCATTTGCGCTCCCCTGCGCTCAGGGCTCGTACCTGGTTAAGGGGCATTAGCCACCCCATAGGGGACTGGGCTGGAGGAGGAAGAGGCAGAGCCATGACTCGCCCCACACACACAAACAGAAGCCAGTTGAGAAGGGAGGCACATGCCACCTTCTCCTTAGTGGTGGTGGAGACTGTGAAGTCCCAGGGAGCTCCACGAGGGACGGGACCTTCCGGGGGCACGACGTCTCCTGACAGCACTTGAGTGGTGCTGGCACGCTCCAGAACCGCCCTTCAGTACTTCTGCTGGTCGTGGGCCAGGCGGCTCCTTTCCCTCCTCCGAGCCGGCTGGGGCTGGGGGCGCTTGGCAGTGGGTGAGTACAGAGGGAGCCGAGGATGCTGCAGCTGGGGCTGGGGAGGAGGGTGTGAGGGCCACAGCTGCCAGTAGGTTGGGGGCAGGGGAAGGCCTGGAGCTGGGTGATGTCAGGAGCCAGGTAACAGGGCCGCCTGCAGGCAGCAGGAGCCGGGCACAGGTCAGGGGTAAGTGGGGACAGGAGGGGCTCTGTGGGCACTCACCCTGTGCTCCCCTGGGCCTTCCCAAGCTCCCCCACTGCCCCCATCTTCCTCCCAGCCACCCTCACTGACCCCTGCTCCCTCCCGGGGCCTCCCACTTCCCTGCCTTCCAGCACTTCTTGCATTAGGACTCCAGCGGTCCCGTGCTGCAGCATTGCTTTGCGCTGCCCTCCTTGCAGACCGGTGGCTAAACACCAAGAAGAAACCTTGTGAGCTCTGCGGACCCCAGCCTTCCAGAGAGTAACACCACCACCACCGAGCTCTTCCACAGCCCTTTTCATCAGCAGAACAAGCTCATTATCCCCATTGCACCGATGGGGAAACTGAGGCACCGAGCAGGAAAGTAACTTCCCCAAGGTCACCCAGCAGGCCAATGGCAGAGCTGGGAACAAATCCTGGGTCTCTTTAGTCCCACGCAGAACTGCCCAGACTTTTCAAGGGTGCCCCTTTGCTGGGCACTATTGTTAGGGGCTGCATTCAGAGCAGGAAAAGTCGCCGTAGCCCATTGACCAAGTGAGAGATCCCTGGATGGGGCTCCACACAGCGATTTGCTGCACACAGCAAGGAGGAGAGAAAAGTTCTGGATGACTGCCGGCAGAGGACTCCTGAGCGCCATCTACTGGCCCCTTAGCTAGTAACCGTTTCCGATAGCACACTCGAGTAACCACCACCTTGTGGCACATTAACACCGGACTAACCCACCACGCCGTGGGCCCAGGGCTGGCGCTCCCATTAGGCGACCTAGGCGGTTGCCTAGGGCACTGCTATTTTGGGGGCGCCTGCGCCCCCGCCGCCCGTAGAAATTTGGGGGCGGGACCTTCCGCCGCCGCTGTTGGGGGCGGGATTTCAGGGGCGGGACCTTCCGCCGCCTAGGGCGCCGGCAAAGCTGGCGCCGCTACTGCGTGGGCCCCAGGCAACCCCGCACCAGGTTCTAGGAACCCGCATCTCTGCTGCGTTTCCTCATTAGGTGCCCTGTGGTGTCTTCCCCTCGCCCTGCTTTGGTTCCTCGCATGCAGATAGAAAGCAGAAGGCCGGAGTCCGAAGTGCAGGCAATGCATCGTTTATTGGTTAATCAAGCAAGTCTATCCATAGCTCTGTACCCCAACAGAGCTGTTTCCTGTCCCCCCTCCTCTGGCTTAGCAGGCTCGGTTATACCTGTAGTGCATGCCCCTGGCACCACCCCTTACAATTTATGGTCATGTTCCCTTTTGGAGGGTCGTGAGTCTGGAGGCTTCGGTACCACCTCTATTGTACCCCATGGGAGGGGTAGGGAGGGAGGTTGTGGTTTTAGTTCTTCTTATGGCTTTTTAGTGTTTCTTATGCCTCCCCCATCCCCCTTCCGACTGGTTGCTTGACCTTGTCTTGAGATATTAAACTCCCACCAAAACCAGCAACACTTTAACTCTCTTCTCGTTTCTCATTGTGCTATAAACTCCATCTGGTTGTGGGCAGATGCAACACACGATGTCTCTGTTCTTTGTTCACACATGTGAGTAAGGAGGAGATAAGAATATCATAAGTCAAATGGGGAAAGAAACCCCAAAATTCTGTCTCAGGCAAATATACAGGCCTGGATGCTGTATTAACACCCTTTAACTGTGACTCAAATCCCCTCTGCACAAGCAGCGAGGTGCGGAACCCAGGCATGGTACGGCTCAGGCTGCTGTAAGGTGCTACCTTAATAGAAATGCCATCAGCAGTGCCTGGACTGGACTGCACAATCCGCCCGCCTGAGATCGATATGGCAGCTCCATCACCATCTCTCTCACTCCCCATCTCACAATTGTCTCCTCCGGATGATGGACGACGCAGCGTGTTTATGAGCCGCCGCCCGGTGTCGATAAGTCTGCGATGTGACAACCCAACGAGGGTCCGGGGCTCAGCGCAGACTTCCAGCAGGAAGAATTAATGACAAGGGATTTTTTAAAAAAACATTTAATTTTTGGTGCTCAGGGATGTCAGGGACTAATAGCACGAGGGAGGGAGCCAGCTAGAATGCAGGCAGGCCCTGCGCCTGCTTCCCACGCAGCTCAGCTAATGCATGTCAGCCGTGACCTGCACCACCCCTTGTTATTCCAGCGCTGGCCTCCAGACCTCACCTCCCTCCGGACCTCCTACCCACTGCAATTCAGAGCGTAACCCGCTCCCGTCTAGCTCTGCATTGGCACCTCCGTCCTGAGTCATGGCACTCACTGGTAGCCTCAGCCTGCCACCCCCTTTGCTCTGCCACTTGTGTAACAGCTCCCGCCCTCCCCCCACTCCTGAAAACTCTGCCAATGCACCTGAAACCTCCCGGCCTGCATCCCGGATGTTCCAAGTGGGGAAGTCTCTCTATCGGAGGCAGTGTGGCCCAGTGGATGGCACACAGGAGAGGGCCTCAGGACATCTGGGTTCTCTCCCCAGCTTTGGTCAGCTGCGTGACCTTGAGCAAGCACTCCGTGACTCAGTTTCCCCACCTGGCAACAATGATTATTCCTGACCTCCTTTGTAAAGTGCTTTGAGCTCTGCTGATTAATAATCCCTAGCTCTTTTCCATTGCCCCTCGCTCCTGCTCTGTAGCTCCTCTGTTTTTCAAGCCTTACTCCCCACCCCAGCCCTGCTAGTGAGATGCAGATATTCCCGTCCCCAACAGCCAGCTCTGCCATGCCGCACCTGAGGCCGAGCTCCATGCCACATTTCAGTGCAGAGCCTCTAACAATATCTAATGCCCAGCTATTTTCTATCTCTCGTCTGCCTTAAATGTGATACAGATTTATTTCCCATTATTGTTCAGTCTCCTAAGAGTGGCTGGTTTGAAAGATTCAGTGGTTAGGTTTCGTTCTTTGTTTCCTCACACAGAGATTTTCGCTCTGCCAAACACATCCCCATGCATCGCGCCTCACTGCAAATATACGTACGTTTCATGGGACGGGTTTTAAAAATAATTTCCCTGGCCACTTTTCTGCTTTTGTTATCAAAGCTCCTTTCCTTTGCACAATCCAGGCTTTTCTCCCTCATAGCCCCAGCCTCACATCCTGCCTTGATCCATCAACGGCTGAGCCAACACCAATTGCAGAAGCCCCCGCACTGATTACAACGGGACTATCGTACAGTCAGGAGGTGAGATGGAGCACCCCATGGTCCCAGCTCTGTGCACCCAGAGGCTTTGTGGGTGTTTGGAGTGATTATTATTGACAATTAGAGGCTTGATTCTGTCCAACAGGGAGGAATCGGTTGTGAATCTGAAGGGGGAAGGTGATTTGGGTGAAAGTGAGCATGAAATGATAGAAACGAAAGGGAGGAGAGAGAGCAGCAGAACAATGGACTTCAAAAATGCAGACTTTAACAAACTCAGAGAACCGGTAGGCAAAATCCCATGGCAAGAAAATCGAAGGGATAAAGGAGTTCAGGAAAGCTGACATATTCTCAAGGGGACAATATTAAATGCACAGCTGACAACTATAGCAATGCAAAGGAAAGATGGGACAAACAGCAAGACGCCAATATAGCTCTATCAAGAGCTCCTTCATGACCTGAAAAACAGCAATTCATCCACATTTCCACTTTTTAAGGAGGAGTACAAAAGAATAGCACAAGCATGCAGGAACAAAACCCAAAAGGCTAAGGCACAAAATGTGTTACACCTAGCAAGGGACATAAAAGGCAATAGGAAGAGGGTCTTCAAATACGTTAGGAGCAAGAGAAAGACAAAGGAAAGTGGAGGTCCTCTACTTAGTGGGGAAGGAGACTTAATTGATGAAATCAAGAAGGCTGAGGTGTTTAATGCCTGTTTTGCTTCAGTCTTCACTAAAAAGGTTAATGGTGACCAGATACTCAATACAATTAATATTAACAACAAGGGGGAAGGAACACAGGCCAAAATTGGGAAAGAACAAGTTAAATAATATTTAGATAAGTTAGATGTATTCAAGTCAGCAGGGCCTGATGAAATTCAGTCTAGGGTACTTAAGGAACCAGCTAAAGCAGTCTTGGAACTGTTAGCAATTATCTTTGAGAACTCCTGAAGGATGGGTGAGGTCCTAGAGGACTGGAGAAGGACAAACCTAGTACATATTTTGAAAAGGGGAACAAAGAGGACCCAGGGAATTATAGACCATTCAATACCTGGAAAGATACTGGAACCAATTTTTAAACAATCAATTTGTAAGCACCTAGAGGATAATAGGGTCGTAAGTAATAGCCAGTGTGGATTTGTCAAGAACAAATCATGCCAAACCAACCTCATTCCTTGTTTTGACAGGGATACTGGCCTAATGGATGAGGGAAGCAGTAAACGTGATATATCTTGATTTTAGTAAGGCTTTTGACACAGTCCCACATGACAGTGTCATAAGCAAACTAGGGAAATGTGGTTTCTAGATGAAATTACCAGACGGTGGGTGCACAACTGGTTAAAAGGCCGTACCAAAGAATAGTTTTCAATGGTTCCCTGTCTGACTGGGCGTGTCTAGTGGGGTCCTGCAGAGGCCAGTTCTGGGTCCCTTACTAGTCAATATTTTCATTAATGAGTTGGATAATGGAGTGGAGGGTATGCTTATAAAATTCACAGATGACACCAAACTGGGAGGGATTGCAAGCATTTTGGAGGACGGGATTAGAATTCAAAATGACTTTGCACTTGTCTTTACTGAATTTCATCTTCTTGATTTCAAACCAATTCCCCAATTTTTCAAAGTCCTACACTTAGGAAAGAAAAATCAAATGCACAACTACAAAATGGGGAATAACTGCTTAGGTGGCTGCACTGCTGGAAAGGATCTCGGGGGGTGAAAGGGCATCACACATTGAATATGAGTCAACAATGTGATGCAGTTGCGAAAAAGGCCAACATCATTCTGGGATATATGAACAGGAGTGTTGTATGGAAGACCCTGGACATCATTGTCCTGCTCTACACAGTGCTGGTGAGGCCTCAGCTGGAGCACCGTGTCCAGTCCTGGGCGCCGCGCTTCAGGAAAGATGTGGACAAATTGCAGAGAGAGTCCAAAGGAGAGCAACAAAAATAATAAAAAGCTTTAAAAACCTGACCTATGAGCAGGGCCGTCCCTAGAGATTGTGGTGCCCTACGCAGCCCCCCTGCGGGGAGGCCAGCCCTGGGCCTCCGAGTGAGGGGGGTGTCCCAGGCCTCTGCAGGGGGTGGGGGGCGTCCCAGGCCTCCGCGGGGGAGGCTGCGCCCAAGGGCTTTGGGAAGCAGGAGCAGCCAGTGCACGAAGACAGCAGGGATCAGCCCCAGCCTGCTCCGCTCTGCTCCCCGGGCTCCCAGGCTTGGGGGAAGGGGGGAACCGCCCCCCAGCACTCACCGGCAGCGTGGCTGGGAGCCGGTGTAGTGGAGTGGGCTGGGGCCGGGTCGCTCCACTTCCCGCCACCCGGTGAGTGCAGGGCGGGCCCGACCCCTGCTCCAGTCCCCCGGGATGCATAACTCAGGGGACGGGGTTTGGGGTGGGGAAGGGGCGGAGTGGGGGCAGGGCTGGGGCGGAGCAGGGGCAGGAAGAGGCGGGGCGGAGCAGGGGCGGGGGCTGAGGGGAAGGGGTGGGGCAAGGCCAGAGGCAGCTTTCCTGGGCCCAGCTGTGCCCAGCCCACGAGGGGCCGGCTCAGCCGTCTGGGGGATCAGGCTGGCCGCTGGAGCTGGATGCAGCACGCAGCTGCGTAGGGCACCAGGAAATGTGGGGCAATTTGGTGCCCCAAATTTCCTGGTGCCCTTCGCAGCTGCGTAGTTTGCGTATGTGTAGGGATGGCCCTGCCTACGAGGAAAGGTTTAAAAAACTGGGCATGTTTAGTCTTGAGAAAAGAAGACTGAGGAGGCCCTGATAATAGTCTTCAAACACGGTAAGGGCTGTTAAAAAGAGGACAGTGATCAATTGTTCTCCATGTCCTCTGAAGGTAGGAGAAGAAGTAATGGCCTTAATCTGCAGCAAGGGGGACTTAGTTAAAAAGTTTTCCTAATATCTAACCTATTAGAGTAGTTAAGCTCTGGAATAGGCTTCCAAAGGAGGTTGTGGATTCACTGGAGGTTTTGAAGAACAGGTTGGACAAACCCCTCTCAGGGATGGTCTAGGTTTACTTGGTCCCACCTCGGCGCAGAGGGCTGCAGTAGATAAGCTCTCCAGGTCCCGGGCAGACCAACATTTCTAGTATTCTATACGACGCCATGTGTGTGTGGTGCTTTCCTCTCAGCAGGCCAGGTTCTCCACACAGCCCTGCCCCCTTTGCGCCACAAAAGGGGGTCAGAAGCTAGCTAGCTCTCGCCAGTTCAGAATTCTCCCGGCAGAGACGACACATGGCCAGGCATAAAGCTGGCAAAGCCAACTCCTACACCACATATACCTCCCAGCTCCGCTGCAGGGGACATGCTGGGGGAGAGAAGGGGCGTGGCCAGAGTGCTAACGGGCCCTTTGGGGCCACTCCCAGCTGTCTTTGATTAGATGCAGCTCTCCGGCCACGGGCAGTGAGATGGCCTGAAAATGAAGGAGCTGTAACTGGCAACTGAGTTCCCAAATGTAGACCTGGCTCCAGTTCATCTTTACGCTTGGCTAGAGATGGCCGAACATATCGGAGAGTTTTGGCTTTGTCTGCGTGGGGCTCAATCTGCAAGGAGGCTACGTCCCTTCGGGATTGCCCATCCTCACGACAATAGAAACTGCCTCAACCAGAGTGGGTCCCATCTGTCCAATCCTTGAGGATTTCAGGGCGGTGGGGTCTCAGTTACACAGTCCGGGGGGCAGGAGGATCTGATTATGTGTGAGTGGGTGGGTGTCTATAGATATATTAAGCAAACCTAAAACCAATTACAGGTGCTGTATCTTGGCTGCGCTTCTTTGGTCTTGGAGATTACTGAGTTAATTAAATTGTATCATTTCACCTGCATTCACGGGTTAAGGAAATGGCTTTTTCTTTCTCACTAAGAGAGGGATAAAGCTGCCTTGTGTGACAGGCTTTTAGTCAGGAGGCTTCCTTTTAATCCAGCGTCTTTGAGTTGGCTTTCGCCACAGAGGAAGTCGGCGAAATATCGGCTTGATGCAGGTAATAAAGATGAGGCAGTGTCAAAGACTGAAGTGTTCAAAGAGAAGTTGCTGGAATATACTGATATGCAAAAGAACACCCCTCTCCCCTCAGGGCCGGAGTTAAACAACTCCAGCCACGGCTCAGAGACAAACGAGAAGGTGGATGGGACACACTAATTCAGCGATTCAAGGGCTGTGCTCCCACGCAGGGCGTAATGGGTTAAAACCAAAGAGGATGTTCATGGGGAGCCTTGAAGGACTCTAGGCCAAGGTGGAGCTGTAAAGACATTACTTCCCCGCCCATCTGCTCGCTCTGTGTCTGCATTGCTGCCAGATGTTTTCCATCCAGGGTTTGGTTCAAAGCGTCGAGTTCCCTCTGTTCTCACGATGCTCAGCATTCCATGGGCCCGGGCCCTGTATGAGTCGGAACACCCTTGGCTCATCTTGATTTCAATGGGCATTCAGCTCCTTGCCAAGATCCGGCCCTTTGAGACATGAAGGGATTTGGCCGTCTCAGGGCAATGGTGCGAACCACCTCACGTTCTCAGAGCTGACTCCGTGCGCACTAGTGGAACTGCAGAGCTCACCATCCTCGGCAATGCCACACGCTAGCCCAGTGGGATTGGGTAAGGTTCACCTGGGCCTAGAACCTCAAAGCTACTAGGTATTGTCTCCCCTTTAATCCATGGGAGTGGGGCGCCAAACACCTTTGAGGAGCTGGACCCTGGTCACCTTTTACCCACTCCAGAGCTGCTCCCTCCGAGGACATAACAGGACCCAGCAACTCAGCGCAAACCCCAGGAGGCAGGAACCATTTTGGAATAAAGAGGAGGCACCATTAATCAGGGGCTGAGGGGATATAGACAGCGCTGGGTTGTGGGAATATTCAGATCTTCCATTTACGTCCTACCATAGTAGCCACCTCTGAAAGCAGCTGCTTTTTGCAGAGTTACCTAGTCAGCCTTTCATCCTCCATTCCCGGGAGACTGCTCTCTCTGCCGATTCATTTCCTTCCCCTAGACATTAACCCTCATTCACACTCCAGCCCGGTGGAAGCTAGAGACAGGACAACGTCACGGCAACCCACTCAGCATGATGGTTAGAGCCAGAGGTCTCGGGTTCTGAAGACCCCCTATGGTATCCTGTTTGGGGTGCAGGGATCCAACCTAGGACCTCTGGTTCTGAAAGAAGGAGCCTCTCCTGCCTGAGCTAAATACCTCGGCTCTGCTAGCCAAAGCCATAGCAGGCTCATCCACCTCTCTCCGTGGTCCACCCACCACTAGCAGAGGACAGAGTGCTACACTGAGTGGATTGCATGCTCCTCCTGGATGGGGGAGCTCAACCTGGTCTTCAGATCAGCTCCTCCAAGTGTTAAAAAGCAACATAGCCGGTACCTCTTATCTGGCACCTGGCATCCTAGACCACTCATTAGCATTTTCAGCTTCTCCCACGCCAACGGGGGAAATCAACAAAATAAACATTCCACAGATATGTCAGGCTGACCTTGGTAAGTCAACATGACCTCAACGTGTCTGTCTAATGAAGTCCACTGCATTAATGATGGTTGTCTCGGGGAGATGCTAATGAGGCCCAGGGTATGTGAAATGTCACCAACCAGTGTGAATGCAGAGGTGGGAATACAGGCAATCTGTTAAAGGCTTAGGGGGGAGTTGTCAGGAGGCTGTCGGCGTGTGCATTCTGAGGGACACATCACACAGGAGGAGAAGTGATGTTGGAGATGGGAGAGGGCACAAGGCTAGACTTCCTGAAGAGGCTTCCACTTCTTGGGCACAAAGCTGTACAGCGAGGACCTGCTCTAGATCTTGCTTACCTCACTTATAAACTGGTGTAATGCTAGTGACTTCACCTGAGCTACTCTTGGGTTATAGTGACGTGAGTGAATTAAGAAGGAAGAGGACGTTAAGCAGAAGGATGGTTCAGTGCTGAGGACTTGGGAGAACTGCAGTCAAGTCCCTGCTCTGCACAGACTTCCTGTGTGACCTTGGGTAAGTCACTTAGCTTCCCTGCCTCAGTTTCCCATCTGTATAATGGGAATAAAAGCACTGCCCTACCTCGCAGGGGTACTGTGAGGATAAATACATTCAAGACTGTAAGGTGCTTTGATACTCTGGTAATGGGAGGCTGGGTGAGTACTGAAACTAGGTAGAATCTGGTCCTGAAATTCAGGTGCGTGTACATATCGGATAGGATCTGGATTATTAATAAGCAAATGACGGTTGTTTGGTTGCTCAGAGTACCCCATCCATTTGATGTCTTTGGGCCAAATCCTCATCCCATTCACTCCAATAGGGGCAGGATATGGTCCCTAGATACAGGCAATTGAACTGTTATAGAATTGCCCTTAGTGACATGATATCCTCCAGTGGGTTGAAATAACCATATTATCCAATCTAACCAGAACTCTTCGGTCGGTCGAATCTGTCTAGGAATCTTTCGAGAACAGGTCTTTAGTTCATAGAATTCAAGGCCACAAGGGACCGTTAGATCATCTAGTCTGACCTGTATAACACAAGACCTTAAATTTCACCTAATTACTAGTTCATCTAGTTATTGATCACCTTCACTTGTGTTTGCCTTGAAGACTCCAAGAGCTGGACAATCCACCACTTCCCTTTGATAGTTTGCTCCAATGGTCTTTGTCCTTGCAATCTGTGACAAGGCTCATTTGGAACGAAAGAATCTGGTGGCCCTTTGTACTTGGAAGAATCGAACAATCAAAACCAAAGAAGAACAAAAGCCAGGTCTCTGGGCGAGTGAGTGCGCATAGTGCGTGTGTCTCTGACGGCGCGTACTGAATTGAATGTGAAATGGCCGCCCGCCTTTGCAGACAGCAAAGGTGAAGGACGCGGGCACCGCAATCACATAGCCCGATTCACCCAGTTTCCAGGCAATGTTTCTTCTGCTTCCTATCACAAGGAGAGACTTTTTCAGACCATTTCAGCAAACAAAAACAAAAAAACCCCACCACCACCAACAAAAAAACAACAGCAAGAAAATGACAAATCATGAAAATACTGAGTTCAGGGTTAGGGTTTGGATATAGGGAACAGCTCAGGTCACTCCTGACCCTTGCAGGGTCCCTTCCCCTGCAAGAGAACCAGCCCCGATCCTCCCACGGTTACTTAGATTCTCACCTCTTTGGGGCAGGGATTGTCTTTTTGTTGTATGTGCGTACAGGACCTAACGCTATGCAAGACAAGATCCCTGATCAAGCCTCAACCATGAAAAAACTCCCCCACAGTGCCGCTTATTTGCCCATTTTACAAACACCTCTTTCCCCAACTTCCCTCTGTCCATAACCGAGACAACACTGAGACCAATATCCATAAAAGAGAATAATAAAAGACCCTCTTCCATTACTTCCACATTTCACTTCCCCAGTCTGCACGACACACCTGACTGTCTTTGCCTGTTTGTAATGTTGTCCTTCATTCCTTCTTGGAGAGTCCTTCTAGTTCATGCAATTCCTCGTCCTCACGTGTTAAGCTGCAGATTGCTTTTTCATCAGATGCAATTTCGCCCAGATCTCATTACTTACTCTCTTAGTGTATCTTCTGTATTTGTTTCAACTACAATTTCTCCCTCACTCTGTTCTGCTGACAAAAGAGTCGGTCTAAGGTGTTTTGGAAGGGAAGTTGCTGCAGTGCGTTAACTAAAACTCTTCTTCTTTATTGATTGATTCGATGCTCATCCTGTGTGTCTTCGGACACCGAGGGCAGATGGGCTCAGCCTTGCATGGTGGAGAGAAGGCATTGGATGATAGCACTCGCTTCAATCATGTTTGTATTGCAGTAGGTCTAGGATGGGTCAGAAAATGGGGGAATTTTTTCACGGAACATTGCAAGATTTTAGCCAAAACATTAAGAAAAAACAATGAAGTAAAGCCCTGGTGCCTCATGTGGGTTTCAATTCAGGTGCCTCATGCTCCTCTATAACCTGGAATGAATCTTCCAGGCACCATGGTCTCCCCTCTTGGTAAGAGGAGGTGGCACACCCTGGCAGTCTCCTGGCTGCAATGCATCGTGGGAGACGAAGTCTGGCTGAGCAGCCCATCCCAGAGAGGAGAGTGGGAGCATGAGGTCTCCAAACTACAAGTCCCATGAGGCACCGTGGCAGCACTTCTAAATCAAAATAGTTGGTTTTGACTGAAATATCTTGTTGATACCCCCAAAATGTTTGGTTTTCAAAGTCTTCTAACAAAAAATTGAAATGTTCTGTGGAAGGAAGACACTTTTTATGAAAACAATTATTTTCTCAAAAACCATTTTAACTGAGTCCCGAGTAGCACCCAGAGGCTTCAAGTGAGACCAAGGCCTCCTTGTACTATGCTTACATCTAAGGGCCATGTTGACTTGCACCTTACTCCTCAAGCAACGTCATCAAGGAATGAGCCCTACATAGACCAGGATAGGAAAACAGAAGCATTATTAAGGGAGAGAGTGAGAGATTAAGTGATTTCCCTAAAGTCACAGAAGAAGCCTATGGCAGGACAACAGAATTGAACCCAGATCTGCTGAGCTACAGTCTACTGCTACTGACCACCCTTCCTCTTTCACTGGTGTTTTTTTTCTGGGGGGATAGAACCTTAGATCTTCAGCACAAGCCTCAGAGCTAAAGGAGAAACTCCACTGGCTTTCAGTCATAACAATGCTCCTGCCCTTGGGGTGGGCCAGTCACTAGAGGGAGAAATAGTCCCATGCACTGAGCCAATGCATCTTGCTTCTATTGTGCCACCCCTTAGCAGCGTGCAGTATACGATTCCCCGTATGGCCAGTCAGAGCAGCTCTCTCCCTGGGGTAGCTTGTTCCCCAGGGGCCAATGGGCAGGGTGCAAAGCCCAACTCAGAAAGCACAAGAACTGGCACATGGGTGGGTCCCGCTAGGAGGAGATTTTTCCAAACCCGATTGTGCTTCCATGGAAGACACTGACGAGAGAGTTAAGCCAGTGCCGAGGGCTTCCAAAGACCCTGCCCTTTAAGGTTCAGTAATAAATATTAAACCACGAGCCTGCAATGCCATCGGTGAAACCTGACAGGAAATAGCCACTAAGCCATTGTGCCTCTGGACTGAAATCGACATGGGAACTTAATGGAAGGTCCAGTCTCCACAACGCAGAAATCTAACATAAGAGGCTTAACGTGTAAATTTGGGGCTGGGCTGCACGCTCGCCAAAACTAAAAACAAGCTGGAATTACAGGAGATATTTTTACTCTCGAGAAGCTTAACGGGTCAGCGGAAGAATTTAAGTCTCTTTCTTCCTTGGATTCCAATTTAATAGCGAGTAATCCAGCACTTGAATGTGAACCCTTGGGAATTCTGGTCAAGTTCAAAGGAGGTCAGACCCAGAGAAAGGGTCCAAAATTGAGCAGACAGCTAATCCTGCTGGTGTATATAAAAATGACCTGGCCGCTCTCCACCCACATCCCCCCTCCCCTTCTTGTGGATTCTGGAGCTTAACTAAGAATCTCAGTTCAATAATACTGCCCATTCTTCAGCGATGCTCTGGCACATGCACCATTTTTAATGTGTCTGGAGGGGGGAATTTATTAAAGAGGTAGTGCATTAAAAATATGCAAATGTTCCCAGTAACTACACAGCCCCATGAGGGATTGGCCTGAAATGTCATCTTCTTTTTTTTCCTCTATTTTTATGCACTAGGATGCTTTATGAGTTCCCCTTTTTTATACTGTAACTTCGAGCCTGGCAGATATTTAATCTGTTTGGAAATAATTGCAGTAATAATGATTATTTTATTGGTTTAACGCTGTTCTAAAAAAGAAAAGAAAAGGGGGGAAAAAGAGATGCAGTGAAATGTCAAGGAATAGAGAAGGAGAAAAGGTACTGTGGGTGTGTATAGGGCTAGGGTGTGTGTCATGCCTGGGAGTGAATGCAAATATGCATAGGTGGGTGGGTGTGTCTGCATTTCTGTGTGTGTAGGTGTATGGACACATATATGTGTGCCTAACTGACCGCATGCATCTGTGTGGGATACGTGTCTGTGTCTACGCATGCGGGTGCATTAGAGTGTGTGTGTGTAATTCTGGCTCCATCCATCTGTGTGAGAGTGTCTGCACATGGGTGTGGGTCTGAGCGCGTTTCTCCTTTTGTCTCCGTATGTGTGTGTGTGTGACCGTGTCTGCATGTTTGCAGCCGCTTCATTTAGCATACTGCCAGTGAAAGCATTACAGAGAAAACATTAAAAACCAGAGCAGAACCTACGCACCTGCTAAATACCTTGCCAAAGATAAATTCCAAAATCAAGCTCTGGTAGATGTCAGTCCTTCAAAACCCACAGCTGGGTTTTCCCCATTGTTACAAGTTCAGAACTTCTTCCAATTCAGAACCAGTACCCAGACTGGGCAGATCAGCCTGCTTCTTTATACAGTTTGTCTGCTGATCACCTGTTCTCAAGGTTTGGAAATAAATGATCATCTCCTCAGGGCATAGCTTCAAACGGCTGGGTTTTTGCCTAACCAGAGGTGGGGAATTTGCATTAACCTCTCACTCGGTACTTTCCACTTCACACATTGTGCCAGACAGGAATGGACTCTTTGGGACAATATTTCAATGTAGTCCTTTGAACTTCCTGGCGTCACATCCCACCTGCCCCCTAGAGGTTACATGCAATCCCAACTCACAATAATACATAAACGTTGCATTTAATACAACAGGTTTTTCCAATAATATTGCGGAACTTGCTGTATCTATCACAGAGGCATCAAGCCATAAACCCAACGGCCTACATCTCATGGCTCCTCAAACTTTTCAAGAGCAGCAGAGGAGTGTCCTCACTACGGGCTTGATCCTGAGTCCATTTAAATCAACAGCAATGCTATTGACTTCAGGAGGTTTAAGATGGAGCTGTGTCTCAACAGAGCAGGTTCTAATATCTAATGCTGACCACTGATTCCTAAACTCTGAACACACTAAGCTCTGCCTTCCCCTGAGATTTAATAGGATGGTTACAGTATGTGAAACCCCAATCAATTATACAGCATATATTTATCTCTTGCAGGCTGCAGTTGTTAAACCTCCATAAATATGTTTTCCATCATGAATCGGTGCTTAATTATTATATAATAACTGTCTTAATAAATCGAAATGGGAGTCGCTGTTTCAGACACTTCATTTAACAGATGAGCCACCATCTTCCCTCCTATAAATCTGGGTGCAGATTGAAATGGCAGAAGGTCTCCCAGCCACTGCAGAGACGCAGATAATGTCTTTGTTTACAGATGAGGGGGGCGGCTCTAGAAAAGCTCCGAAAGGCAGCGCAGCTTCCGTGGGCTGGGCTTTACAAGGGTCTGGAGCCCATAAACGTGGGACCATGTCTCCAATTACAATGAATATGTCTTATAAATAAACACACACTCGTTAGCTCAGTGCATAGAAGGATCAATCTCCATTAAAGGAAGGGGCAATTGTGAGGTCATTGTCGGGATGGGAAAGGGGATTGCAAGCCCATCACTGAGATGGGAAGAGTGGGCCATTGGTGGGATGGGAAGCGGGATTATAGGCCCATCATCAGGATGGAAGAGGTGCCCAATGTATTGCCAGCACAGGAAAGGTTGCTGGCATGGGAAGGGATGGGACTGACCCACCATCAGTATAGGAAGGGGCAGTATGGGCCAGCCACCAGCACAGGATTGAGTGGCTTGGGCCCATCTCCAGTTGAGATAGTAATGTCAGCATGTCTATCTCCAGTACTACACGTGTACTCCAGGAACGCTCCTCTGGAGAACAGGAAGAGGCATCCCGTGTCTAGTAGGAGCTGGGTTGCCAGGAAGTCTACGCCTACACTGCAGCTGGAGGTGCAATGCCCAGCTCGGGTAGACGTACCTGCGCTAGCTCTGATCGAGTTGGCGCACCAAATATAGCAGCGTCACCGTGGTGATGGAGGTGTAACGCTGACAGACCCCGGGCGGGATTGAACCTGGGACCTCTGGAGCTTAGTGTATGAGCCTCTGCTGCATGAGCTAAAAGCCGCAGGGCTCTTAGCCAAGGCTGTAGCAGACTCATCAATCTCCAGGTGCTGCTAAACGGGGACAGAGCACCACACCGAGCAGACATGGGTTACACAGGCAGCTGCTCAGGCTAGTCACCTGGCTACAGTCCCATCCCAGACCCTAGCCACGTAGTTGAAGGACTAGCCCATCTTGTTGCCTGGGCCACTGAGGCAACTCTGCTATTTTTAGCCTTCTAGCTCAATGACAGCTAGAGCGTGTCCGTCTACCTGAGCAGGAAAATACACCTCAAGCTCCAGTGTGGATGTATCCACCGTCTTATCGCCAATATGAATATTGGTGGAGGGATACATCCTAGGAGGAACCTCCCTCAGCGCTACATCCTGGGGACAGAAAGGAAGTGGGGGGGGGGGCATCTGCAGGGTTTAGCTAGAGATCTCTAAACTCATTTCACTGAGGAACCAGCCTGGATTAAGGTGCCTTTTCTTGAGCGCCTGCTAGCCGGGCCATACTTCCCCTCTCTCACACCTTTCTTCATCTTGATCCATTCCCAGCTGCCATGTCCCCCGTACAAATGAACTTTTGGTCACACTTTTAATTCAGCGTCTGAAAAGCAAAAGAGAGAGACAATTAAGATGGAAGGAGGTGCTGGCTTCAGGTTCCAGGCAGCAAACTCAGAGCTACATTGAATGAGAGTGTAGCGAGGCAGTTACCCCGCTCCTGGGGGAAAAGGCCAGGCTGACTGGGGAAGCAGCCACAGCTGTGACCACACCCAATCAGGCCACAGCTGGCCCTGATATAAGGGCTAAGCGAGGAGCTGGGTCAGGCTCACCCCAGTCTTGGAGTGGGAAGGGCCTAGTTGCCTGGGAGCACAGGGTACATGAAGCAGAGCAGGGCTGGGGATGGGCAAGAGGAGCTGGGGAGCTCCAGCCTGGCAACTCCCCAGGCTGAGGCCTTGGTAAAGGCCTACGGAGGTATTGGGGCTGCAGAGGGGCAGCCTGGGAATAGGCAGAGGCAGCTGATCCAACCCCCTTGCCAGTGATGAGTGGCCATGACAGACTGGGTCTGCCCCAGAGAACGGGGGCTAGATGACGACTGGCAGTAGCCACTGAGGCAAGGTGGGTGTAGAGGGTTGGGGGTTCCCCTGGGAGCGGAGACCCAGAGTGTGGGGGCGAGGTCCAGGAGTGACATGGGGGCCTGAGGCAGGAGAGACACCAGCCAGCAGGGGGCGCTCCGAGTGCTGGAATCGAGCTAATTCCTGGATGACCAGCAGGAGGCGCTATGGTGGTGAGTGCTCGATCTGCTACAGAGAGTCATTAGCCAAATTCATGGGTGGGGAAATGGGGGTGAGAGAGTGGAGGAGGGGGCACTGTTGGGGTGAGACTTTTTCAGAAGATGCAAATTATCCTGGGTGCCTTGGTGGCTCTTACGGGAAAACAGACAGCGGGGTTTGCTCATGCCTGCTTGACTGGAAATGCTGTGAGGAGGCAGGGACTGGGAAACAGGGGTCAGACAGTGTGGGGGCAACGTAATCTCTCATTCGGATCTCAGCTGTTGACTGCAGCACCTTCCAGAAGGGAGGGAGGGAGGGATAGATAGAGAGATGTGTGTGGGGAGGATAAATAGATTGATAGATAGATCTGGGGTGAAGCACCAAGTCTGGCTTCTCTGATGCTCTCCTAATTAGATTCTGCTAATAAACATCCTGCTCACAATGTTCTGGCAGGGCTGTGGACAGGGCCGGCTCCAGGCACCAGCTTAACAAGCAGGTGCTTGGGGCGGCCACTCCGGAGAGGGGCGGCACGTCCAGGTATTCGGCGGCAATTCGGCGGAGGGTCCCTCACTCCCGCTCGGAGCGAAGGACCTCCCGCCGAATTGCCGCCGCAGATCGCGGCTTTTTTTTGGGGGGGGCTGCCTGGGGCGGCAAAAACCCTGGAGCCGGCGCTGGCTGTGGACTAATTAGACCCACCCCTACCCCAGCAGCTGGCCTTGCTTGGCTGCTCAGACCCACCGTTTTCAGCTCGGAGACACGTGGCAGTCAAACAAGCCAGAGGAAGTAGCACTGCTCGTCAGGCAGATGGGAATTTCCAGAACAGATCAGACCTGCGTCCTGCCTCTTCTGTCTGCTCACAATGAGGCCTGATCCTCAGCACATGGAAATCAGCAAAACTCCATGGAAGCCAGTGTGACTAGGCCAATTCCACCACCGGGGGATCTGGCCACATGGGTCCCAGTTGTGTTAAAGTTTCCTGGGGCTCCTTACAAGCAAAATGAAAATGAGCGCTCAGCAAACTTTGCTACCTCTCTCGTCACCCCAGGTCATCCTCATTAGCACGTAGGCTGAATAATAACCCAACTAGCACTGACCCAGGAGAACCCCCCCGCCCTCCAGTCATTTGATTTTCTTGCTGAGAATCAGTCATTCCTTCCTATTCTCTCCACCAGTATTAATCTATCACAGGGTTTTAACTTCCACCCTCTGGTCAACACATCTCCTTAATAGCCTCTTATTGGGGACTTTATGATAAAGCTTTTGAAATTTGGAGGACAAAATCTCTCTTTATATAGTCACTCATTCCTTTTTATCCACTGTTCTCTTAACTCTTCCAGGTCAGAGAGGCTCAATTTACTATTGCACGAGCTACAGTGATTTGTCTCTTGTCCTATAGAAAGAGCTGAATATAGCCTCTGAAAGCCCCTGCGATGGGAGATGCGAAAGAAGTCGTCCTCCTTTGAGGCTGTGACCCAGGCATTTCCCCTGCTAGGGGCTAGCAGGTTGTGTCACAAAAGGGACAGTCTTTCAAAGTCTTTTGGAGCAGCCAAGAAGGATGCTCCTCCTCCTTTCCTTCTCAGTCTTTCTTTAGCTCCCTTTAGTGCCTCGTCTTTCTAGAGACCTTCTGATGGGGACTTGGGTGGTTTCAAAGGGACCCTGGGGCCAAAGGTTGAAGTGGAAGGGAAAAAAAAAAAAAAAAGTAGCTGTGGCAGTCCTCTGCTAAACTCTGTCCACCAACCAAGCTCCCCCTACTTGTGACCCAAAGGTCAGAGGCCACTCCTGGTAGATTGTGCATCTCTGCATTTATTGATAAGGTTTTCTACAGAGCTTACCACCTTAGTATCTGAGCAGCTCGCAAACACTGACAGAATTAGGATCCCATGAAGATCCCTTCTTACCCGGGGTGCTGTGCGGCAGAGAGATTTAGCGATTTGCCCAGGGTCATGCAGCGCATCTGTGGCAAAACCAGGAATACAACCTAGATCTCCAGTATCTCAACCACGAGACCCATCTTCCTTCCCAATAAGAGTCTCGCGCCAGTGCTTTGATCAGTGGCAAGAGAGTTAACACCCTGTTCAAATGAATCCGGCAATCTGCACTTCTTGGAGCTATTGGTTCAGTCTGTCTTGAAACTCAGGCAGACTGCACTGTATTAGTTTCCCTCAGGTCACGTTCAGTGGTTTCCTTCACAGCCACAGAGGACAGAGACTTACCTTATGGAAAGCTTGGGTCATATGTTTCTGAGCTAGCCCAATCCAACCCTTACCAGGTGCAGGGACAGGCTCTTTGGTCTTTGGGACTGTGGCAGCCCAAGGGTCCATCCTCCCTCACCACAACCTTACAGAGGTGGATTAGGGGTTTGTGGGGCCCTGGCCGTGCCGGGGAACTGGGTCAGGGTGCCGGGGCTTTTCCGGCCCTCCTGGTGTTTTTGCTGGTGAGCTCCTGCTGGGAAGAGAGGGAAGCCCCCGTGCCCTGACTCTGCTCCTTGGCAGGAGCGCCAGACGGACAGGCAGAGTGGGTCGGAGTGCCAGGGGGCCCCCAATTGGCCGGGGTGCCCAGGTACAGGCCCCGTTGGCCCAGTGGCTAATTTGCCACTGCTTTTATACCACTAGCTGGTCCCCCCGGAAAGAGTATGAGGAAACCAGCTAAACGATGTACCTCAACGAGAGGCATCCGCAGGGCACGTCCGCCCCTTCTGTGCGTTCCCAAAGCCTGTGAAGGTCACGTGTGCATGACTCATCCCTGGTTTCAATTTCATTTCATGCACTTCCTCTAACTAGAAGGCACTGAGTCCCCTGGGGAGCGTGGGGTGAAAACCCAGGTGGGATTAACCGTTGCCCTCTGTGCCCCACCTGCGAAGGAGAAACACAGCGCTTGGAACAGGAACCTGTATTGTGACATGGAGCCTGGAGGAGCTGAGGTGGGTGTGCAAACCAGGGGACTGGAGCGGGCCCGGAAGTATAATGTTCATAAGCTTTCTCAAGCGTCCAGCCACAGTTCTCGAGTGACACGGGGCACGTCTACACCACAGCTGGGAGGTCTGACATGGGGGAGACATACACACGCTAGCGCCGATCAATCTAGTGGCTAAAAATAGCAGTGTGGCTGCAGTCGCGTGGGCGGTGGCTCGGGCTAGCTGCCCTCAGTATGTGTCTAGGATCTGGGACGGGCTCATCTGTGGGGGGAACCTGCCTTTGAGCCCTAGGAGAGCGAAGTGTTTATTATTATGATGGCACCTTGTGACCATCTGATGACTCATCTGCCATAGCAGCGAGACAGCTTTAAACAGAGCTCGGGTGTCTCGGGGATCTGCTATCCATTTCCTTAATGCGGCTGTCTGACCGGTAAATCTGCATGTCGTCTCTCAGGGAAATGCATGCCTTGTGAGCAGTCTGGCACGGGTTAGCGTTGAAGTGAATACATCAAGTAGATTTACAGGGCTGCCTGAACTCAAAGTTACCTAATGACCGGCCCTGATGCTGTCAGCTCGTGAAGGATAATACCAAAGGATGAATATAGGCAAACAACACAGGAATGCAGGGGCAAGATTAGAAAGGCAAAGGCACAAAATGAGCTCAAACTAGCTACAGGAATAAAGGGAAACAAGAAGACGTTTTATCAATACATTAGAAGCAAGAGGAAGACCAAGGACAGGGTAGGCCCACTGCTCAGTGAGGAGGGAGAAACGATGCTCAATGACTTCTTTGTTTCGGTCTTCATGGAGAAGTCTGAAGGAATGCCTAACATAGTGAATGCTAATGGGAAGGGGGTAGGTTTGGAAGATAAAATAAAAAAAAGAACAAGTTAAAAATCTCTTAGAAAAGTTAGATGCCTGCAAGTCACCAGGGCCTGATGAAATGCATCCTAGAATACTCAAGAAGCTAATAGAGGAGGTATCTGAGCCTCTAGCTATTATTTTTGGGAAATCATGGGAGACAGGAGAGATTCCAGAAGACTGGAAAAGGGCAAATATAGTGCCCATCTATAAAAAGGGAAATAAAAACAACCCAGGAAACTACAGACCAGTTAGTTTAACTTCTGTGCCAGGGAAGATAATGGAGCAAGTAATTAAGGAAATCATCTGCAAACACTTGGAAGGTGGTAAGGTGATAGGGAATAGCCAGCATGGATTTGTAAAGAACAAATCATGTCAAACCAATCTGATAGCTTTCTTTGATAGGATAACGAGTCTTGTGGATAAGGGAGAAGCAGTGGATGTGATATACCTAGACTTTAGTAAGGCATTTGATACGGTCTCGCATGATATTCTTATTAATAAACTAGGTAAATACAACTTAGATGGGGCTACTATAAGGTGGGTGCATAACTGGCTGGATAACCATACTCAGAGAGTAGTTATTAATGGTTCCCAATCCTGCTGGAAAGGCATAACAAGTGGGGTTCCACAGGGGTCTGTTTTGGGACCGGCTCTGTTCAATATCTTCATCAACGACTTAGATATTGGCATAGAAAGTACGCTTATTACGTTTGCAGATGATACCAAACTGGGAGGGATTGCAACTGCTTTGGAGGATAGGGTCATAATTCAAAATGATCTGAACAAATTGGAGAAATGGTCTGAGGTAAACAGGATGAAGTTTAATAAAGACAAATGCAAAGTGCTCCACTTAGGAAGGAACAATCAGTTTCACACATACAGAATGGGAAGAGACTGTCTAGGAAGGAGTACGGCAGAAAGGGATCATGGGGTTATAGTGGGCCACAAGCTAAACATGAGTCAACAGTGTGATGCTGTTGCAAAAAAAGCAAACATGATTCTGGGATGCATTAACAGGTGTGTTGTGAGCAAGACACGAGAAGTCATTCTTCCGCTCTACTCTGCGCTGGTTAGACCTCAACTGGAGTATTGTGTCCAGTTCTGGGCACCACATTTCAAGAAAGATGTGGAGAAATTGGAGAGGGTCCAGAGAAGAGCAACAAGAATGATTAAAGGTCTAGAGAACATGACCTATGAAGGAAGGCTGAAATAATTGGGTTTGTTTAGTTTGGAAAAGAGAAGACTGAGAGGGGACATGATAGCAGTTTTCAGGTATCTAAAAGGGTGTCATAAGGAGGAGGGAGAAAACTTGTTCACCTTAACCTCTAAGGATAGAACAAGAAGCTTAAACTGCAGCAAGGGAGGTTTAGGTTGAACATTAGGAAAAAGTTCCTAACTGTCAGGATGGTTAAACACTGGAATAAATTGCCTAGGGAGGTTGTGGAATCTCCATCTCTGGAGATATTTAAGAGTAGGTTAGATAAATGTCTATCAGGGATGGTCTAGACAGTATTTGTTCCTGCCATGAGGGCAGGGGACTGGACTCAATGACCTCTCGAGGTCCCTTCCAGCCCTAGAGTCTATGAATCTATGACTAGCGGAGAGCAAAGTGCAGGGGGAATCAGTCTTGCCCTACGTTCTCCCCACTGCTCATATGGCTTCGCTGGCAAAGCTGCATGTTGTGCCACACACAGGGCCTTGCGGCGAGGGTGACCAGATGTCCTGATTTTATAGGGACAGTCCCGATATTTGGGGCTTTTTCTTATATAGGCTCCTATTACCCCCCACCCCCGTCCCGATTTTTCACATTTGCCATCTGGTCACCCTACTTGCGGCCAGGTCTCTGCTTGGGCCGGTGGGCTCCATCCAAGGGCCTGAAAACACTTTGAAGACATTCGCTAATTAACCCTCGCAGCCCCACAGTGAAGCAGGCCCCAAGATCCCGATATTTACAGAGGGGGGAGTGGCGGGGCCAAGAGAGGGGATGGATTCCCATTGCAAAAGTGGCCACTGAGTTTAGGCAACTTTCATTTTTGGGTTCCTAACCAGAGCTGCCGAGGGGCTGGTATGTGCAGATTCTGAGCACCCACAGCTCACTCGGCCCCCGGGTAGGGCTGCCAACTCTGACTCAAGCTACTCGGGGAGATTTTTTTAGTCCAACATGACATAATGTCATTTCCTTAAAATATCCTATTAAAATCTCCCAGATTGCTTTCAATAGTCACCGGGAGATCGATGTCGATTCCGGGAGACTCCAGGCCAATCCTGGAGGGTTGGCCACCCTAGCCCCGGGATGTGACCGGATCTCTCTGAGGAACCAGACATCTGGCCTGCTGTTAGTGAGGCAGCACTAAGGTTGGACGGACTCCACCCTTGCAAAGGGACATAGAACGTAAGGCACCTGCTTTCAGGAGTGTAATGGACACAGGTGCACAGGCATGTAGACAGGTGCATACTGAAGACGGTGCATATCTGGGGAGTCGAGAAGACAAGGGCAGGTCTTCGACAAGCCCTACGGATGTTGTGCAGCGAGCACAGGTGTGGTTCAAGTCTCGTAGGTGCACTAAGTAACGATGCATGCAGAAGGCCGATCATGCAAAGGACTGCGTGTCCCTCACACCCATGCCAGCATTCTGGTGGATCAGGCCCCTAATAAGCACCCGTGCACTTCTAAGGGAACATCTAAGGAGCATCTGTGCCCCACCTCTAGGATCTGCCACTCCTCTCTCAGGGGCTAGGCCTGCTTTGGAGCACGATGGGTCAGGGACGACGGGTCTGTCTACACTGCAGTCACGGGGCACTGGAGTATAAGGCGGCCTGCAATCCTGCGGAATGACTCAGCTGGCTAGCTCACACTGAAGCCCCGGCTGCTGCTACGGATTCGCTGCTCCTGAGATAGTTAGATGTAGCTAAGCAAGCTCCAATCACACCCCATGCCTGCAGTGGAGACATGCCCTGAGATCCCCTGGCTGGAGTTTATCCAGCAGTCACCACAGCTTTGATCAGCTGCAGAACTTCTTTCTGAACCCGAGGATCCCCCCCCCCCAACCATCAAAGCTCCACGCAGGCCAGCCTCCTTTCTTTCGCCAGGCGCTTTCCTTTGGGCCCCTGCTTGCTTCCCATCGCCGAGGATTTATGTATCGCACCAGGTGCGGAGGCAGGCAGCAATTTCGAAAGGCTGCTTTCAGATCAAAGAACTTAATGCTACACCAGCCTTGGGGAAAACAAGCCAAAATCCTGGGGAGGGTTTCTCAGCATTTGCAAGGCGATGTTTAAGCGAAAGGCTCTGAGGTACCATGAATGCCTCTCAGAAATCCCCCCTCCCCGCCTCCCTCATGGAGAAGGGGGGTGTGTGTCTTTAGGCAACGATTTCATTCCTTCCATGTCTCATTATATTTCGGCTTTAC
Organism: Platysternon megacephalum; assembly: GCA_003942145.1. Classification (NCBI taxonomy): domain Eukaryota; kingdom Metazoa; phylum Chordata; order Testudines; family Platysternidae; genus Platysternon; species Platysternon megacephalum. Next base: position 233,345 of record QXTE01000327.1, on the reverse strand, counting down.
CCGGAGGGAGGGATCAGGAGGCAGCAGGCAAATGTTTAGAGTGGCTAAGTAGTTCAGAGGCAGGGGAGGGCTTTTTCCACATTGCAGGGCTTGGGTGAGATTTTTTTTTTGCCCTGCTCTCCCATAAACCCCCTGCTCACTTCAGAGCCAAGTCCTCTGCTGTTGGGACTCCGCTGATGTCCACACCAGCCTGTGTGTCTTTTATTCATTTCGCTTTATTTATGGGCAAGAGGTGGGCTTTTAGGAGCGAGATTATGTTAAGGCTCCCGAAAGGGAGGGACTAGTGTCAAGTGCTGGAGCTTTGCACAGGGTCCACACGTGCAAACTTCCCAGGTGACGTTCTATAGGTGCCTATCACCCCTGACACGCAGCACCCCCTGTCATGAAGTGCCCGTCACCCTGACCTGCAATCCCCTTGATATTGTGATCATAGACACACAGCTCTGATGGTACACCTGGATCCAGGCTCAAACATTTCCTGCGGCTCAGCGGACCAGCCACACCTTGGCTGGGCTCCTCTCAGGCAGAGCTTTCCAGTCTTGTGAGAAGGCATCAGCCGTGCTGCTGTGGAACCAGGCTGTGTCCTCCAAGTTCTGTTGTGTCTTAGATCCCTCCAGGGATGACAGATGGATAGGAAGATAGGGTCTGAGCAGCTTCTTTTCAAGTCACAGTTCCCTGACCTATGCAACCAGCAGACCCAGAACGGCCCAGGCACCAGCACAGGTGGTGTTAGCAAAGGAAGAAGACGGACAGACTAGAGTTTAGAAGTGCGGCACACTGCTCAGTGTCCATCTCAGAAACTCTGACCTTTCCCATGCTACCTCCAAGCCAACACACGCCCTCACCCACACGTCTTTTGGCCGTGCTCTTCACCTCATGGCGCCTGAGTGTGGAGCTGTGCCTGGCTTCAGCATGGAGCAGCTGCTAACGTTGTGTGAGGACACAGGGCTTGGGGGCTGCCCAAAGGCCACCCTCCATATGGAGAGGTATGGCTCTGGACTGTTGGGCAGAACAGACAGTCAGAGGCTGGAGCTAACAGCAGGATCTAGTCCCTTTCAAGCTCTGAAGCGCTGTGGAACACAAAGAATGACATGGTTAAATACCAGCTTTAGCTTGGGAAGAACAGCACACAGGGCTCCTTGGTGCTGCTTATCTCCCTCCAGCTTGCAGTCCTGCCCTCCCTGTCCCAGAGATACAGAAATTGCTTCGCATCCATGTGGCAACTGAATCCATTTCAGCACTGCTTATCCCTGGCCTGCTGCAGGGCCAGTCTGCCACAGCAAGCCACGGCATCACCGTGTGAGAGGGGCCAAAGCCAGAGCCTTGTACCCAGCCCTCCCCTTGGCTTTGATGATTCGGATCACATGGAACTCGGATCCAAGACACCCTTTGCTTTTGGTTCACCCCCCCCCGCCCAAGCCAGCCTTCTTTGCCTGTTCCTAGTCTCGCTGCACAATAGAGTTCTTCTCACCCATACGATGGTGCAAGGACTGTCCCTTCTCAGCAGCTGGCATGCGCCAGGCTTCTTAGATCCAATCCACTTCAGACTCTCCCCATCCGTGTCCAGATATTGAAATTCACCCTCGTGCAGAGGTCCCAGGCCAGGCGATAAACTACTCAAGGCAAGCCCTAAGTGGCTGCATGGACCTTCTACGTAGGGGGTGAATTTCACCCACAGCCCTTAGCCCTTAGGGACTTTCCCTCCCTGGCAAGCCACCTTTCCTCGGCTGATGCTGTTACTCCCCCTTGCTACCTATAACATGGCATAAGAAGTTCATCAGGCCTTTCTGGGGAGCTCCAGTGTGGCCTTGTCACATTCCTCCCTCTCCAGAGGATGCCATGTGCAATCACAGTGCACACGGAATGCGAGTGGAAGCTCTACCCTGTCCGATAAACACATTTGCACTTACCGTTCTCCTCTTTCTTGGGTATAAAACCAAACAACCTCAACGTAAATTTACTTGAGGTTTGTTTTTTGGTTTGAGATTTTACACGCACAGAAGTCAGGAAGTTCAAAGTTATGATTCCCCCATCGGGCACGTTCCCATATATATTAAGACATTAAATTTAGCCCCATAAAGAGTAGCACAAAATACTACACGCCCGCAAAGAGGCCAAGTTACGATTGCTGGGGGAGCAGTAACTCTGAACGTGCCGACTTCCTGGCATGTGTTTTGGCTTCGAAGATGGAGGAAGTCAGTTCTCATTCACTTGCAAAGCAACGTTCAGAATGCCGAAAGGAAAGAGAAAAGAGAGCGCTCCGGCTTCTCTCTCTCTCTCTCTCTCTCTCTCTTTCTTTTCTTTTTTTTACTGCTCACACTGTCGTTTCTCTAGTTCCTTGCGATCAGTACTCTCCCTCCGTCTGACTTTGATAGATCGGGAGAGATCTCAGTTTTCTGTTCTCTTCGTCTGTTGCTTTGTAACTGATCCAACCCTCTGAAGCACGCTGGTAAAACATGCACATGTAATAGATAAGAGATGGCCTTTGATTGAATTTACTTAATTTATACGGATGATGGGACACAGGAGGAATATTAAAATACAAATTAGCGGCTTCATATTTCCTATGCATTGAAATCTCCTAACAGATAATTAGCTTCTGGAAACTGAGCTGATAAAGGCGTATCCCCAGCCATACCTGTTCCCATAGGAGCCTACGCTCTGGGGCTAGGAAGCTTGATACATTATAGAGCTACATTTTCAATCCTTAAAGGGACAGGGATGCTGCTAAGTACTTTTAAACAGTAGGAACTGCTCGTGCAGCCCATGGGTTCTCCACCAAGAGGTGTCCCCCTCCATAGGTTTGAAGGGGTTGCAACCATCTTCTCATTTTGTATGGCTAGATGCGAGGGACCTCCCCAGACTTTTTCCGTTCAAACATGGGACCACGGTGTGGAAAAGGTTAAGGGCTGGGTTAGGACACTGGCCAAGTCCATCTCTGTTCCCCTGTAGTAGCTAAACCATAGCTAGAGTCTGCTATTGCCTCTCAGCTAAGAGAGCTGGGGTAACATCCTCGCCCCTCTGAAGTAAATGACAAAACTCCCACCGGCACCGACGGGGGCAGGAGTTCATTCCCGGTGTTTCAATCCATGCAGCAGGGACTCCTGCTTCTCCATCCAGAGGCCCAGGGCTCCATTCAGATGACCTCCCTGGAGGGTCATTATGCCCGTAGGACAGAGCCTGCATTCACACAACATCTGCCAGGCCCAATCGGCCTCCCAACAAAGAACTGTCGCCCTAAACATGACACGTCCCTTTTTCAGTCTCAGAATGAAGGTTCAGGTTGGCCATGAGGACCTGATTCAGGGCCAGTGTCCTTAGCTTCAGGGGCCTCTGGGTTACATCCTAGATGTACAGATAGAAATACGACCTATAGGGACATACTCCAGCTGTTTCCATATCGGATCACTGATCCAGTGAGTCTGGTGTCCTTCCTCCTGCCTCACTGGATCACCCCATTGGTGCATCTAGTCTTGAAGTCCTCATCCTCTCATAGTGCATCGGATCATTGGCCCGTGTAATTCAGAGGTGTCTGGAAGACAATGGCCAATACCTGCTGTTTCAGATGAAGGCATGGGGAAGGTCATGATGCTCTGAGTCATGACCCGTGGGGCGGCTTCCTCCAGCGTAGCATTAGATCTGACTCTGACGACCCTAAACCTTATCTTAAAGGTGCACCGTTCAAAATGGAAGGCATATGCCCCACTTGCGAGAGACCTTTAACCCGCTTCGTACCATGGGGCCACTGAGAGCCCAGGTTTGGAACTGGGGTTGAGCATAAGAGAAGCAGGACTCGGCTTAATTTACTGCCATACCATTGTGCAAGGCTCATAAGGTTTTATCATTCATAAAGTCAATCTGAAACCAGGCTAACCCTGTGTGTGTGTACATCAAAGCTAGAAGCGATCCCGCTTCTCTCTCCGGAGCCTGTGTTTATCTTTTCTCTTCCCGCCTGGGCCACCATGAAGGTCATTCTCCCACCTGGCGATCAGGGGGATGGGGGGGGGGGTGTTCTGATTTCAGGAAGATGAGTAGTTGAACCCCTTATTCCATGCTAGGGGTGGCTGCCCTTCCTAGCCGGAGAGGCTCTGGAGAGGTTTATTGTCGCCGAGCTGAAGGCATCAGTAACAGGAGAACTCGATTTGCTTCACAAGAGATTAGACACAGCTCAGGTCTCGTTGACGGTGATCAAGTGCAAGGTGGAAGATATTTCACACAAGCTCCTGGCGAAGGAAGCCGGAGTGACGGACTTGAAGGGTACACCATCTGGCTGTGATTCATTGCTGTCTGTTGCAGACTTAATGATAGTAAATGGCTGGCAAAGCCACCTGGACGCGCTCGGGATAAGAGCAGCGTTAAGATGCTGCAGTGAGCTGTAGTCATTGTAAGCAGCAAAGTCACCTCGACAGGTGAGTTGTCTTTCTGCCAATGGCTCTGAGGCCTGTTGAACTTGGCCCTGTGCTAAATCACAACTTTCAGCTCAAGGCAGGATGACTGCAGATCTCACTAGGATTTAGGGAGGTGATAGGAAGTAATATTTCTTCACATAACACAAGAACTAGGGGTCACCCAGTGAAATTTGTAGGCAGCAGGTTGAAAACAAACACAAGGAAGTATTTCTTCACGCAACACACAGTCAACCTGTGGAACTCCTTGCCAGAGGATGTTGTGAAGGCCAAAACCATAACAGGGTTCAAGAAAGAACTAGATAAATTCATGGAGGATAGGTCCATCAATGGCTATTAGCCAGGATGGACAGGGATGGTGTCCCCAGCCTCTGTTTGCCAGAACCAAGCAGCTGTTTGGAAAAGAACTAAATGAGATGGCTTTGTGGTCCAGTGGATAGGGCCCTGACCTGGGATCCAGCAGATCTAGGTCCTATTTTTGCTGCGTAACTTTGGTTAAGTCACGTCCCTCTCTCTAGAAATGTCTACACTGCGATCCGGGGGTGTCACTGCAGCACATATAGAGAGATCCTGGCTAGCACCAATAGTGCTGCAGCAGGCTGGACTTACCCAGACAGCCTATGCTAAAGTCCCCTGGTCCCGGGCGGACCTGTACAGCTTAGGCTGACATCCGTGCTCCTGGGTCTTCACTATTGTTGGTGCCTGAGCTAGCTTGGGCATGTCTACACATGTTGTAATCACAGCCCCCGTCTGCAATGTAGATGTCAGATGTCCCTGGAAAAATCCTGGAGCAGGTCCTCAAGAAATCAATTCTGATGCACTTAGAGGAGAGGAAAGTGATCAGGAACAGTCAGCATGGATTCACCAAGGGCAAGTCATGCCTGACTAACCTAATTGCCTTCTATGAGGAGATAACTGGGTCTGTGGATGAGGGGAAAGCAGTGGATGTGTTATTCCTTGACTTTAGCAAAGCTTTTGATACGGTCTCCCACAGTATTCTTGCCGGCAAGTTAAAGAAGTATGGGCTGGATGAATGGACTATAAGGTGGATAGAAAGCTGGCTAGATCGTCGGGCTCAACGGGTAGTGATCAACGGCTCCATGTCTAGTTGGCAGCCGGTTTCAAGTGGAGTGCCCCAAGGGTCGGTCCTGGGGCCGGTTTTGTTCAATATCTTCATTAATGATCTGGAGGATGGCGTGGACTGCACTCTCAGCAAATTTGCAGATGACACTAAACTGGGAGGAGTGGTAGATACGCTGGAGGGTAGGGATAGGATACAGAGGGACCTAGACAAATTAGAGGATTGGGCCAAAAGAAACCTGATGAGGTTCAACAAGGACAAGTGCAGAGTCCTGCACTTAGGACGGAAGAATCCCATGCACTGTTACAGACTAGGGACCGAGTGGCTAGGCAGCAGTTCTGCAGAAAAGGACCTAGGGGTTACGGTGGACGAGAAGCTGGATATGAGTCAACAGTGTGCCCTTGTTGCCAAGAAGGCTAACGGCATTTTGGGCTGTATAAGTAGGGGCATTGCCAGCAGATCGAGGGACGTGATCGTTCCCCTCTATTCGACATTGGTGAGGCCTCACCTGGAGTACTGTGTCCAGTTTTGGGCCCCACACTACAAGAAGGATGTGGAAAAATTGGAAAGAGTCCAGCGGAGGGCAACAAAAATGATTAGGGGGCTGGAGCACATGAGTTATGAGGAGAGGCTGAGGGAACTGGGATTGTTTAGTCTGCAGAAGAGAAGAATGAGGGGGGATTTGATAGCTGCTTTCAACTACCTGAAAGGGGGTTCCAAAGAGGATGGATCTAGACTGTTCTCAGTGGTACCAGATGACAGAACAAGGAGTAATGGTCTCAAGTTGCAGTGGGGGAGGTTTAGGTTGGATATTAGGAAAAACTTTTTCACTAGGAGGGTGGTGAAGCACTGGAATGGGTTCCCTAGGGAGGTGGTGGAATCTCCATCCTTAGAGGTTTTTAAGGTCAGGCTTGACAAAGCCCTGGCTGGGATGATTTAGTTGGGGATTGGTCCTGCTTTGAGCAGGGGGTGGGACTAGATGACCTCCTGAGGTCCCTTCCAATCTTGATATTCTATGATTCTATGATCTGTGCCTCTGTTTACCCTGTAAGCTTTTCAGGGCAGGACATATCTCTCACTGCTGACCTGACCTAGTACAGGCACATACAGATTTTCAACAGAAAACTGAAAAATTTTGGCTGAAAACCAACAATTTTTCCATTCTTGGCAGTTTTCGGCTGAAAACGTTTCAGGTTTGGGCTTGAAAAATTTTGGTTTTCGGGGCTTGAGTGCAAAGGCTGAATTTCCCATGGAAACCACCCACATAGTCTGCCTAGCTCTGATCCCTATAACACCTAGCACAAAGCCCCCCTCATCTGGCTTGGAGCCAGTAACAATGACAATGACGTTCAACCAGCTCCACTAACTGCTAATGAAATCAGCCCTGTTCTGATGCAGTGAAACAAACACGGTAGCTAAGGGTCTCTTCTCACTGAAAGGTGGGGTTTTTTATGATCTTCTGACTCTTGTCTCTATTAGAAAGTAAAATGATCGCGGGAATGACAAAATGATACTGTCAAAAGCAAGTCACGTTGAAAATCGATAACACTCTAACGTGTTACTGTGTGTTCACAGCTCTCAGCCCCTCCAAGCAGGAAGCTGGTGTTAATTCTATTCTCGCTGTCATGCTTCTGAGCCTCCTCCGCTGCTCCTGTTAGTCTGGGAGGTTTCTGATGTGGAATTCACATCTGGGAAGGTCCTGGCAGGTGAAGTGCCAAAGTTCTGAAGGTTTGCTTCAGACAAGCATCCCGTTGACCATGGTTACCTGAAGCTCTGAGGTCTAGGTTGTCATTTTAGCTCAAGTGGTAAAAGCTGCTGTGTTTGGGGGGGAGGGATAGTTCAGTGGCTTGAGCATGGGCCTGCTAAACCCAGGGTTAGGAGTTCAATCCTTGAGGGGGCCATTTAGGGAGATGGGGCAAAAATCTGTCTGGGGATTGGTCTTGCTTTGAGCAGCAGGTTGGACTAGATGACCTTCCAACCCTGATATTCTATTATTTGTATGGGGCAGGGGGAGCAGTTGCCTTCCCCAAACCTTGGTTCCCTCCCCATGACTTTTAAGCAGCTGCTTAAGGCAGCAGATTTGGTCATGATGGAGGGCAGCCGGGCCAGATCTGCCGCCCTAGGCCTATGAAGAGGTAGGTAGCAGTTTCTCCTGAGCATCCCTTGCTCTCCCCACTGGCCAGACAGGAAGCAGCAGGCTGGGTGTGGAGCAAGCCAGGCCATGATTCCTGCCCTAGGCTGGCCATCAGTGAGACACACACCCGACCCACTGCTTCCCCCTACTCCCCAGGACAGGGATGGGACCAGCCTGCTAACCCCTGACGAGCAACCGAGGCCTCAGCAGGGTGGCAGAAATGGGGCTGCTGACACAGCTTTGCCCCCTCAATGGAATTTTTCTGAAATGACACCCCTGGCCCACCACTGGCCATCCCACGTCACCATCACATTGTCATTGCTCCATTCTGAGCTCGTGGTCCCAGGGCATGAGGTGAGACTACCATGGAAGGCAGCAGCAGCTGGCTCGCCTTCTTGCAACAAGCCGCTGCCTTCTCTGGGGAACAGCCATTGCTGCAACAGCAGACACCGTCTCATGGCTGCAGCTTCTGTGGTGGCTTGCCAAAGCAACATGGCCTCCATGAACACTGCAAGCAGTCACTCCAAGTTACTGGGCCATCGGGAACTACGCGGCTCACGGAGGTGACAGCCCAACAGCCATAGCTGAATACTGCCCCAGATCAATTTAAGCTTCATTATGGGAATTCCTGGCCTTGTACCATTTCTGCCGACAATCCCCAGAAGGGGCAGGCCTACAATCCCCTGCAAAAGGCAACATGGGGTGGTGCAGATGGCTGTGGCGCTATGAGCCATGGCATACACTTCCCGAAACGTCTGTGCCTCCCATTGGCGGGGGCCGTGAGTCTGGGGAAGTGACGGGGGAGGAGCATGCTTCTGTGAGGGTTTATCTTCCCCACGTGTGGAACTCAACTGTTCTTCTACAGTGATCACACGCAGTGCAGGGAGATATGTAACTCTGGAGCGTGGCGTGTCCTCGGACAGGACAAACCCAGTGACCCAGAGACTTCAGGGCCGGAAGGGACCATCATGATCATCTAGTCTGACCTCCTGCACGTTGCAGGCCACAGAACCTCACCCACCCACTCCTATAAGAGACCCCTAACCTCTGACTGAGTTACTGAAGTCCTCAAATCATGACTGGAAGACTTTTTGGTACAGAGAATCCACCATTTACACTAGTTTAAACCTGAAAGTGACCTGTGCCCCAGGCTGCAGAGGAAGGTGAAAATCCCCCAGGGTCTCTGCCAATCTGACCCGGGGGGAAATTCCTTCCAGACCCCAAATATGGCAACCAGTTAGACCCTGAGCATGTGGGCAAGACCCACCAGCCAGACACCGTGAAAGAATCCTCTGTAGTAACTCAGAGCCCTCCCTACCTAGTGTCCCATCACCGGGCATTGGAGATATTTGCTGCTAGCAGTCACAGATCAGCTACCTGTCATTGTAGGACGTCTCATCATACCAGTCCCTTCATAAACTTCCCAAGCTCAGTCTTGAAGCCAGTTAGGTTTTTGCCCCCACTGCTCCCCTTGTCAGGCTGTTCCAGAACTTCACTCCTCTGATAGTTAGAAACCTTCATCTACAGAAGCATCCTCCTCTCCCTCTTTCACTTCCCCAACCTCACTTTATCAAAGTGACGAGAACCTCATCCATAGCAGTCAGGCTATGGAACATTAGAGAGGATTCTGCCTGGTAGTTAAAAAGAAAGAGGCAAGATTCATGGGTTCTATTCCTAGCTGTGCCACTGATTTGCAGTGTGACCTCTGGCCAGTCACTTCACTGCCATGTGCCTCAGTTTCCCCTCTGGTATAATGGGGATAACGATGATAACTTTGCATACATTTACAACACTCTGTGTTTGGTCAAGAGATTTGAGATCCTTAGAGCTAGCAGAGGGCATTGCATTTATTATTCTAGGATCCATCTGCTGTCCTCTCCCTGTAAGATGCCCAGTCCACAGTGATTAGAGGAAGACGTGTTTCCCCAAAGCTCTGTGGATCAGGTGCACTGCTGCTAGCATCCACAGATTCTACCAGGGTCTAGAAGGCCGGCAAAGCTGCTGGAAGGCCCTTGTGAATTTACTTTTTGGGCTCATCTCTGAGCACAGCCCGCCCCGCTCTTCGAAAAGAAATTGTCCGAAAGGGCCTCTTCTCTCTTCTTCCTTTGACCAAGTCAACAATCCTAGACCGTTGCTGGCCTTTGACTCATTATTAGTTTAATTAGATTATTTTCTGCATGATTGAGCCTGAGCGCTGCAATTGCACAATCAAATCACAGATCGGTTGACAACTTCATTTAAAAAATTAGCGTTTAGCAGCTTTGTCGTCTCTAAGAGCAGTGTGGACATCTGTCAGCGCTGACCCCGTTCCGCGGATGACAACGCATCCCCGCAGGCCAGCGTATCTGCAGGCTGCCCAAAAAGCAAACCAGGGACGTTTTCCTGGCTCATTTCTGCACACTCTCCTGCCTGTCACTCTCTTGTCTCAGGCCCCGGAATGCGGCATGACCATTACACGCACGTCAAGGGAAGAACAGCTCCATTGCTAAGAGACGTCTACATTCCCGATGGGCCTTCGGGACCTGCTTGTGAGTCTAACGATTTGGCACGTGACACCGGTGCAAATCCTGAGTGCTGTGGAGACCGATGCCAAGAGATCGCCCACGTCCCGTTCCACCAGTGGAGAACAGCTGTTGGAAAAAGAGTGAAAGACGGCACTGTGCCTCCTCCATCTTCATCAATGGATATTAGGAAAAACTTTTTCACTAGGAGGGTGGTGAAGCACTGGAATGGGTTACCTGGGGAGGTGGTGGAATCTCCTTCCTTGGGGGTTTTTAAGGTCAGGCTTGACAAAGCCCTGGCTGGGATGATTTAGTTGGGATTAGGTCCTGCGTTGAGCAGGGGGTTGGACTAGATGACCTCCTGAGGTCCCTTCCAACCCTGATATTCTATGATTCTATGATTCTAATGTGCAGCCATAGCAGGAAGGACCTTTTCAGCTTCTGCCTGCAGCCAGGGAGTGAAGAATTGCGCTTGAGCCTCAAAAGCACCTGCTTAGCCAGGCCCCTCGCTGAGAAGCTCCTGACGCTGTCTTTCCCATTCCTCATTGGCTCGGGCAGGGCTGGGGACTTCCGTGCCGCTTTTGTGGACCATCCTCGGGAGTTTCAGGGATCCTAGCCTCATCTTCACAGATCAAACACCTGTCTGAGTGGCGTCCTTCTCCCAGCCACTAGAGGCCCAGCAGTGGGGTCTTGTAATGGTCGTCATGGCATGGCATGAACACAGGGCTTGAGGCCGCCTTTCCTAGCCAAAGGAGCTGAGCCAGGGAGAACAGCTGAGAGGGAAAACAGGCCTAGCAGACCGGAAGTCTGGAGAAGGGGACGCAGCACCTGAGGGCTGGGCCTAGACCAGCTCGGGCACCAAAACCCTGTTTTTTAAACTGAACAATGTACCCAAAACAGCTCCCAGAAGGGCAGAACAAACCCACTGAGGGTGCCTAACATGCCCCTGGCTCGCTGCACCTTCCAGAGCCAGGAAGAACTGGAGAGTGGGTAGGGACAGGGCCCTCGTGTATACCCAGGGAACCCTACCCAGAGGGGCTGAGTGAGGGTGGGGACGAGTGGCCCCAAAGGTCACTGCGTTCTAGAAGATTCTGGGGTTTCATGATCCCAGGGGCAAGGATCGCCAGGGCCAATCCTACAAGGAGAATCACGGACTTTGTGCTACAGAGAGAGAAGATACCTCTCGGACAGCAGGGCCCATTCCACCAGCTGCCCCTCACTGCCCCCCTTGTCTAGTTTGGGAGGGCAGATTGGCTGCTGCACCCCATCCTGGAGGGGGCCGCATTTCAATGGTGGATGGACGATCCCTCCCTGTGCCAACACAAGGCCAACCCTAAAGGTCTGACCCAGTTTTAACTCTGTCCTCCTCCTTCAGGTTGAAGTTGATGGAGTCACTCCTGTTGTAATTGAGATCAGAACCAGAGGTGGGATTATCGAAGGGGCCTGGAGGGAGATAGAGATTCCAGTGGAAGCTGAGCACCGAATTCCCTCAGAACTTTTTGACCATCCCAGCCCCGGCTCTGAGGTAAAATCCCATTGACTTCCATGAGAGCTGGGGATCGATTAAGGAGCTCAGGGGTCGGCCCACGTTCTGGATCTTCGGCAGCTTCTGATGCTGGTTATAATGTACTCGGCTAACTAGACCGAATTAAAACAAAGCCCCAGCAAGCCTGGTGTGATGTTATGAGGGGTCCTGTAGGATTTCCCCAGGGTGCCTGCTCCAGATTTCCTGGCTAGGGAAGTGCCAAAATGTCACCAGCTTCCCTGTCAGGGCAGAGACTCAGCTTCCTCCATTTTTCACGTTGCCTCCGAGTGAATGAAGCGACAGCTGCTTCCCCTCAGATGAACCTCCTCCTCCTCCTGGTCCTTCACATGTTTGCTTTGACTGTTGTTCAGTTTCACTGCTGAAAAGAATGACTTGGAAAGGGAGCTAATCAGAAGGAGACAAAGGGAAGAGGATTAACAGCCGGGAGGAGGGAACAGGAGACTGTCAAAGGAGCGGCACACAAAGGGAGATGTAGGCCTGCAAGGGACCACACAGAAGCAGGGGAAATTGCAGCCAGATCGGTAATTGAACCATCTGCATCCCCCTGTGCAAGAAGCACCCTGGCTTTTCAGCTAGTACCATTAATACCCAGGGATCGGAGCAATTAACTGATTTGTTTTCATCCTGATAAAGTCAGTTGGAATCTGCTGGGACGGGGAATTCCTCAGGGCGACGGGCCTTTTGGAAGAGGCCATTGTGTGTACCACCCTGAGGGCACTGCGTGAGGTCGTGGCCCCTAACAGGAACATCGTAAGCTCTTCAGTGGCACCGGATCCACGGTTCTCTCAAAGTTAACAAAGAATCCCTCGAATTGGCACCATATCTATGGGAGGTTTAAGTTGGATATTAGGAAAAACTGTTTCACTAGGAGGGTGGTGAAGCACTGGAATGGGTTCCCTAGGGAGGTGGTGGAATCTCCTTCCTTAGAGGTTTTTAAGGTCAGGCTTGACAAAGCCCTGGCTGGGATGATTTAGTTGGGGATTGCTCCTGCTTTGAGCAGGGGGTGGGACTAGATGACCTCCTGAGGTCCCTTCCAACCCTAAACTTCTATGATTCTTGTATCCGGCACCTGCACTGCTGCAGGGTTGGATCCACGGCTCACAGGCTCCTTTGGAATATGTCCCATCCTTAAGCACTAGTGTCATACAGATCCACAGACAACGGCTGGGAGCTGCGGGGACCTGAAATGTAGCGACTCTAGGGTGCTGGTTGCAATCCAGCCCTGGTGAGCCAACATCACTGGTGTCTGAGGGCTGCTTGCTGACTTCCACCGTGTGTGAAGTGGATCTCACTTTACTTCCTACCTGGCCCGTGTCCACACTGAAACTGACAGTAACCCTTTCTCGCACTGGCTATAGGAGAAAGGCTCGTGGACTCTGTAACTCAGCGGTGTCCCTTGCGGTGTGGGGTTGACACATGGATGGGGGAAGCTGCCGCTGTACTCGGCCCAAGAGACTCAAATTTCTCTACAGATCATCATATTTCAGGCCAGATCCTCAGAGGGTGAAAAATGACCAAGCTCCACTGACTTCCATTGACGCCAGCTGAGGATCTGGCCCATTGACGTCAATGGAGCTCCAGCCAGTTTGCACCAGCTGGCCTGAAGTCATGGGCGTTCAACTGCAAATAAAAAAAAAACCTTCTATTTAAAGGTGAAAGGCATCTAACTAGCCAAGTCAGCTACTGAAATTGCCTGACAGTAAAAAGCAGCCAAAGGCGTTCATTCTCTAGTCATGCAACTGCCCTGGTTTTTCCAATGCATCCTGGGGGATTCATTAAAAAAGGTGACAAGTAATCTGGAAAGGATGCCTTTTTCGGAGCGCTCTCAATCTAAAACAGTGTCAAACCCCTGGACTGCTGATCACTGAGCCAGGTATTTGGAAGATGTAAATAGCCATAGAGCAACATGAGCGAGAAAGGGAATCCGAGGAAACCAAAGACACGTTTTTCTGGGAGGGAGGCCAGGCTGATCTGAGCAGCTACTGACACTGAAGGAGTTAAGACACAGTGGTCGAGGGAAACGACAGCATCTGCTCCGACAGCCAGAACAGAGCTGAGAGCCTCAACAAATCGGGTTTTCTGACGGAAACAACAAAGTAGCTGCAGCAAAGGGAGGGCCAATCTCTCCCCAGCATTTCTTCTCTGGTGATTGTTTTAAATGTGTGAGTGTGTTGAATGCTCATGGAAGTGAGAGACGGAGCGGGCCTGTTAAAGCCAAGCACAGAACAGGCAAGGGTTCTCCGACACATGATGTACCTCAGTCCCAACCCACAGCTCTGCCAATGCACCTCAGTCTAGACCCACAGCCCCCCTGCTCTCCCTGCATACAGCTCTGTCAGTGCACCTCAATCCTGACCCACAACCCCCTGAAAAAGAAGTAAGTATACTTTGGGGAAATGTTTGAAATAAATGAATATTTTTTATTGATAGCCTATGAATATTTTTCTTTTCTTTTTTTTTGCAGAAAAAGTTCTTAGTCAATTTTTTTTTTTCAAAAAATACTATTTTGGTTCAGTTGAAGGGATAAAATCACTTAATTTCTATTGTTTTTTTTTAAAAACTTTCCTCCACTAAAAAAGCAAGAAGAGAAAGTAAAAACATGAGAGAAAGTGGGGTTTAGACCATTGAAATGCAATGAACATTTTCAGTCATTTTTGCAATTTTTTCATTGGAACCCCCCAAAATTTCAGCTGCAATGAAAAGTTTGAGTGGAAAAGATATTTTCTAATTAAAAAAAAAAAGGTTTTGATGGAAAATGTTCCATCGGTTCTAGTCCTGAGCTTTGGACACGAGCTCTGCCAATGCACCTCCGTTCAGACTTACAGTATCCCCTGCTTTTCCAGGCCTGGTTCTGCACGAAAGATCAGCTGATGCCTCACAACCCTGACCTGCCGTTCCCTGGTTATTCCAGTCCTGTGTCCCTACCACTTTATTTCAGCTGATACAGTTCAGCCCTGGCCTGTGGCTCCCGCTGCTATTCCACACCTGATCCTCCCACGCTCACAGCTCTGCTGCTGCACTTCAGTTATTCCTTGTCAGTAGTTTATCTGGCGAATTTAGCCCTGCACTGTGTTTATAATCGATCTAGGAACGGGCTGTGATTTCTGCACACTAATCATTTGTCCGAGCACATGCAATTTAGACGGTCTCAGCCGTGGTGATCTATGTCATATGATTGGTCGCACCGGTCACATGATGTTTGTTGTGTTCTCTGATTGGGTAAAGCCAGCCTTATAAAGAGAAGACAGAGCCACATTTACAAAATGGGAATATGTCATTGCTGTTTTCTTGAATATTCTTGCCAAAAAAACCCCAACCCCAGCCTGAAGCAGCTGCTGCTGTCACAGTCTTGAGCTTCCGCTGAATAGGGCTGACCCGAATTATGTAGTGGTTCACTAGCAAAGCAGTATGATCCAATGGTTAGAGCAGAGATCTAGCAACCAGGTCTCCTCGGTTCTGTCTGCATCTTCAGCATTGACTTACTCTGTGACCTGAGGCAAGTTGCTTTATTTCTCTGGGCCCCACGTTCCCCATTAGTAAAACATGAACGTTCATTCCTACTTCACAGGGCTGTTTTAAGGCTTGATAAATGTATGCCTCCAAACATGCTTTGAGATCCACAGACAAAAGAAGCTACAGGAGAGCAAAGAGTTTTGCAGTGTTGACGTTTGGGATGGGCGCTCCCGTTTCTCATGGCCCAGATCCTCAGCTGGAATGGAGCAACACTGACTTACACCAGCTGGGACGGTGACTCTGTATCTGGCAGTCTGGGAATTCATCACCCCCCCGCTTAGGCCAGAGGTGAAAGGAGCCGTGTACGAGCCTGCAACCCCCCAACTCCCCTCTTTGTGGAACGGTCTCCTATTCCACGGAGCCACTCCTCATTACTAAAATCCCCTTAAGACACCACTGATGATGGAGGGCCAGCGCCTGTTTTGGAGAGGCAATTAGAAAGAAGTTGAAGCGAATTACATACGCGAGGTTTATTTTCTGTTTTCTGCTATTGCCATTGCCAATTATTGTGTAATTAGGGCACCTTCATTAGCAAATGAGATTAAAATTAACATTGTTAATTACTCGTTCTGTTAAGCAGGGGAAGCAGGCATTTAGGCGGACGATGCAGGCAAAGTTGTTGTCGGAGCAGATGGGGAATAACGATTTTCCTTTCAAGGCGTCATTCCGCTTTCTTCAAGGGTTTCGCTGGGTTATTAAATTCCAGCTTATTTGGTGGGCAAGAGAAACGTTTAGAGCAATTTGAAAAGCAAGCGGCTAACGCGAGACCTTGTGGGACTGCATCTCGGGGAGCAGGAGAGACTCAGAGCTGAGTGGCAGAGAGATTGTCCTAATGGGTATGTTGATTAGCCAGCGGAATGCTCTCCCCAGAAAGTTGCTGGGAGCTCTGTTGCTTGAGTCATTTCCAAGCCAGTCTGATTGCCAAGCAGCTGCTAACTGACATGTGCAAAACTCCATGTTTTCAACCTGCAGTCGACAACGGCACAATCAAACCAGGTATTGTTATTAGTATTATTTACTATAGTGCCCTCTGATGCTAGGTGCTTTCCGGAGACCCAGGACGGTGTCTGCTCTCAGGAGCTCACAGATCGAGGGCAGGGGAAAGGGACTAGCAAGGGAATCTATATACAGAGCTATAGAAGTCAACTTGCTTGGCTGGGTAGCTGGATATCTCAAATGCTGGCTGCATGTGCAAAGCCAGGCGACTAACACAGACTGGGCCGGTTTGGGAATGGAAATATAGAGACCGGATTAAAGTTGCTTGGAAAATTTGGCTTTGATTAAGAGGAACCAGAATTGCAGCTTGAATCTTGTCAGGTCGAAGTTTGCCCTCACGGCCAAGCAACCAACAGCCTCTGAGGTCCCCAGGCCTCGCAGGCAGCTCAGAGAAGAATTTGGGCCCCTTGATTGATATTTCCACAAGCTGGTGCCTGGGCTGTGTAGTAAGAAGAGAGCCTGTATCAGAGGCCTGGTATGAGGCAGGACCTGCTCACAGAATTTGGCAAGAACGGGGCTGATATTGCAGAAACACACATTCCTAAGAAGTGCCAGTCACAGAGTGCTCAGGCAAACACATCCCGATATCCAGTGGTACCAGAACATCCCGATATCAAGGATGGTACAAAACCATTCCCCAAGGATAACAGGAACACACTGACCCCTCCTAAAAGATAAGGTCAGGATGACAGTACGTAATAGATATGTTTTGATCAAACCAACATGTACAAAGTAGCCATGTCAGGGGGCAGTAACTAACTATGTCAAAGGGGCAGTACTACTTTATTTGTATCGGGGTATAAAGATGTGTCTCAGAGGGAGTATCTTTGTCTGGCCTTAGAGAGGAACGGACAGTCCTGCCGTTCACTGAGCTGGTCCATTGTTACGGGCATACGTGTATTAGTGGTCCGGTAGAGTCTGTGCGATACTAGTACCATACTTTGTTGACAATAAACCTGGCTGGATGCCTTCGTCCCTTAACAGATCTTGTGATCATTGGGTGGTTCACTCGAAGTCTGCCGTGCCAGCTGTCTGCACAGGGCAGGGGCAGCACACAGATGTTTGGCTGTGTGTGTGTGTGTTTCCTCTATCAACATCTAACCACAGGCTGCATCTGCAAAATACACAAATGTGCAAACAACGTAGTGCACAGGCACGCGACGCCCATCTGGACCCGCGGAACAAGTACGCGCCTGCACAACTGCCAACCTAAGGGCATTCCAAAACACCTACCCCTCTGCGTACACAACCTGAGCATGCATTGAAGTGTGATAAGCACCTCTCCACCTGTGTGTGAGAGCAGCCATCTTGTCCAAAATCCCAGGAACTGACCCAAGGTCCTCCAGAGCTACAAGCGTATGTGTCTGCAGACTGAGCTAAAGAGCTACGCTTTGTTGCTGGGGGTCTGTGACGTACTCACCTCTTCTGTGGATCGAGCACAGAGGGGGGTGCATCGCACACACATCCCAGTGGGTTGCACGCCCAGCTGCCCGTCTGTGTGCACAATGCCCTGTAATGTGTGCGAGCCCAATTGCTTACCTGCAGTGCGGGCACCTACAGCGTGTGTGGGCACCGTTGCCAGCTTGTGCACACACAACACTGGAGAGGGCAAATGGGGTGCCGATGTTTTAAAATGTTGCCTCTTTCAATGGTACGTCTCTGGCCCCCCTCACTCGAAGTAGCAGCCCCTGGGTTGGTTTGTTGAGCATCTACACTCATTTGTAACCCCAGGTTAGGAACTGTTGAACCTGGATGCCAGCCTGGGGCTCCAGCATCTACACTGCATTATGCGGGCCCAAGGCCAGCCATCGCCCAGACTTCCTAGCACCCTCCCAATAGGTGGCCACTCTAGCCCTTTGTTCATGGTGCATTGTGGGCAAACTTGATGATCCACCAAACTTGACTGTCCCGAGGACAAAGAAAATCGGCCTGTTGGATTGAAGGATACTTTTGGTGGACTCCCATATCCTGAGTCCAATGGGGCTGTGTCTACACTACAAAGCAATAGGACTTGAACCCTGGGTCCCAGCTTGACCCAGGCTCACACCCTCCATCCCCATGGGGTCCTGGGACCCTGGGTTAGCGCGATTTGTGTGTAGACGAAAGGGGGGGGGGGGTAGACTTGAGCCTGAGTTCGAACCCTGGGCTTACATGGCAGTGTAGACATAGCCTAAGGGTATGCCTGCACTGGAATAAAAGACAGGACCCTGCCCCTCACCGGGTCCCAGAGCTGGGGCTTCAGTCCAATCCCAAACATCTAAACAGCAATTTTACAGCCCTGCAACCCAATCCCTGCAAGCCCGAGTTAGCGGACCCAGACCAGCAGCGGGTGTTTAATTGCTGTGTAGACATACACTAAGTGACTTGCCCAAGGTCGAACAAAGTCTGTTGCAGAGGCGGCAACGGATCCTATGTTTCCTGCGTGTGACTTGATCACCCTAACCACTAGGCGATCCTGCCTTGAATTTCTTTTGTAACCGCCTGAAAGCAGACACTCTGAGACTGTGCATAGGCACAGCATGAAGCATCGGTCCCTGTACATCGACAGCATTAAGGGCATCTTTAATAAGCGCAAGTCTATTGTGTGCACAAGAACGCAGCATGCATAGTAATGAAGTGCCTGGTTCTGCTTTGTAGTGCAAACCTCATCAAAAACAAAAGGAGGAAACGGCCAGACGGGGTCAGCCAGGGATTTCTGCTGCCCGGCCTCCCGGAGTGGAATAGCCAAACTAAAGAGCGTTTTTCCATCGCTAATGATGCTGTGTAGAGTTAGAATACATGGCCAGATCCCCAGCAGGTGTAAGTCAGCGCAGCTCTATGACATCACTGGAACAGCTCCAGTTGACACCAGCAGAGGATCTGCATGGCTGCCCCATGCTCATGTGACGCACCGATCCTGCCCCGTTGTCTGCCTTGTGTTACGTGAAAGGAGTTCCTGGTAAGTGAAGCCAAAGGCCCCCACGGGAGTCCGAGAGCAGCGCTGGCTCCTTGCCGAAGCATGTCGGGAGGGTGACGCGTTGGTCGCAAGAACGCAAAGCCTAGAGCTGCAGAGCTACCGTGAGAGCAGCCCCCCACCCTGGAGGGGCTCACGTATTGCTCTCTCCTCTCCGGAGCAGCAGCTGTTCCGAAGGACAAAAGCTTTGGCCGCTCCGGGATCGGAGTCGAGTGGAGAAACGACAGGATGTTCACAAAGGAGCCCAAAACCGCGACACCCAAAACAAGCACAAAGTTCATGAGCCTTGAAGGAGCAAAGAATTCATGAGCGAGAGCATAGGCGACGACTCTGGGGGTGCTCCGGGGCTGGAGCACCCACAGAAAAAAATGGTGGGAGCTCAGCACCCACCGACGGGCCCACCAATCAGCTCCTCCCCGCCCCAGTGCCTCCCACCTGCCGCTGATCAGCTGTTCAGCGGCGGACAGGAGGCACTGGGGGGGAGAGTGTAGGAGTGGGGGCAGAAAGAGGTGGAGTGAGGGCAGGGCATGCTCGGGGGAGGCGGCGGAACGGGGCAGAAAGAGGCAGGGTGGGAAGAGGCGGAGTGTAGGAAGAGGCGGGGAAGGGGTGGGGCCTGGGGGGAAGGGGTGGAATGTGGGAGGAGCCTGGGGCGGAGCAGGGGTCGAGCACCCCCGGGGAAATCAGGAAGTCAGTGCCTGTGAGGAAGCGAGTGAGTGTGTATTGGGGGGGACAGGGACAGAAGAAGGAGACAAAAGACAATGAGAGAGAGAGAGAGGTGTGTGCATTAGAGAGAAAGAGATCGATATCCCTGCCAAGGGGGGGCTGCCGTGTCAGACTCTGCGGTGAGGGTAGATTTATCTCCCTCCTTCTCTGGAAAAGTCATTAGGCATTCGCGCTGCTCTCTCTCTCCCTGGCAACATGCACTAGCTTCACTGTGGAACCAAACGGTAATTCACGCCAATGAATTATCACCCCATAATAACTGCAGCTCAGTTCAGCGGCGTCCCAACCCCCTTTTGCTCTCCGTCCGGCTTGTGTGCAAGGCGAATGGGGCCATGGGGCAACAGGGCTGGTTGGCGGGGCAGAGACCCTCGTGGGCTGCGGGCGCTATGCACCTGAGAAATGCATGGGGTGATTAGCAGGGACACGCAGCTCGAGACTGGTGGTTGGCCAGTGTGCTCTGCGGTGCGAACGGGCAGACGTCAGAGGAAGACGCCGGCTGCTGTATGAAATTTCAGCTTTCCATCCGTATTGGTGATGAAAATAAATGCTGCAATGTTGGGATTTCTGGTGGGACCGAAATTCTGAATTTCGCTCGGCTCCAGTGACCATGTTTCAGATGCAATCCAGGAGCGGCCTGCTTGGCCTGGGCGCTGGGGCTTCATTTCCAGGAAAGCACAGCGCCTCTCCATGCATCACCCGATAGCAGATGCATCTGAATGCACATCTCCATGAACTGCATATGCCCAGCTATTCTGGGCGGAGGCCGCATCCTGCCTATACCTTGGCGTGTGATGATTATAACTTCTACTGGGGCAGGAAGGAGCCCACACTTCTAAGGGGAGTCCTGGAGGGCCTATAAGCCATGTGCCCCATAGACATGTGCAGCTGTGGCAGGAGGAGAGGGACAGTAAAGCATGTATTAAAACCAACTGCAGTGGAAGATCTGCTGCTCTGTAGGTCTCCTCCCACCCAGCCCCACCACCAAACTGCATGGAGAGGTTGAGCCTCAAGGCACCAGAAGCAACAATGGATGGCTACGTGGCCTGGAGGTGATGCTCACTTCCTCCTGCCCCTTGCATAATTCCCCTGTCTCCAGCTGGTACCGGCCAGGCCCCTTCCTAGACTGGATGGAAAGTTCATAGCATGACCTAGCTCTACATTGAGAGGGCTCCATAATCCTGCTACTCAAAATGCTTGAGTGTTTATGGGAACCCACCATGGGCAAGAGTCTGGAGCTCCGAGTGCATGGAACAACGATCACGCTACCAGACATCAGAGGGGACTGGTGTAGCATAGCACCCACTAGCCACACTCTGCCATGCGGCCAGGTACGACATGTTTCCTTGCAGTTTACTGTTCAGTGACTAGAGATCTCTGTGAGCTGTCACGGTCAACAAAAGAGACAAAGCTGGAACTCAAATTGTGTGGAAGCATGCTAATTAGTGTTTATAGTGCATAATTGTTTCCTTTAATAGACACCGTCTGTTTAAGACTGTGATGCCATCTTTCATGACACAGCACAGCTAACCTGTTCCGATTCCCTGGGAGACCAGACTCCAGAAAAACATTATGTGATTGCTCATCTCAGTTAGCGAAGTTACCAGCTTCTCTACTTGCTTTTTATTAAAATAATTATTTTCAAGGGATGACCGAATCATGGATGTTTCAAAATGGGGAGGGCTAGCAGGGGCACACACCTCGACAGAGACGCCAGCATTTTGCAGCAGTAACAGCGGCAAAGCTGTGACCACATTACACTGTATCTGCAATGTGCTACAAATGAAACTCAAACATTGGAGTTCACATGAGTGAAATGTCAGCTCAGGGGCTGATTTCATTCACCTGACATTCCGGTTAATAACAATCCCTAATTAGCAAGGCTTTTAAGCATCCGCTACATTAATTTAACGTGAAAATCTCACAGAGCTTTACTGGAATATTTTTTTTCTTGTAAAATTAACCCTGCGGGCTTGTTACACATGTTTTCATTAGGGATTGTGAGCAGTGGGGATATTTGATGAATTAGAATCAGGCCCTTAGCCTTGGTGTTTAATTTTACTTTTAATTCCAAGTTCTTTTATCATTATAAAAGCCTGATTTTTTTCCCCCTAATAGTTTTAATATATGGATACAGTTGTCCTAGCTCTGTGGCTGGGGGCGAGAAATTCAAGCTCACGGCTGCCAAGTTCTGTGTAATGTAGAATAAAAGCTCAGAGTTTAGAACCTCTAGACCAGATGGTATCAAGCAGTGGCCTGTAGCCAGTAGTGGTCCATGTAGAGTTTCTTGGTCACGTGACTCTCTTCCTCATTTCCAGCTGCTTAGCCTCATTAAAAGAAGCTACAAATACATTCAATAATTCTTTAACATTACTTTCCCCTATAAGTGTGACGACCAAGCTGCTGGCACAAAGAGGATAGCACCAGGGACCACTTCTCAGTGACCAGGACATGGGCAGTCAGGCTACTGGTCAGAGCAGGAGTCAGGCCCAGCGGTTAGAGCAGGAATCAGCAGCCAGGAACAGGAGCCCAGTGTTCGAGATGGAGTAAGGGCCAAGGGTCAGAGCTGAAGTCAAGAATCAGGTCAGGAATGGATTTCCTGGAGTGAGGTAAGACAAGGGTAAGGCTGAGATCAAACCAGGAGCGGGACTGGGAACAAGAACATAAGAACATAAGAACGGCCGTACCGGGTCAAACCAAAGGTCCATCTAGCCCAGTATCTGTCTACCGACAGTGGCCAATGCCAGGTGCCCCAGAGGGAGTGAACCTAACAGGCAATGATCAAGTGATCTCTTTCCTGCCATCCATCTCCACCCTCTGACAAACAGAGGCTAGGGACACCATTCCTTACCCATCCTGGCTAATAGCCATTAATGGACTTAACCACCATGAATTTATCCAGTTCTCTTTTAAACGCTGTTATAGTCCTAGCCTTCACAACCTCCTCAGGTAAGGAGTTCCACAAGTTGACTGTGCGCTGCGTGAAGAAGAACTTCCTTTTATTTGTTTTAAACCTGCTGCCTATTAATTTCATTTGGTGACCCCTAGTTCTTGTATTATGGGAATAAGTAAATAACTTTTCCTTATCCACTTTCTCAACATCACTCATGATTTTATATACCTCTATCATGTCCCCCCTTAGTCTTCTCTTTTCCAAGCCGAAGAGTCCCAGCCTCTCTAATCTCTCCTCGTATGGGACCCTCTCTAAACCCCTAATCATTTTAGTTGCCCTTTTCTGAACCTTTTCTAGTGCTAGAATATCCTTTTTGAGGTGAGGAGACCACATCTGTACACAGTATTCGAGATGTGGGCGTACCATGGATTTATATAAGGGCAATAATATATTCTCTGTCTTATTCTCTATCCCCTTTTTAATGATTCCTAACATCCTGTTTGCTTTTTTGACCGCCTCTGCACACTGCGTGGACATCTTTAGAGAACTATCCACAATGACGCCAAGATCTTTT
The DNA here is from genome assembly GCA_003942145.1 of Platysternon megacephalum. Classification (NCBI taxonomy): domain Eukaryota; kingdom Metazoa; phylum Chordata; order Testudines; family Platysternidae; genus Platysternon; species Platysternon megacephalum. The sequence goes on along the minus strand of QXTE01000327.1, from coordinate 210,028 downwards.
TCCTGACTCGTTGTAGCTAAATTAGCCCCCATCATGTTGTATGTATAGTTGGGGTTATTTTTTCCAATGTGCATTACTTTACATTTATCCACATTAAATTTCATTTGCCATTTTGTTGCCCAATCACTTAGTTTTGTGAGATCTTTTTGAAGTTCTTCACAATCTGCTTTGGTCTTAACTATCTTGAGTAGTTTAGTATCATCTGCAAACTTTGCCACCTCACTGTTTACCCCTTTCTCCAGATCATTTATGAATAAATTGAATAGGATTGGTCCTAGGACTGACCCTTGGGGAACACCACTAGTTACCTCTCTCCATTCTGAGAATTTACCATTAATTCCTACCCTTTGTTCCCTGTCCTTTAACCAGTTCTCAATCCATGAAAGGACCTTCCCTTTTATCCCATGACAGCTTAATTTACGTAGGAGCCTTTGGTGAGGGACCTTGTCAAAGGCTTTCTGGAAATCTAAGTACACTATGTCCACCGGATCCCCCTTGTCCACATGTTTGTTGACCCCTTCAAAGAACTCTAATAGATTAGTAAGACACGATTTCCCTTTACAGAANTTTAACTAACCTCCTCATTTTTGCATAGTTCCCCCTTTTGAAATTAAATGCCACAGTGTTGGGCTGTTGAGGTGTTCTTCCCACCACAGGGATGTTGAATGCTATTGTATTATGGTCACTATTTCCAAGCGGTCCTGTTATAGTTACCTCTTGGACCAGCTCCTGCGCTCCACTCAGGACTAAATCGAGAGTTGCCTCTCCCCTTGTGGGTTCCCGTACCAGCTGCTCCATGAAGCAGTCATTTAAAGTATCGAGAAATTTTATCTCTGCATTTTGTCCTGAAGTGAAATGTTCCTAGTCAATATGGGGATAATTGAAATCCCCCACTATTATTGAGTTCTTAATTTTGATAGCCTCTCTAATTTCCCTTAGCATTTCATCAAGCAGGCACAGGATCTATCACAGCTGTGGGGAAATGCTTTGAGCAGCCAGTGAATTGCTGCCGCTGCTGCGCTTAAGAGCTGGTGCGCTGGTTCTTCTAAGCTAGCGGCACTCGCTAGGTTGCCTGGGGATTGGCTCTGCTGAAGGCCCTGATTCCGGACACCTCCAGAGCTAAAAAACATGAGCTGCTACAGCTTGGCGCGAAAGAGCTGTTGCAGCGAGGAACTGTAACCACTCACTTCTTCTGTGGATGGGCCCAGAGTGGGACACGTAACACACGTCAGTGGGTTACCTAAGCAATTGCTGTCTTTGAATCACATCCTTATGGCAATCACCATGGTTGCAAATGGACAACGAGGTGTCTAAGAGACGATCTCCCTATTTAAATGTAAATTCATTCTGACAATGTTGGAGAACCCTGGTTCTAGATCTGGATGGCATTCTAGAACCTAGAACTTCTAAGAGCTTTGTGGCTGTCTCGCACTTTGGACTTCTTGTTGCATTAGACCATGGAGCTATTTAGAATTTCCTGGCATGCTAGAACTTAGAATCCTCTAAACATCATAAAAGGTTCTCTAAATTCTAAAGATCTGATAGGTGAGAAAGCGGATAGGGGAGAGAGGGCCAGATTCCCAACTGGTGTAAATGAGCTGTGCTGATTTACACGAGTTGAGAATCTGGCATGAAAACTTTATCTGCCTGACAAGATCTAAAACTGCTGCTCAAGTTATCGAAATGGAAATGGAATGACAAGAGAATCATATGATCATAGAAAGTGCTGATGGAAAGGAACTTGTGGGTCAGCTAGTTCAGCCCATGACCAATGCAGGAAGGTTCCCCACAGTACATTTTGTAGTCCCTGTCTAGGTTTAAAATTCTCAAGCACTGGACTTTCACTGCTTCCCTTGGGAGACTATTCCACCGTTCAGTAGAGCAAAATGTTTTCCTGATATTCCACCTAAATTTCCCCTTTCTTAATCTTTGCCTTGAACCCCTGTACATAATTCCTCTCCATGCGTGGTGTTTATTCTATTTAAATATGTACAGACTCCAATCATGTCACTTAGTTGTCACTTAGCCAAGCTGCGCATAATTAGATTTTTTAATCTTTTCTCATTAGTCAGACCCTTTGACCGCCTAATAATTTTTGACACCCTTATCTGACTGTTCCCCAGTTTGTCGATATGTCTCCGGTAATGAGGTGTGCAGAACTGAATGCAATGTTACAGCAGTCACACAAGAACCATACCAAGAAAGGATTTATTGTCTCCCTGCTCTGTGATGTGGTTTGGGGTTGTATGCACATAGGCAAAAAAGTTAGTAATGGGATACAGAATCAATAAAAGACTGATGTGATGCCTAACATCACCCCCCCTCTCCCCCAAAGTCTCTTTCATCATTACTGCTTTGTGGGGATTAATTCTTGGGGATTCACCAGACAGATGACATGAGAGGTGACTAGCTCTTTTGTGCAAACTCGGTGTTCTCTTGTCTTCCTTCTATCCCTCATCTTGCAGACAATGTTGTCTTTGACACCAAACTGCAAGAGAGTCCATCCAATCATAGACCTTAAAGAACCTGGGATTGAGCAGAGAAGATCATTGTGCACTTTACTGTGCCAGATCTCCGCCTGGCATAAACCAGTGTAGTCAACGTCGACTTACACCAGCTGAGGATGTGGACACATCCAATGCTGGGAAATCTCTCATGGATATTTGTTCTGATAAGAGGGAAAATTCCACTCATTGCTCTACATCGTAGAATCGTAGGATGGGAAGGGACCTCGAGAGGTCATCTAGTCCAGTCCCCTGCACTCAAGGCAGGACTAAATATTATCTAGACCATTCCTGACAGGTGTTTGTCTAACCTGCTCTTAAAAATCTCCAGTGACAGAGATTCCACAACCTCCCTTGGCAATTTATTCCAGTGCTTAACCACCCTAACAATTAGGAAGTTTTTCCTAACGTCCAACCTAAATCTCCCTTGCTGCAATTTAAGCCCATTGCTTCTTGTCCTATCCCCAGAGGTTAAGAAGAACAATTTTTCTCCCTCCTCCTTGTAACAACCTTTTATGTACTTGAAACCTGTTATTATGTCCCCTCTCAGTCTTCTCTTTTCCAGACTAAACAAGCCCATTTTTTTCAATCTTCCCTCATAGGTCATGTTCTCTAGACCTTTAATCATTTTTGTTGCTCTTTTCTGGACTTTCTCCAATTTGTTCACATCTTTCCTGAAATGTGGCACCCAGAACTGACACAATGCTCCAGTTGAGGCCTAGTCAGCATGGAAGAATTACTTCTTGTGTCTTGCTTTCAACACTCCTGCTAATACGTCCCAGAAAAATGTCTCCTTTTTTTGCGACAGTGTTACCTATTCGGATCAGAAGAAGGATTCAGATTCCAGTAGGATAAGTGTTTGCATTGAAATTCTGTTAGGAGGCTGTTGGGATCAAAAATGGGGTCAGGACCCTGCCAGTATCAAGAGTGGGGTGAGGAGTCTTCACAGATGGGATAGTGATTCTACTAAAGTCAGGCCAAAGTCTGAGATTACACTAGGATCAGACTAGTCATCGGGATTATAATGGGATCTGGACTGGTATAGGAATTCTGCTAGGAATAGCCATTGGGTTTGTAATGGGATCAGCATCGCATTAGGATCAGGAGTTAGGGCTTGGCTTGGGTTTCCATATCATTACTCTAACATCACAGAGCGTGCCAGCTGATGGCACTGTATCTCATGATTACTATTAACACTTCCTAGGGGCTGAATCTCACCACCTGATATGACATTGCATTAGCTCGGCAACTCAGCCAAGCGTAAGGAGTTGAAGCAGGTGACAAAGGCAGAGATATGAGTGTGCTAATTACCTGCTCTCTACTGCTCCCTGGGATATTGGCGACTGCAAAATATAGGTGATGTGTGGGTCAAATTATCCTAGGACAGCGAGTCAAAATCCTCCTTTGTTTGGAGTGGTTCCATGATTCCACCCAAACTAGGGGTTCCTTACAGCAAGGCTCCTATATCTTACACCCCAATGCATCAGCCTTTCCGAGAACATGCCTTCCTGTTTCAGCAGCACCCCAAAGAGTAACGGCTACCAGGTAATTTCTGAAATGGGGAAGGGGGGTAAATAAGGTGCCCTGCTATTTGGATAACCTGCAGCTCTCGAAGGTATCCACCAGCCCATAAGCATAGGAATCAATAGGCCAACTTGTGGCTGCACTATCTGCATCCAGGGATTTAATCTCCCAGTGATCCATGAGGCAGTTCCACAGGTAACGCCCATCGTCACAAAACTGGAGCATGCAGCAATGCCTTTCCAACCCCACGCAAACGGAGCGGAGAATTAGACCCTAAGCATTTAGGGAGTTGCCACATTCTTGCCTCCTATTTTTGTGAGTTTGTCCCCAGAAAGAAGCAAGTATTACAGGTGCCTATTCCCACCCAGGAGTGCCGGGAAATAACCCCCTGCAATACCTGATCAGGGCAGATGAATGTACAGGGCTCAAGACAGGTTAACAAAGGGGGGATTTAGGTTGACTATCAGGAAAACATTTTGCTCTATTAAGTGGTGGAAGAGTCTCCCAAGGGAAGCAGTGAAACCCCAGGGCTTGGGAAATGTAAATCTGGACTGGGCATAGCACCCCGGGGTTCTGTGAGATCAGGGCCCTTTTGTGGCAGGTGCTGTATGCACACATGGTGGGTGACAGGCCCTGTCCTGAGGAGGTCACGATCTAAACAGACACGACAGACAAAGGAAGGTTTGTTATCTCCATTTTACAGATGGGAAACTGAGGCACGGGGCAATTCATGTGACTTGCCTACGGTCACAGGGGAAGTTTGTTTTGGATCCAGGAGTTGAAGCCAGATCTCCTGAGTCCTTATTTAGTGCCTTAACCACAAAACCTTCCTTCCTGTCTAGAGGCGATCCCTTTTCTAGAGGCCTGCACCCCCAGCCGGAGTCCTCACCCCCTCCCGCACCCCAACCCCCTGCCCCAGCCCAAAGCCCCCTCCCGCACCCTGAACCACTCATTTCTGGCCCCACCCCAGAGCCCGCACCCCAACCCCCAGCCCCAGCCCAGTGAAAGTGAGTGGGGGAGAGTGAGTGACAGAGGGAGGGGGGGTGGGGCGAGCAGGGGTGGGGCCTCGGAGAAGGGGTGGAGCCTCGGAGAAGGGGCAGGGGCAGGGCTGTTTGGTTTTGTGCAATTAGAAAGTTGGCAAGCCTATGTGTGATAGACAGATGCTAGAGAGAGGAATGCTGTTCCAAGAAAGGAAGTATGATCCAGGGGCTAGGGTGGTAGCCTGGGGTTTTAGGAGACCTGGCGTCAAGTCATTGCTCAACCACAGATTTCTTGTGGGACCTTGAACAAGCCAATAAGGCCTGGTCTGCATCAAATACGTAGGTCAACCTAGCTACGCCGCTCAGGGGTGTGAATGTTTCACACCCCTGAAAGACGTGAATCTGCTGCCCTAAGCCCTGGTGTAGACACCTCTAAGTCAATGGAAGACTTCTACCATCAACCTAGCTACCGCCTTTTGAGCAGGCGGACTGATGACAGCAATGGAAAACACCCGTCCATCACTGTAGCAAGTGTCTACACGACAGCTTTCGGCAGTGCAGACACAGTAAAGGGGGCCATAGAGGTACCTTAGATAGATAGAGAACAACGGTAGAACCCCCACACACACTCCTTTTAACATCTCAAACACCATCCCCACCATTTCCTGCCTGACGAACGAGGCTGGCAAATAATTGTTGAGTGAGACAACAGCCAGCTTATTGTCTTTTTTGGAAGGGGTGGGGTGCGCCGGACAGGGAAGGAAGGCAGAGCGGGGTGGGCAGGTAACAAAGCCGATGTTTTGTTGGGAGAAGCTAACTGGTATAACATGGCAGGCGCCTCTAAAGGCTCTTTGTCTCCGCTGTGCAGGAGACTGAGGTAATGATAGGGTGGGCTTTTTCCACTTGTCAATTAGCACAGCGGCTGCTCCAGACTCTGTTTTCTTAGGCCTGTCTTCTCCCAGCAGGCTCTGAGGGGATTTGCATAATCATGCGCCCATTTTCACTTTGCTTCATTGACTCCCGACAAGAGACAATCTTTTTGATTAAATAGCTTCTGCCTTAAATCCGCGCGTGCGCTCTGACCCCGGGTGAGCTCATTAGTGCGCCCCTCACCCGCCCTCCTGCTGGATGGTACGCTCCTGTTTGCTCTTGCTCCAAATCAGACTGCAAGCTCGGCAGGGCAGGGGACACCTCTGCAGCACCTGGCGCAACCTGGCCCGATCCTGACTGCGGCATGTTGGTGCTGCCATGATATTAACAACAAACATCTCTGTTTGTCTCGCTCACTCCATATTTCCAGTGTCTCTTCCATCCTCTTCTGCTTTCGAGCTCACCTCCCTCGATCACTCTCTGATCCCCCTCTAATAGTCTCTCTCTCTCCTCCTCTCTTTTTCTCTCTCCATGCTGACCAGCCAACAGACAGACAACAATAGATGTAGTGTTAGGCCAAGCAAGGCAACTAGTCCATATATATTTGTGCAGTGCTCAGATACCAAAGTGAGAGTGGATAGATAGATAGATAGATAGATAGATAGATAGATAGATAGATGGGGTGGATGGGGATAGATAGATAGATAGATAGATAGATAGATAGATAGATAGATTAGATGCTGGGTGTGTATGGGGATAGATAGATAGATAGATAGATAGATAGATAGATAGATAGATAGATAGATAGATAGATGCTGGGTGTGTATGGGGATAGATAGATAGAGAGAGAGAGATTAGATAGAGAGATAGATGCTGGGTGTGTATGGGGATAGATAGATAGATAGATAGAGGGGGTGGATGGAGATTAGAATGAAGGGAATTATATAGCTGGAAGCAAGTGAATTTATAGCCTCGATTTCAGTAGATTACCAAAAGTACTGTGGTGGCGAGAAATTGCATCCCAGCACTGTAGCTTCTAGCGAAAACCCAATGTGGCCAAACAAGATACACGAAATATAAGATAGAGAGCACATCACAGCGTGACTCAGACAGACCCGACACCTGTTTGAGGAATGTTCCTCTGTATCTGATAAGCTTCACACAGGAAATATAAAAGAGACAAGATCTGCTTTGAGCTAAGCCTGGAGTGTATTATGCCGAGAAAGAAGTCACCCTCCTCCCTACACACTGACTTAGCACTGTGCACACCGCATTCAGGCAACAAATCTGGCCCCTATGCTCATAAAAGAGTCCCACTGGACTGTCCATTGCTCCTCCTTGTCAATGCAGGATTGTTCCTTAAAGGTCATTTTTTAGTGTTCTGGTTCTAATAGTAGATGCTTCTCTGTCCCCCAGCACCTCACAGTCGTTAATGTCTTTATCCTCACAAGTCCAGGTTAACATCCTCATTTTGCAGATGGAGAACTGGAGCACAGAGAGGCTAAGTGACTTGCCCAAGGTCACACAGGAAGTCTGTAGCACAGCGGGGAATTGAACCCAGGCCATTCAGGTCTTTAATCATTGGACCATCCTGCCTCTGTAGTGCTGCAATACAAAGCCGCTCTCCACTGCTGGTGTGTCTGTTGAGCTGCATGTTTGTAAGTGCACTTGCCCTTTATACCTCTATAAGATGGGAATACACAGTGCTTAAAAAAAAACCCCACTCCAGTAAAGACCAGCACGGAGCAGCTGGCACACAAGTCCATAAAGAGGGTGCACAAAGGAAAACGTGCTAGGTAGATGCAGCCTACTGGGTAGACAGACGGTCGAACAGGCAACTTCTGTGTAAGCGAATGTGACAGTTGAGACTGTGTGGGATGTGACAGAATGCAGGCCCCATGCTAGAGAAACTTGACAAATCGAGACAGGAGGGGCTAGATTCTGATCGCCATTGCAGCAATGCAGGGAAGTCTGCCTGGGAAGTCGGGGAATCTCCATCACTGGAGGTTTTCAAAAGGAGGCTGGATAGCCACCTGTCTTGGATGGTTTAGACCAGTGGTTCGCAAAGCCGGTCTGCCGCTTGTTCGGGGAAAGCCCCTGGCGGTCTGGGCCGGTTTGTTTACCTGGCGCGTCCGCAGGTTTGGCCGATCGTGGCTCCCACTGGCCGCGGTTCGCCGCTCCCGGCCAATGGGGGTGGCGGGAAGCGGCCGCCAGCACATCCCGCGGCCCGCATCGCTTCCCGCAGCCTCCATTGGCCTGGAGCGGCAAACCGCGGCCAGTGGGAGCCACGATCGGCCGAACCTGCGGATGCGCCAGGTAAACAAACCGGCCTGGCCCTCCAGGGGCTTTCCCCGAACAAGCGGCAGACCGGCTTTGCGAACCACTGGTTTAGACACAAGTCCTGTATCTGGGCAGGGAGTTAGAACCAAAGGGTTGGAAGGGACCGCAAGAGTCATCTAGTCTATGATTCTATGAATGCCGTGAAGTCACTGGCATGACTTCAGATTTAGACTGGTGTAAATGAGATCAGAATCGGATCTGGAGCAATGCCATTGGAGTCAATGGAGCGAGTCTGGGTTAACAAACGGGTAACTGAGATGAGGATCTGATTTGAAGCAATGGAATGAAGTCAGCGGAGCGACTCGAGAGTTACACCCGATCTGGTCAGTGTACTTTTACATGCACAACACCGGGTGATCAATGACGTCTTGTGAAGCGTGGAATAGCATAAGCACCATAAGGCAAATTGGGCATTAATGTGGCTGCTGCATTTTAAAGAACAGCTGAAAAGCAGTGAGAGAGGGAGTCCAGCAGAAACCAACTAATACGAACAACTTCACATCAGGAGTGGTAAGAAATGGATGCATTCGGTGAATATTAAGTACATGAAAATGACAGGCTTTAGCTATAGACGCTCCGTGAGCTGAAACATTGGAGAGAGGTCAGAAGTGACTCAGAAACTTCTAGTATATTGAGCAGGAATAATTGAAGAACTAGCGGTATGAAAAACTGGAAAGGGGGCGTGAGCGCTGGGTGAGAGCAATATTTCAGTTTGCTCTATACTTAATTTTAGGCAATTAGCACTCATCCAAGGGAAAAACAGCAGACGAACAAGACACATGAGCCTGAATGTAATCAGCGCTAACAGAAACAGAAAGAGCCAGTTTAGCATGATCGGCATAAACATTAGGAGGGAAAACATACCATGAGATGATTTATATTGCCTTATGCATCATTAATAAGCAAGTGCACGGCCAGGGGATCCTACAATGCAAACACGATAACAGGCTCTGGAAGGGCCTAAGGGAGGAATGTGAAGGCACTAGTTTAGGCTGAATTAGGGGAAAAGAAAAGTAACGGGATTTTCAAGGAGATTTTGTCTGATCAATTAAGCAAGGAACATAAAGGGATGGAGTACCAGAGAGAGACGGAGCTGGTAATTGGACAAAGCCGGCACTGATTCAGGAAAGCTCTTGAAACAAATGTTCATGGTACTTAAGTGCTTTCCTCAATCAGGGCCCAGGAGAGGACCTAGCGTGAGATGTTTCTCCCAAGCTCCCCGTGCCAATCCATAAAGCTTCCATATCATCCTCCTTCAAAAGCCTCCTTAAAACTCACTTCCACTGTGATGTCTGTAAACCAGCAGCTGGTGCGTCATGGCCTCGGCTAATCATCTCATTGCTAGCTTTGCTACTCCGTGTGTGTGTTTGTAGCCCTTGTTATCTTGTCCTGGACGGTAAGTTCTTGGGGCAGGAGGTCTTTTTGTTATCTGTGTTTACAGCACCTTTTACCGATGGGCCACAACCCCTAGTTGGGACCTCTTCGGTATTATTATTAATTAATTTTATTAGGACCAAGAATTGAACCTTGAGGTACATCCACACATAAGAGCGGGTCAGTGGGATAAATGGTATGATAGAGAACATTTGCAAAGTGACCTGATCGATATGATGAAGCTGAATATAGTTAACAGTGAAAAAACAGGTTGAAAGCAAAGTGCTCTCAACAATGGTAAATATATTTCACTAAAAAGCTTTTTCATTTATTTTTTCCCCAAAATTTTCTGGGGCGTGGCGGGGTTTTGAGGCAAAAATAAAAGTGGGAAACTTTTAACTTTTCTTCCCCTTTTTGCCTCCCCTCTCTTCAGTGGCAAAATGAGGGGAAGAAAGAGGGGTGAAAAAAGGTAAACGAGGAGAAAAAATAAAAACCCCAAGCCCCCCAAAAGATTATTTTTGTTTTTTCATTGAAAAATTGGAACATTTTTGGAGGGAAATGAAAATTTCCCACAAAGATGTTCATATGTAAAAAGGCCATTTTTTCAAAGAGAAAATGTTTCAAACAAAAAAATTCAAAACAGCTCTAAACCATAGCCCTGAGCTAGCCAAATCCCCGAGACTCCCCACCCCCTTGGCCAGAGGAGTTCCAAGCTGGCCGGAGCCCCAAGATCCCCCCACCTAGAGGAGTCCCGAGACCCCCCCACCCCTTTGGCCGGAGGAGTCCTGAGCCGGCCAAAGCCCCAAGCTCCTTCCTCCCCCGCTCCTCCGCCTGGAGGAGCCCCCAGGTGTCTGAAGCTCCGAGCAAAAAAAAAAAAATTTGCTCAACTCTACACTCAGTTTACACATAAAAAGATTTTGCTTTTTCCAGGTACTAGCCTTGCCATCTCAGCCTGGGATCTGAGAGTCAGATGGGTTCTTTCTGACTCATGCATCACCAATTATAACAATGCCTCGTTCAGCGCTTAATTAAACATTATGTTGATAATGTGCAAACCAGAATAGAAGTCAGCTTCCTCTCCCATAGTTTTGTTGGCTCTGCAAGGCCAACTGCAGTAGAAGGTAATACAATCATGGGTCCCAGGCCTGCAAACACGTATGCACAGGCTTTACTTTACTACCAGGGGATTGTGGGATAGCACTGGCAGACGCCCAGGGCCCGAGTCCAGAGGGCCCATGCCCGAGCTGCACCCACACTGCAAAACAATGGAGTCTGGGCCCAATTCCCAGCAGGACCCAGGCTCAAACCCACCCACCCTGTGGAGTTCTGAGGCCTGGACCCGACTCGGGTAGAATTGTAGATAGCAGGAAGAGGGTTGCACTCAAGCCTGTGTCTGAGGCTGAGCGTATGTTGCAGTGTAGACATACACACAATCATGGAATCATAGAATCTCAGGGTTGGAAGGGACCTCAGGAGGTATCTAGTCCAACCCCCTGCTCAAAGCAGGACCTAATCCCAACTAAATCATCCCAATCAGCAAAGGCTGCTGATGTGGCTCTAAATACAGCCAGGACCAGGAAGATCGGCTATTTTTATATAGTCCCATTGTGGGCACAATTTATATTAAGGTTCCGTTTATAAATAGTTTCTAAGGGGTTAATAAATAATGAATGGATGTTTTAATAAAGGACTAATCCATTGTTACAGATTGTTTTGAAGTCCAGCCAGGCATTAGGATTGCTTATAATCATCTGTAGCACCTTCTACTGATGTGCTTCTCCTCACCTGCACCTTATTGCTGCAATTGTCTGAAATGTGCGCATCGCACCTATGAATCATTTATTAACCTTCTATAAGCCATTGACAAAGGGAACCTGAGTATGAAGCGTGACCCCATTTTTCCAGGGAGAGCCACACATTATGAATCTTCACATGAGGCGCTTCTGTAGAATGACTGAGGATGATCTAAGACAAGAGTTCTAAGAAACCACATTAGCCATTGGGCTATTTGCTGCCGTCTCCAGAATTTGAGATTAAAACGAAAATGGAGCGTCTGGATGATAGCTTTGTGTTAAAGACGACGCTAAAGTGGTGTTCTTCAGACAAGATGAAATGGTAACACACATAGCTCCCCACAGACAAGGATGAATTAACTATAAGAGTTAAAGCAAGAAGAGAAAAATGTAAGGCCAGAGAAATTGAAGCAAGTAGGAAAGGGTGGGAGAAAATAACATCAAATCATTCCAGGTAATCACAGTAAATCCAAAGAAGTTCTGACATGAAGGCAGTAAGAGGAAAAACAATCAGCAGCAAAAAGCTCAGAAACTTTTTGGCAAATAAGATCTATTTTGTAAAATATATATAATTTCTCAAGAATGTACCAAGTTATTTTCCTCTGCATTTGTATGCCTTTTATTTTAGGTAGCATCGCCTATAGTTAAGGTTGCCCAATGGTTTCCAGTTTAAGATCCTGTTTTCGGTTGTTTATAACTTTACCAAACTTTAAGTTGAACTTTTCCATGCCACTAAAAATGGTTCAGTTGTTTCCAGAATGAGATTCAGGTAAAATACATTGATTTGTCCTGGTAAAAAAAAAAATTGTACTACCATTTCACTGAGGAACTCCAGCATCCCTATGCTGTGGAGCAAGGACTTGAAGTTCAGTAGAGATGGGCTTGTGTCAGGGATGTGCCTTTTGCTGTTCATGCGGAAAACTGCTCAAATTTGGTGAAATGTTGAAAAATCTCAGTTTGCACAGGCTCAGCAGAGACTTGCTCAAGTTGGGTTACTAAATTCTCCAAAGAGTCCATGTGCACTGACCATGCACCAGCCCAGGGCTCTGTCACTTGGCACAAGAACAGAGAGATAGGAGACCATCTCTCCTACGCTCTTCATGCTCAGGAAAAGGAAATGCACAGCGGATAAGAGCTGGGATGAGGGGTTGGCCGGCTAGGGGGCAGGTTGGGATTTTCAAGGGTGGGGTGAAGATTGGGAGGTGAGGTGGGGATGGATATTGGAAGGATATTGGATTCTAGTTATTAGGGTAACTAGAAGAACTTGCCTGGTTATCTCGAGGTGCTCAGACACTATGGTGACAGATGCCAGCCTCATGAGGAACTAGCTAGAGAGATAGAAGGATAAGTTCTGTTTTGTTAGGTGGGGAAACTGAGTCATGCAGTCATAGAGTTTAAGGCCAGACGAGACCACTCGATCATCTAGTCTGACCTCCTGTACACCACAGGCCACCAACACCGCCCGGCACCTGCACACCAAGCCCAACAACCAGAATAGGACCAAAGTACAACAGCCTTCAGGGGACTAAACTATTGTGTGCCACAGGCAGAGAATAATGCAAACCAATGCAAAAGCCTCTGCAATGGCAGGACATTGATTAGGTGAGATACACCCATATGCCCACCACAGGCGAACCATGCCCCAGGCTGCAATGGGAGGCAAAAAAAACCCAAAACAGGTCCCTGGGGGAAATTTCCTTCCTAACCCCAAATATGGCTACATTGTCAGGCTCAACGGGTAGAGATCAACGGCTCAATGTCTAGTTGGCAGCCGATATCAAGCGGAGTGCCCCAAGGGTCGGTCCTGGGGCCGGTTTTGTTCAACATCTGCATTAATGATCTGGATGATGGGATGGATTGCACCCTCAGCAAGTTCACAAATGACACTAAGCTGGGTGGAGAGGTAGATACGCTGGAGGGTAGGGATAGGGTCCAGAGTGACTTAGACAAATTGGAGGATTGGGCCAAAAGAAATCTGATGAGGTTCAAGAAGGACAAGTGCAGAGTCCTGCACTTAGGAAGGAAGAATCCCATGCACCCCTACAGACTAGGGACCAACTGGCTAAGCAGCAGTTCTGCATGATCTGTGCCCTGCTCGCACCCTCTAGGGGCATGAGCTGCCCCCTGCAGAGGAAGCAGTGCCACCCCCGGGCTCTCTCCACCCCAGCCAGTAGACTGGATGGCTGCAGAGGGGAGTTCCTGCTTCACCCTCATCAGAAGCGATGCAGCAGGCCTGCTCCCACTGTGAGCTGGGTGCTCTGAGGGTGATTGTGCCCGCCAGAGACAGAAGGGCTCCGGGAGTCCGTCCTGCAGCTGTGCAGTGCCACACCCCCTCACCCCCACCCCATGCCTTGGATTAGAGCTAGACGAGACCATCTAGGGCATCGTGGGCATCCCTCTGGGGGCCAGGGCGGGATCCCGCTCTGCAGTCCGCCCGCAGGTGCCCAGTTTTAAATGATTCAAGCCGTCGGACTCAGGACCAGGAAGCTGTGTCTGGAGTTACAAACCCGCCTACCTAGCCCAGCTCTTGGGTAGCTCCCACCATCGCTCTGCTACAACTGCCCACTCCTCCACTTCCTTCGTGTGGGAAAAGCTCCCATGCCACCCCTTCCTCCCATGCCACCCCTTCCACGTGGGAAAAGCTCCCATCAAAACTCATCAAGCCGCTTCCTCCTTCTCCATCCATCCCCTGCATCACAACCGTCCTCTGCCTCACGAAGCACAGAGCCAGGAAGGGGAGAGCTGTGATCGGTGCGACCACTGAGGAGATAAGAAATGAGGGCATCCTGCTATATTCATCTGTTACTCCCTCTACGACACCCCAGCACAAAACCAAACACCCTTCCCCGCTCCTGTCCCGTCCCTTCTCTGAGGCCCCGCCCCCACTCACTCCAACCCCCACTCACTCCAATTCAATGCATCCGACCCGCTTAGGAAGAGTCTTCCACAGTCTAAGGCTTGTGTTCTCAACCCAGGGGTTGCTGCAAACGGGTGTCAGGCGACAAGCTAGGAGAATAACAGATGTTTCAGTTCTCTGACAATTCGGAAAAAATCAGAAGAAAAAATTCATTTCAGGTCAACCTGAAAACAAACATTTTTGAACGTTTCAGTGACTTGGAAAGTAAACAAAAAAATCATTTGGGTTTGAATAAAACTTTTTTGTGTGTGTGCTTTAGAGCACTTGTTTACATTATACATTTAAAAAAAATAAAATGAAATGAAATATCCTAACAAAAATCGTTCTAAATCAAAAAGTTAAAATGGTTTGTGTTTTGGGGGGAATTTTTTTAAAGGTCTTTTTCCCCCCCCAATGAAACAAGTCAGTGAAATCGACACAAATCTGTGAAATGTTTTGGTCAACCCAAAACTGCATTTTTCTCCCAAAGAATGTTTTGATCGGAAAATGTCACGTACCTCTCATCAGGAGTTTGAAATCACCTTGTCCTCCCTGTTTTGCCAGCTAGGCCCTGCTACACAAGAGACATGTCCCTCCCAGTAGGGCAAAGGTTGGGAACCAAAGGGTTAAGTGTGATGCGAAATATATTCAGCCTAATTTTTCCTTATGTTAATTTCATTCCGTTGCTCCAAATTCTGTTCCCTTGTATCATCCTACATTGACTTTGCCTCCAGCAGCTGCTAACATGGAGCATTCAAACACCTGCATCAGCATGCAATGCGATTCCTATCCTGTATCTTAGTTAGTACACACTTAAAAAATAATAAAATAAAATCCCCCTGATCAGTATGCCTGCCGTTTAAGCAGCATTAAATACATGAAAACGGGAGCTGCACTCTGATTTAATTAAATGAGCCAATTGAAAAGCTGCTGCCAAGTATTAGTTTAAGGTAGAAAATACACTTATTTTGGTGTTTATGCAGATTGAATTTGCGCGGCCTTATGGGAGA
This sequence comes from Platysternon megacephalum, assembly GCA_003942145.1. Classification (NCBI taxonomy): domain Eukaryota; kingdom Metazoa; phylum Chordata; order Testudines; family Platysternidae; genus Platysternon; species Platysternon megacephalum. Next base: position 194,737 of record QXTE01000327.1, on the reverse strand, counting down.
TGCTAAACACTTTGTGGAAGACTTGCATTTTGGAAATTTATTGCTGTGATTTGAATTTGGTTTCGTTACGAGTGTCAGGCACTCGCTCCGTTAGAATAGGTGTGTTGGTTGCTCCCCAGGTTAAAATATCCCTATTCTATGCATCGCTTTTCAAAGTACTAATGAAAAGAGTCAGATGATCAATCCCTGGTGACTGACAGCTTCATTCGTCCACGGGGCAGGCTCTTTAAGGCCCTGGGTGTAGAGCAACTTCGTAATGATTGTGTGTGAGATAAGGAGTTTTTTGGTCTCTAACACCTCTCTTTGATCTCGGAATTTTGGATAGGATGTGGCCAGCACTAAAATGGTCACTGGAATGGACGCTCCAGCCAATGTGATTCTAGTCCTACTTTATACTAAACTTTTCTCGCCCACTTGTAGAACTGGCCGAATAATGAAATAACTGATTTGTAACTATTTCTATGTGGCACTTTGACTCACTATCTGTTGATCTTAGTATGGTAATGACAGACCATATTACTGCTATCTGAGCACTCCTAATCTTTAATGTGTTTATCCTAACACCACCCCTGTGAGGTAAGCAGTGCTATAATCCCCATTTTACAGATGGGAAACTGAGGCACAGACTGACTAAATTCACCCAGGAGGTATTTGGCATAGCAGGGACTTGAATCCAGGTCTCTGAAGCCCTGGGCTAATGCCCTAAATTCTGGACCATCCTTCCTTTCCTATGACACCGTGCATCAAAGTGAGATCATATCAGTCACTAGTTGTGAGGATCTGGCCAACTTGTGAAAATTTTCTCTGATCTCTAAAGTCTCCCAAAATTATTATTTGACGGTAAACTGGTTTTGGAAAAAGCACAACTTGTCTTCACCAGGCTCCTATTTAAAATGTTTCAGTCGTCCAATCAAGAAGTAGATGTGATACCATGTTGACCTGTAGTGAACCACCTGCACAACTTTATTTGCTAATCATTGTTCATCAGTTGGGAAAGGTCATGGATGTCCCGCAGGATGAAAAGCATGCAGTAGAGCTGCTAGAAAAAAGAGGGGTAATTTCATCAACAATTTTGGGAATTTTCCCCTTTAAATATATAGATACATTCAAAATTGAAAATGTTTAACCACTTCTATAGCTGGTTGAAACACAGGGCGGTGTGGAGAATCACAATTTCATTGAAATTTTTCCTAATGTTGACCCATATTTTGAAATGTCATGAAAAGGTTGGAATTCAAAAAATCTCATCCAGCTGTACCGTTCATTTGAATGGCTTGGCAAACACCTTGGAATAACAAAGACGTTCAGTGAACACCAAGAGCAGAGCTGCCCGAAAAGGAGACTAAATCTGCATCTGAATATCTGCACCCAGCATCGTCCCACCTCGACCCACCCTAAACTGGAGGGACCAATTCTGGAACAAAAGGCTCAACACAACCCAGTCAGTCCTTGGCCTCTCTGCTGAGGCTGCCAGCAGAAGAAACAATCGACAGCAATATGATGTAGACACCTGTGTAAGAGAATCCAGGATGAGACCAGCAATCTAGCTCACATAAATCAGCAAACCACTGTCAGAGGGTGATGACTGTTGGTCACTGATGAGTCTGGTCTGATTCGAACCTCTGACCAAGAGCATAGAAAACACTCTGTGCTCATCATTAGTCTCCTCCTGAGCTACTCCTCCCTCCTGCTGCTGGGATAATTTGATGAATGTGGCTTGGTTAGCTGATTTGTGGCACGCCGCAGATATAACAGTTGTCGAGTCTACATGTGGTCAAGACATACTTAGGATAAATTGTGTCCAGAACACAGTGGGGGGGTGTTTTCTAGTCTAGTAACCACAGTTAGCTCTGGCCACACACCAGCCGAGGTCCTGAGATCAAACAGCAGTGTCAGAGATCAAACATCACCTCAGGTTCCATAATTGCTCAGATACTTTCCACCCTGTGCCAGGGTTGGAGGGTGTAGTTGCCGCTAGGCAACTGATCATGATAAAAAAAACTCTTCTGTGCCCTACAATTACTTGCACTCCCAGTCACCAAGCATTTCGCTGCTCTGAATACATTGCCTATCTACAGGCAACCATCTGGTCTGCCCTGTATGATAGTCACCCCCCCTTCCGGCTGTACATTTGGGATCCTCAGACCCAATGGCATATTCCAGGCATGCCCAAGCTTTGAGACGCCGCAGGTTACTCCTGCGACTTGCCAGGAGCTCAGGAGGGGTTATATGTTACCATGCATTTTATCCCCAAATAATGCACAGGCTCTTTATATTTGCTGCTTCTCCATAGAAACGAGGGCTTGAGCCTGTAAGGTTCTGCGTATGCCCGGCGCCCCCAACTCCCACTGTACGGCGAAGGACTTTCAGCACCATGCAGCCAGTGCTGAGTACTTCACAGAATCAGGCCCTCAGGTGTAGAGGCTGAGGCATTGGTTNGAACAGTTCACCCAACACTGTCCTACCCTACCCTATTCTGGAGGGGATTAGAGTTTGGAATTAATAATATAAATGGAGATATACCTATCTCATAGAGCTGGAAGGGACCCTGAAGGGTCATTGAGTCCAGCCCGCTGCCTTCACTAGCAGGACCAATTTTGCCCCAGATCCCTAAGTGGCCCCCTATGAACTCACAACCCTGAGTTTAGCAGGCCAATGCTCAAACCACTGAGCTATCCCTCCCAACCCTATTAAAATCCCATTCCTTTTTTGTAGTGTTAGTGGGACTCAGTGTTACTTAGGGTACGTCTACACTGCAATAAAACACCCAGAGCTGGCCCGTGTCGGCTGATTCGGGTTGCAGGGCTATCAAATTGCAGCACAGATGTTTGGATCAGGCTCTGGGACCCTCCCCGCTTGCAGGTCCCAGAGCTTCAGATCCAGACCGAGCTCCAGCATCTACTGCCATTGTATAACCCTGCAGCCTGAGCTCCACAAGCCACATGCCCTGAGAGAGTTGGTGCCCCAGCTGGGACACTGTGAAGGACACTGTGCAGTTAGATGGGCCTTCTTTCAAACAAGACACAAGAGCCAGGTCTTCCGCTGCTTGGGGCTAGGGAAAGTCCCCAGGCCCTTTTTGCAAAAGCAAGTGTGCGAACGGTGGTATCCTGCTCACATTCCAACGCAGGGTCATTCCAGTCTGCTGCCCTACATTTCCTCTGGCACTTCACTTCGCGGCTCTGTAATGTCTTCGCTTCCTGGCCAAATCTTTCGGCTGGTATTACTGTGCGCTTTTCTTTTTTAATTGCTTTTTCATAAGGAAACAGACAATGAAAAGTGCAACCCGGTACTTATCTACTAACAGCTTGTGTAGGTTTCTAAACACCACACGCTTCCCGGGATTGCCAACGGAATGAGGGAGTCACGCAGTTTTACAACTTGTCAGAGCTGCAAGACCGGACAATAGGCAGCCGGACTATACCCCAGACATAACGTGATAGGGTTGTGGTAACAGGGGGGAGGGATAGCTCAGTGTTTTGAGCATTGGTCTGCTAAACCCAGGGTTGTAAGTTCAATCCTTGAGGGGGCCATTTAGGGAACTGGGGTAAAATCTGTCTGGGGATTGGTCCTGCTTTGAGCAGGGGGTGGGACTAGATGACCTCCTGAGGTCCCTTCCAACTCTCATATTCTATGACTCTATAACAGTAATAAAACAGGGGACAACATCCATGCATAGGGAGCAGCGGGGCTGGTGCAGGGAGAGAAAGAAAGAAGAGGGGCTAAGTGGAATTATCTGGATGTTTTTACCCAAGTGTATCTAGAAATGGGATCCAAGTTGCCTCAAATTCATACGCTGTACTTTGTTTAACAGCTGTCTGCAGAGGTAGCGCCACTCTGGAGGTGGAAGGAACGATCTCTGTGCAGTTGATCACCAAATGGAAGATGCTGCAAGGGATGGTTATCAGGTCCATCCGCACTGTGATTAGAGAAGGAGAGGGCTGCCACAAGCTCTGTTTTAGGCCTCCAGGGGTGTACAGCACTGTTATACACCCCCCTTTCCTTTATCACAAACAGGGCTCCACAGCAGATGGCTAAGGAAGCTGATGACAGGCAGAGAATTGGGCTCGCAGTGGTGCCAGCAGGAGTGACTCCACTGTAGTCAGTGGCGTTAGATCAGTATCAAGCCGGTGTAAATGAGAGAAGAGTCAGACCCTTGGCACTCGTAGGGAGAGACTGAGTTCCAGTGTTAGAGAAAGGGGCGAGGAATCAGGCCTCTGTCTGACTGACTGGTGTGACCTTGGGCAAGTCCCGTAGGCTGGGCCTTTCAAAGGGGCTTAAACGAGTCAGGCCACCAAATCCCCCTGATTTTCAGAGAGATCCGTTCATGTGCCCGTGTCTCCTTCCAAATCACATCCGCAGCCACAGCTCTCAGCACCATGAGGTCCTACATGCTCAAGCCAGCCCTGGCTCAGCACGAAGTTCTGCGGGAATAATTTGCTTGCGGTGTTTCTGATTCTTTTTATGTAACTCGAAATCGGCTCACGTTCTCGCTCAAGGTGAGAGAGACCATGTGAGCGGAGTGTGCGTGTGCATAGAGAGAAAGGGGACTAGAAGCCATTACACCAGCATTTATCCCTTGACAAGTCCTCCAGCTGCTTGACCTACATGCTCTTAAGATTTGCTGTGTTTGTTTTAGGTTTTCATGCCCTAAGTGCCAGAGAAATTGATTCAAGCCTGAGTAAAATACCTGTGCTTGTCATAATCGCACCCGCTAAATCCTCAGCAGGAAAAAACAGAAGTGGGGCTATTTTCCCAAATGGCTTTATTTTTTGGCTTCATGAATTCCTCGATCCCTTTTCTTGGGATGTCAAGAAACTTTTGGATCATGACAAAAAATAAACAACACATTTTGGTGTTTCCCAGCCTTCCTTTTTGTCTTTTCCACCAGAATTTGAAGCAGATTCATTCCCTCTCTGATTGGCTTAAAGAGAGGAGCTTTTTCTGGCACAATATCCCTACAAGCAATTCTGATTCATATCTTTCAACAATCTCTCTCTCCCGCTCAAGCCCCTGCTCAGCAAACAATTTGAGCAGCTGCTTAAGACCATCCCCGTTCAGCAAATAGCTTTCAGCATGTGCTTAACTTTAATCTCAGGCTTAAGTGCTTTGCTGAAACGGGACCTGTGTCTTTCACTTAATCTCATTCTGCTTCTCTGTTTTCTATCACACGCTGTCACTTTCTTTCACTCTCACTTTCTTTCACTTTCACTAGGGCACTATATCACTGGCTTTCACTTTCACTAACCCTCTCTCTTTCACTAACTCACTTTCTTGCTTGCATGCATTCCTTCTCTCTCCCCTTCGGTCTCACCTGTTCCTTATGTATTGCAAAGAAGCTGTCAATATTTTCTGTTATTCAAATCGGATGGAAATCGCCCGCTTGGTATTCCATTTTGACACTGAAGCTTTAATTAGGTGAAGGACCCTGATCCCCTGGTGCTGCTCTGCCCGGGCTGGCTTTGCCTCTCCGCTCGGATATTTGCATTCTAATTAGGAAACCAGGGCTCCCGCTCCTGCTAAAATAAACTAGGGAGCAAAGGAAACCAACCCCGAGCCCTGGAAAAAAATGAAGGCAGCCAATGTGCAGAGCAACCTTGATTGCTGGAGACATGAGAAGGGGAATGCTAGCAGGGGTGTGGCTGGCCAGATAAATTGTGTACCTATAGCAGGCAATGCAGTGCCCAGCCGCTTCTGAGATCATTCGGGCAAGGCCAGATTTTCAGGTGTTCCACACCCAGTCAGCGACAAGCCTTCCAAAGAGCTCCCACAATTCCTCCCCATCTCCACAGTTTGCAGTAGCCTTATGGGTGGTTGAATGGATTTCTCGCTTAGTAATAGTTATTATTTGTATGGTGGTAATACTCATAGACTTTAAGGTCAGAAGGGACCATCATGATCATCTAGTCTGACCTTCCTGCCCATTGCAGGCCACAGAACCTCCCCCACCCACACTTTGCTAAAGTCTGTCCACACACATCGGAGGACAGTTTCTGTCACCCCAAAATTTACTGTCCAACTATCCCCACACTCTACTGTCTTTCTTTCTTTCTATGGGGTATGTGTAGGGCACCAGTCACCCCTGTGTCTAGGCACAATCTTCAGCCCCATACCAGCACTGTGATCTGAAGGCAGGAGGTCTGGTGTCCATCTCTGACAACAAATAGCAAATGCATTGCTCAGTGCAACCAGCAGCAGCCCCCACAGTCCTATGTTAAATGCAGAGGTCCCTCCCCGACCTGCAGCGGCCAGCACCAGCTCTGCATGAACCCATGGAAAGCTGAAGAAGCCTGACTCCAAAATAGCTGATCACGTTGTTGTCCTGTTCACGCCTGATGTCGGCAGATGTCAGAGAAAAGAAGCGGGGCCAGGGCACATCCCAAACTGTAGGTGGCAAGGCTATGAGATAGAACGTAAGAACGGCCACACTGGGTCAGACCAAAGGTCCATCTAGCCCAGTATCCTGTCTGCCGACAGTGGCCAATGCCAGGTGCCCCAGAGGGAATGAACAGAACAGGTCATCATCAAGTGATCCATCCCCCGTCGCCCATTCCCAGCTTCTGGCAAACAGAGGCTAAGGAAACATCCCTGCCCATCCTGGCTAATAGCCATTGATGGACCTATCCTCCGTGAATTTATCTAGTTCTTTTTTGAGTTCTGTGGGACAGGGAAAGAAATTCAGATGAGAGGCAGGGGCATCTAGCTTGCTTCTTATGTGGCCACTGTCACCATAATCTCCGAGCATGAGAAGGGAACAAGAGGACATGAGGAGGGCAGAAGGGAAGGTGATGAAGAGAGGAAGCAGACTGTGCAGCTCAAAGGATTAGAGTTGGGGGAAAGTTTTTGCCTGGAACTTTTTTCAACAAAAAATGCAGATCCAGTGACACCAAAATGTTTCATGAATTGGTGGCAATTTCATCAAGTTGTTTTGGTCAGAAAAAATCCCACCATCCAAAAAAAAAACCCTGAAAAAACGGAACCATTTCATTCTGCCATTTCTTGAAGGAGAGGTTCTGATATTTCAGTTTCAAAGGACGTCTCCTTTCAAAACTGGCCATTAACTGTATTTAAAAAACAATCAAGATGCTTTTAAAAGGTCAACGTCCAAATAAAATATGTTGATTTATTTTAAACAGAACATGTCATTCAACCCAAAATTCTTCCCCGCGCCCCCCCCCCCCTCCAGATTTTTCGGAATTGCCAGTGAATCAAATAATCCAGTATTCACCCAGCTCTGCAAAGGGTAAAGGAAGAGGAAGAATGGGAAAGGGGTATTATAATACAAATATTTCATAATAATTATAATCATACAGTCTAGGAGCCCTTCTCATGGCCCAGGACCATGTTGTGCCAGGTGCGGTACAAAATGACGTTTCCCTGCCCCAGGGTCGTACAATCTGAGCAGGAGAGGGGAGCCTGATCTTTACGATCTCCCTATGAACTGCTGGTAGATGGGATATCCCAGGAGCATTCTGCAGCTTCAGCCCCATGTCATGCACTGCACCACTGCCGGCTGCTCCCTAAGCCTGGTGGCCGTGGGTTCAGGATTAGCTTGGCAACATCCAAGGGCCTGACGAAAACGTGCCGGGAAACTGTACTGACCTTTCCGACATATGCAAGCCGGTAAATACCAGCCCGACTCTAGAAAATTAAACAAGCCTCCGCCAGCACTGCAGTCTCTATTACCCCAAAGTCCTGGAGGTGGCTACCCAGCCCCAGCTTTGCCTCCGCTAGGACCCTGGAGTTTCCACAGTGCTGCCGAGTCACCGAGCCGACGCTACAGTCGCTGTTGCCCTGCTTTCCCTGCGGCCCCACCCGGGGGCTGTGCCCTCCGCCTGTCAATCCCCCTGCTTAGAGCCTGTACCACTCTGCAAGCCCTCAGTGGGGCTGTCCAGAGCCAATGCTGTGTTACCACAAGGTACCCAGGGCTGTTGCCAGCCCACAGCTCTGCATCATAGAATCATAGAATCATAGAATATCAGGGTTGGAAGGGACCTCAGGAGGTATCTAGTCCCACCCCCTGCTCAAAGCAGGACCTAATCCCAACTAAATCATCCCAGCCAGGGCTTTGTCAAGCCTGACCTTAAAAACCTCTAAGGAAGGAGATTCCACCACCTCCCTAGGGAACCCATTCCAGTGCTTCACCACCCTCCTAGTGAAAAAGCATTTCCTAAGATCCAATCTAAACCTTCCCCACTGCAACTTGAGACCATTACTCCTTGTTCTGTCATCTGGTACCACTGAGAACAGTCTAGATCCATCCTCTTTGGAACCCCCTTTCAGGTAGTTGAAAGCAGCTATCAAATCCCCCCTCATTCTTCTCTTCTGCAGACTAAACAATCCCAGTTCCCTCAGCCTCTCCTCATAACTCATGTGCTCCAGCCCCCTAATCATTTTTGTTGCCCTCCGCTGGACTCTTTCCAATTTTTCCACATCCTTCTTGTAGTGTGGGGCCCAAAACTGGACACAGTACTCCAGGTGAGGCCTCACCAATGTCGAATAGAGGGGAACGATCACGTCCCTCGATCTGCTGGCAATGCCCCTACTTATACAGCCCAAAATGCCGTTAGCCTTCTTGGCAACAAGGGCACACTGTTGACTCATATCCAGCTTCTCGTCCACCGTAACCCCTAGGTCCTTTTCTGCAGAACTGCTGCCTAGCCACTCGGTCCCTAGTCTGTAACAGTGCATGGGATTCTTCCGTCCTAAGTGCAGGACTCTGCACTTGTCCTTGTTGAACCTCATCAGGTTTCTTTTGGCCCAATCCTCTAATTTGTCTAGGTCCCTCTGTATCCTATCCCTACCCTCCAGCGTATCTACCACTCCTCCCAGTTTAGTGTCATCTGCAAATTTGCTGAGAGTGCAGTCCACGCCATCCTCCAGATCATTAATGAAGATATTGAACAAAACCGGCCCCAGGACCGACCCTTGGGGCACTCCACTTGAAACCGGCTGCCAACTAGACATGGAGCCGTTGATCACTACCCGTTGAGCCCGACGATCTAGCCAGCTTTCTATCCACCTTATAGTCCATTCATCCAGCCCATACTTCTTTAACTTGCCGGCAAGAATACTGTGGGAGACCGTATCAAAAGCTTTGCTAAAGTCAAGGAATAACACATCCACTGCTTTCCCCTCATCCACAGACCCAGTTATCTCCTCATAGAAGGCAATTAGGTTAGTCAGGCATGACTTGCCCTTGGTGAATCCATGCTGACTGTTCCTGATCACTTTCCTCTCCTCTAAGTGCTTCAGAATTGATTCCTTGAGGACCTGCTCCATGATTTTTCCAGGGACTGAGGTGAGGCTGACTGGCCTGTAGTTCCCCAGATCCTCCTTCTTCCCTTTTTTAAAGATGGGCACTACATTAGCCTTCTTCCAGTCATCCGGGACCTCCCCCGAAAGCATCCTACTATTCCAGTGAGTTTGGGGGCCACGGCACAGCATCACCTCCATGGCCTTTATCTCCCTTAGGCCCCAGGGGCTTCTGCCTAGCACCACATTCTGTCCTGCCCTGAAGTCCCCGGTGCTGTGTTCTCTTACCGTGGGCTGCTCCCTGGAACCACCACTGTATTGGCCTCCTCTCCTCCACAACGGGGACACCTAGCACCCCACAGACCTGTGCTCTGCATTACACAAGGGGTCTACAGCCCAGCCTGGCTTCCTAGCACCTTGGGATCCAGCTGTTGTAGCAGTTGATCACTGTGCTCCCAGAGAGGATGGATTTGTCCCAAATTGATGAGAGGAACCAGTTCAGACGAAACAGCCTCAAACCCCAGGTTTTTGGTGAGGTCTGAAAAAGTCTGGGTTGTTTTTCCCCCTTCCAGCTATTTTCATGGTGGTTTCTACCCCTCATGGTTCCAGGCGGGCGCAGAACTATCTCTGGCGTGACTGATCTTGCAGTATTCAGGGCACGACCAGGAGCAGGAAGTACGGTACCGCTGATGCAAAAGCCCCACGTGTGAGCAATGGGGAAGCAGGAGCCTACAGAAATGCCCCTGACTGGAAGTACAGGATCCTTCTTTTTATACGAAACCCATTAGCCGCCCTGCCCAGCTGCCAGCACACAAACTCCCAGGGAAACCCCCTGCCACCTCACCTCCTTCCAGCACCTCTGCCATGGTTAAGGTGACCAGATGTCCCGATTTTATAGTGATAGTCCCGATTTTGGGGGCTTTTTCTTATATAGGCACCTATTACCCCCCACCCTTTGTCCCGATTTTTCACACTTGCTGTCTGGTCACTCTAGCCATGGTGTTGCTCTTCATCTGGTTGATGTCCTAGCTCTGGCCCTGTCTGATGCAGCATTGAGGTGCCTGGCTCCCTCTTCAGCTCGGCCTCCATGCTGCTCCCCCCGTCGCGTCCAGTGCTGGGACACACGAGCGCCGAGCGGTGCAGCCGCAGGAGCAGCAGGAGCGCTTGGGAGTCTGTGGCTTTGCTGTTACTGTGCGTGCGTAGCGTCAACAGGGAAGTCTATACCACGTCCAGCTGTGTCTGACTTGAAGGGAGAGCGCTGGAGGGGACCGGGGAAGAGGCTGGCCTCTCGATTATCCGGCCTCCCGATTAGCCGATTAAAATCGGTGTTCCCCATGCTATTTGGATCAACGGGAGTACGCCGTGCGGCACGTGACACAAATTCCGTTCCATGATTGTGTGGATCACGGTAGCACATGGAGGTCCCAACTGAAATGGGAGCCCTGTTGTGCTAGGCACTGTACAGACACATAGTGAGAGACAGTCCCTGCCCCACAGAGCTTCCAGTCGAAACAGACAGGATGGACAAAGGCTGGGAGAGGAAACAGGTACTTTTGCATATGTTACAGATCACCTCCCTGGCCTCTAAGTGACTGTAAGAATGTAAGAATCCTGATGTCAAAGGTGACTGAAGCAATTAGTCTCACTCTCACTGAAAGGCACTTGGGCTTGGGCTCCTAAATCACTTAGGCCCAGCTCCTCAAAGGTTCATTGCGACCAGTGGGAGTTAGGTGCCTAAATACCTTTGAGGAGCTGGGCCTTTGGCACGTAACTGCAGTGACTTGCCCAAGTTCACACACAGCAGGACAGCAGCAAGCCTGGGCTAGACGCCAGGTAACCTGACCGCCCTAGCCACTAGCCCGCACTGCCGCTCCGTAACGGCATTGTCGCATGTTGCTGTTCTATTGCACTGGTGCTGGATTATGCCTTATTGATGGGCATCTCCCTGGCTCCGCTGCTCGCTCGCTGATGACTAGGCATGTGTGCTCATTTGTATGCTGCACAGCTGCTGGTCCATGAGCAATCTGGAATGATGGCTTCCCACACAGCATCACTTCTGACCTTCCAGGCTGTGACACCTGAAACTGAATGGCAACCAAGCCGGCTGTTTTATTTAACGCTGGCTAATGCTGAACAAGGCCTGACGCATAACCAGAGAGTGTGTCCCATTCACCCTTTGCCTGCTTGCACCAGTGACCAGCTATCTGGTCTCATCTGCTCTTGCCAGGCAAGGCAGAGAAGCTGGATGCAGGATACGGGTCACTCAGAGAGACAGGTAAAGTCACAGCTCTGCAATTGGACATTCCGATGCATGAAAAGGGTCATCGGTTCAGGACATGAGACAAATTCAAAGGCCAGAAAAGATCCTTGCGATCATCTAGGCCACAGAACTGCCCCCAAATAATCCCTAGAGCAGGAAAACACCCACTCTTGTTCGAAAAACGGTCAGTGACGGACATCCCAGGGAAAGCCCAGCTCAGCTCTATGCCCGAGATCTCTGCTGTCAATTAAATTTCCTCCCCCAGTTTGTGTGGGAAAGATGGAGAGAACATGCCAGCTGCGGCCGTGCACTCAGAGCAGAGCTGGCGCGTGTTTTTAAAGCACCAATAACTCCCTTCCTGCTGAAGGAGTGATGGGATCTCCCTTACTCCCGCGTGCATCCGTAATGAGAGAGCAGCGCAGATGGTTGCCAGCGACTTAGTTTGAAGTACAGTAACGTGCCCATTAAAATCACCTCAGTTGCTGACGAGTTACCACTAGATCCCATGCGGCGAGCATCTGTTACGGGAGCCTTGTTCCAGTGGAAAGGCTGCATAAGAATGTGACGGTACCTCCCATAAGGCTTTGTGGGAATATGACATAACTGGAATATGTTTTGTGCTGCCTGTGCCAGGTACATATCTCTGTAAAGGTTATGGTCTACTATATCTATTCATCCCTTTTGTACACATATATCATTTTGTACTTGAGGTTAAGAATATGGATTGTATACTTGCTTGATCTCTAGGTAAGGTTTGTGAGGCATTTGGTCAGCCTCTTTAGGAAGGAATTCACTAGGTTAAGTACCCGATCGGGGAACAATGCATCTTGGAATGCTCCAATCCACATAAGAAGTCTTCCTGGAGACATGCAAGATACCATGTGGGTAATGGCTGCTACCTGCAAATACTGAGTCATGCATGGGCATGTGACCTGCCCATGTGATTCCGAATCTCCATTTTGTAACTGGATTCTACAGAGGGTGAGGAGGGGGTCCCCACCCACAAGAGACAGTCTATTTAAACCCGTGGGAGACCCCTCCATTTTGTCTTCAGCTGGCTAAAGAAGAAGCCTCTCCACCCCCCCAGGATACTTGAAGGAAACTGAAACAAGGACAGTAACTACAGGGGGTGTGAGTAACTGCTGGACCCAGGCTAAAAGAGGATTAGCCTGTAAAAGGGAACATTTTGGAACTGGTGAGGATCTTATCTGTATTTAGTGCAATTAGACATAGATTTGCGTATTTTATTTTATTTTGCTGGGTAACTTACTTTGTTCTGTCTGTTACTACTTGGAATCACTTAAATCCTACTTTCTGTATTTAATAAAATCACTTTCTACTTATTAATTAACTCAGAGTATGTATTAATACCTGGGGGAGCAAACAGCTGTGCATATCTCTCTATCAGTGTTATAGAGGGCGAACAATTTATGAGTTTACCCTGTATAAGCTTTATACAGGGTAAAACGGATTTATTTGGGTTTAGACCCCATTGGGAATTGGGCATCTGAGTGCTAAGGGCAAGCAGACTTCTGTGAGCTGTTTTCAGGTAAACCTGCAGCTTTGGGACAGGTGATTCAGACCCTGGGTCTGTGTCTGGAGCAGACGGGTGTGTCTGTCTTCAGCAAGACAGGGTGCTGGAGCCACCGAGCTGGCAGGGAGAACAGGAACAGAGGTAGCCTTTGCACATCAGTCGGCAGCTCCCAAGGGGGTTTCTGTGATCCAACCCGTCACAAAGAAGCTCTGTGGGGCCAGCCTACCCAGAGTCATGGACCCAAACCTGCAGCCCGGTAACTCTTGCTGGTGGAAGTTTGCCCTCCAGGCATCCTGCAAATGATACACGGATCCCACTCCCCTCTTCACTGAGGGCAGCATGGATTGGCCAGCCCAAACCCTCCTGGCCAGCTGCTCTGTCTGACAGCTCTCCGTGTCTGCTCTCCGTGGACCAAGCTGCCTAGCAGAGCATCCGCAGTGCTGCTGCTAGAGTTAATCCTCCCATCAAGGTGCAAGAGGCGAAGGAGAAGGTACACACTGAGGCGTGTTGTCCAGTCTTGTCTACACTGGCAATTTACGGCGCTGCAACTTTCTCGCTCATGCTGTCTGTGCCGAGGTGCTCGCAGGTAGAGCTGCGTGAGATTTGTCAGCAAATAGAACATTAGTCAAAAAATGCATTTGGGGGAGGAGGGGTGCTCTGTCAAATTTGACCCGAATTTGTGACTAGTTTCAAACAGTTTTGGCTGGGGGAAAATCCCCAATTTTTGGAAAAAGTCAAAACGTTTCATTTGCACCATTTTGAAATGTTTCATTTGGGGCTTTTGCGTTTTGCAATGGCATTTTTTTTGCAGATCAACCCAGCACTCTTAATTGGTCTAGCATGGGGTGACAGTGGGGACGGGGTCTGCTCAGCGATCTGTCACCAGAAAAGGATTAGCGAATCTCCCCAACATCAATGGGGAGACGCTCAATCTTATTTGCATATTTAAAGAGGCATGAAGCCAAAAGTGTTCATGGTCCCCTTTTGCTCTCCGAAGGGTGCATGCAGCATTTGCCTATAAAAAAAAATATTCCATAGAGTTCAAGAGACCGTCAAGGCTAGAGAGGAAGATGTTGCAATAATCGAGATGAACGATGAGCTGAGTGTTTTAGCTGTGCGGATGGATAGGAAAGGTTGCTCTCCTCCAGTCAGATCTGCATGAGACCGCTCTCCTACTCATCGGGCATGGGAGCCGTATTTTGACAGCTGGATTTCCTTGTCAGCAGACCTCCTCCAATGAGCCATCTGAGCCAGAATGAAAATCTGGCGGTTGCTGCACTGCTAGGCTTGGGTAGTAAAAGATCATTTTAACACTCTCCCCATATTCGTGGCAAGTCTGGCCTCTCCCTCTGTGAAAAGCTCATCACAAGTGCCTGCCTTTGGTATGTGCAGAAGACAGTGTCCCACAGCTCACAAGCTCCACCGATTCCTCGCCATCTCCTTTGACTGCACAAGCTGGATATGGAAACCAGCTGCTCTTAACTAGGGCTCGGCTTGATTCAGCGCAGGTACTTCAAGCTGGGTCTCCCACATCCCAGCGGGCATAGGCGCCGACTCCGTGGGTGCTCCAGGGTACTCAGAATTGGTGGGTACTCAGCACCCACCGGCAGCTCCCCGTGGCACCACCCCCCCTGCTCCAGCTCACTTCCGCCTCCTCCGTGAGTGCGACGCCGCGTCCTGCTTCTCCCCCCTCCCTCCCAGCGCTTGCGCCACGAAACAGCTGATTTGCAGGGCAGGGAGGGAGAGGGAGGAGGGGGAACGTGGCGTNGGTATGTGCAGAAGACAGTGTCCCACAGCTCACAAGCTCCACCGATTCCTCGCCATCTCCTCTGCCTGCACAAGCTGGATATGGAAACCAGCTGCTCTTAACTAGGGCTCAGCTTGATTCAGCGCAGGTACTTCAAGCTGGGTCTCCCACATCCCAGCGGGCATCGGCGCCGACTCCGTGGGTGCTCCAGGGTACTCAGAATTGGTGGGTACTCAGCACCCACCGGCAGCTCCCCGTGGCACCCTCCCCCCTGCTCCAGCTCACCTCCGCCTCCTCCATGAGTGCGACGCCGCGTCCTGCTTCTCCCCCCTCCCTCCCAGCGCTTGCGCCACGAAACAGCTGATTTGCAGGGCAGGGAGGGGGGAGGAGGGGGAACGTGGCGCGCTGGGGGAAGAGGCGGGGCCGGGGCAGGGATTTGGGGAAGGGATCCAATAGGGGCAGGGAGGGGGCGGAGTTAGGGCAGGGATGGGGTGGAGTTGGGGTGGGGCCAGGGACGGGGAAAGAGGCAGGAGGCGCGGGCACCCACCGGCGCCGGAGAAAGTTGGCGCCTATGCCAGCGGGGTACCCTAACTCTTAACAAAACGTCACTTTCATTTCACCAGCTCACTAACAGCCGCTGTCCAATTAGCACATCCCAAAAGATGAGCCAGATCTGGGCCTAATTACCCAGTATAAACCCACTGAATTTCAGCGACCTTCCACCTCTGTAAATAAGTTTCTGATGGGCATTTAATTACTCTGCAATATTGACCTCGTGAAAGCTTCAGGAAGGGTTTCCTCTCCCCGCCTCACCCTTATTTTTGAAGAAACTTAAAGGAGTTTCATTGCCATATTGCTTGGCACAATGGTGTTAAAAGTCCATAGGGGCAGAACCACTTCTCTCCAGGGTCAGCTGTATGCCAAAAGGAAGCGCTGATGAACAATGAATGACACCTCTCGATCCACTACTAGAGGCAGCCCATGGAAGGACTTCAGCCGGTGGGGAATTGAGAAGTAGATGAAAAATACGTCTTGGTATTTTCCCTCACTTTGAACCCACTGGCAGATCAACGGCTTGAAAGCTTGACTCCGACTCAAGCATTATTAGCAGAGCTGGTCAGAAATGTGCTAATGGAATGTTTTTTCCCCCACTGGAAAATGCTGATTCATCGAAGCTGAAACGTTGATTTTGACAAAACTTCCGCGGAAACCAGTTTCTGATGGAAACCTCCCGGGCTTCCTGCCAGCTTATCTACTCCCCTGCCTCCTCAGCAGCCAGCCTGCAGTGCCTGGAAAACACAGTCAATGCCAGAAACACCAAAACTACGCTGATGCCGGAAACGTTCTGATGTTTCCAAAACACAACGAAACAGGCTCCCCATTCCTGAAAAAAAAATCAAGGATTTACACAGTCATCCCAATTCAGGATGAAATTAAAAAAAAAAACTTAAAATTTTTGCCTGAGAGTCCCCTTCCTGGCCAGCTCTTGGGTCCCTGCACTGCAGACTCTGAAATGGAACATCTGAAATGGATGCATCTGAAGAAGTGGGTTTTTTACCCACAAAAGCTTATGCCCAAATAAATCTGTTAGTCTTTAAGGTGCCACCGGACTCCTCGTTGTTTTTGTGGATACAGACTAACCCGGCTACGCCTCTGATACCTGAAATGGAACAGGCTTCTGGCAGATTCCAGGGCTGCTCGGTGCCTTGCCACTGAGAACTCCCAAAGCACATTGCGATTCGGCGACGGGGAAAGCAGAGGGCGACGCTGGATGCCGGGGCCGAGGGGGTAGAGACACTTCAAGAGTTTTATTCCCCTCAAACATGAGAACTCAATTCCAAAGCACAGCTGCAGAATCAAATGAAAGTCCGTCCCAGGGGCAGGAGCTGGGCTCAGGATGGCTGCGGGGCATTTGTTAATTCTGTAAGGTTTCCCCGTTGTGCCACTTCCCGCGTCAGCCTCCATTCAGCCCAGCGTGAGCGACTGCACTGCCAGCGTCGCCTCTGATGAGAACATCTGCTCCGTGGGCTGGCGGGTACCATTGGTGGGAGACTGAGTGTTTCCTGTCTGATTCCACCTGGGGAAAGTCCCGGGAACTCATTACTTTGGCTCTCAAGGCATATGGCTTGGCTTTGGTATTGCGATCCGCCACTAAGCGGTACTCAGCTTGGGACCGGCTGTTACTGGCTCTAAAGTATCTGCTGCCCTAGACAGCCTGGGAAATGTTCTTCACTTAGTCACTGACGTGTTTGCTGCCTGGAAGGTTCTGTCTACACTGCAGTCAGAGGTGTGACTGAAGCACTGGCTGCTATCCCCGTGCTAGCTTTCACCAGTACAAGCCTGCCTGGAACGCTGGCTAATTTCTCAGGCTGCTGGTCCATACTACCCCATTGACACTGCTGTTTTCAGCCGTGCCAGCTAGATCAAAGCTAAGTCAGGTATGTCAACCACCACCCCCGACTGCAGGGTAAACATACCCTGACTCAAAGCCTCCAGAGTCCACCTTCTTCTCAGTTGCCTGGGTGACTCCGATGGTGATCGTGGAGCTGAAAGCAGAATCTGGCCCAACGTCAGGCTGCCCATGGCATTAGAAACATCAACAGCTGCGATGAGCTGTTGACCAACAGCTGTGACCACGCGGGCCTCTGTCCCTGTTTTCTCTCTTGCCCGTGGCAGTGTGCTCATGAAGAGAACCATGAACGTCCTGGGGCCAGAAGCCAAGAAAGGAAGCAGCATGTCCAGTTGATGCCACTTAACGAGGCATCAGGAAATGTACGTCCTCTTCCTAGCTTTGCCGCTGGATGACCGAGGGGAAGTCATTGCCCCGCTCCATGCCTCGGTTTCCCCATCTGTAAAATGAGGATAATGGCATTTTAACTTCTTTTGCAGAGCGCTTTGGAATGTATAAATAAAAACACTACATGGGGTTGGTCAAAAGCTACTTGAAATCAATGGATCATAAGCCCTTCAAGCTAGGGATGGTCTGTTACTAAGTGTATTTACAGTGCTTTGCACAGCAAGGCCCTGATTTTGTTAGGGCCTACTATAATACCAGTAATATTCCTGCCCTTCTCCCTTTCATTCCGTCCTTCTAGTTTTGGCTGACAGTTGAAGTTAGACAAATTCAGACTGGAAAGAAGGCGTAAATTTTAAGGGTGAGGGTAATTAACCATCGGGACAACTTACCCAGGGTACACAACGTGACCCAGGGTCACGGTGGATTCTCCGTCATTGAGCAAAACCTCCAACCCTGATTTTAAAATTGTCAAAGATCTGCTCTAGGAATTCCCTTGGGGCAGTTCCCGGGCGTGTGTAGTCCAGGCGCTCAGCCTAGGTGATCACAATGGTCCCTTCTGGCTTTGGAATCTATGAATCTTTCGCTCTCTTTTACCCTCCCACTTAAAAGTAAAAGGTCACAGTCAGAATTGTGTCCCCAGTAGCTGACACATCCCTACCCCGAACGGTGCTGTTCCATTCATGTAACTCTGCGCTACCCAGGCATGACCAGCCTGGCAGCTACAAGGGAGGGGAAATAAATAAATAACTTTCCCAAAGTCAACAGAACACACAGGCCCTTTCCTTGCAAGCAGGTTATTTTCTTTGATCTTTCCCCCCCACAGGTAACAGGCTAGGGGCCATATTTCAAACCGTATCTAATTCGAAACACAGAGATGAAGGGGCGCGGGATGAAAGGAAAGCATTAATCTCGCTCGCTCCTGCAGCGCCGCAATAAATTTCATCTCCGAATTGCTTTTGCTCTCGGCCGGAGGTTGGCATTTTCTGCGAGCGAGACACGCAGAACGAGGGAGTGTGAAAATGTGACATTGTACGGGAACGGCTGAGTCCAAGACCCACCATCACAGGGCATGTGCATCAGCCGGGTATGGCACTGCTGATCTGCGTCCGCTAGGCAAAGTCACGTCCGCCTTTGCAACTGACTTGTGCTTCAAAGCCCGGTGGAGTCTTCCTATTGATTTCAATGAGCTTTGGATCAGGTCCTAAATGAACTGAGACTGGGAGCCAATCTACCCTGTGGCCTGGCTTGCACTGTGGGCACCTCCTTACTCCCTTGGGCCACCTCCCCAGCTCATGGGTTGCAGTGTGGCTAAGGGAGCAGGCACCACGGAGCTGCTACAGGAGGATGGGTGGGAGAGGGCAGAGCCCGGGATCCTCGCCCACAATGCAGGATAGTGTCGTATTGGGGGCAATAGGCTGCATTCGGGTACAAACTTGGGGGGTAGGGCACGTCCCTTGTTGAGTCACAGTCTGGCCCCCAGGCTGCTCCAGAGACCGTTTCAATGCCTGCTGTAGCCCCTGGCAAAGCCAGGATGGTGCCCACGGGAAACAAATGCAATCGAAGGATCCCAGCCTCTTTCATCCCTAACCCCACACCTGGCCCGCTTGCCATTCTGATCAGCAGAAAGCAGACAGTCGCAGCAGTACACTCAGAGGAACACAGCTCATTCCTAAACCCCCAGGCCCTGCAGCCCCTAGGAACTGCAGGGATTTCGACAAAGCTCATTTCACATTGACCCTCAAAGGGCCACCAACCAGGGAAGATCTTCAGTAGCTGCTGGAGACAGACGGGCTAGCTCAGATCAGAGCAGGACCTCTCCCAATAAACGTCTGCCCCCAAACTCGAGCCGAGGCTTCGCGGATGTTTGAAAAGACTCGTTTCGCTTTGCATTCTTGTGAGCGACTGGTTCAACCAAGGACGCAGAGCAAGAATTGCCATCGATTGTTCTCATGATGTTTCCAGCCGGAGGAGAAGCAGAACGTCCCGAGAAGCCTTACAGGAGAGCCTTTCATTGAGAAATCTGTAGGCCCAGCTTTGGAGACATGGGGCTCCTGCATCACTAAAGTCAATGGGAGTTTGCCATTCATTTCAAATGGATCCAGCCCCAGAGGCTCAATTGAGCTTAAAACATCTCTAGAATCTGGAGGGCTTATCCCAACCAAACACAAGCAGCAATCATAGAACGTCAGGAGGTCATCTAGTCTAACCCCCTGCTCAAAGCAGGACCAATCCCTAGACAGCTTTTTGCCCCAGATCCCTAAATTGCCCCCTCAAGGATTAAACTCACAACCCTGGGTTTAGCAGGCCAATGCTCAAACCACTGAGCTATCCAGGGGGCTCAGATGCCCACAGAAGTCATTAAGATTGCAGAGTGTAAATCTGAGCAGGATCTGTCCCCTCCGAAGTTGTTATTATTTATTTGTATTGCCAAAGCCCTTAGAGGCCCCAGAAGGGATCAGGGCCCCCATTGTGCTAGGTGCTGTACATACATGTGGTGAGATAGTCCCTGCCCTAAGGAGCTTCCTGTTGAAATAGACAAGAGAGGCAGAGGATGGGAAGGGGAAAGAGGACCAGCTGGGAGACCTGTCCAAGGGTGAAGTTTATTGACAACCCTGGGTTACAGCCCTGGGCTGGATTTGAACCCTGGATTTGGTGGTCTAGGGCTCAGAGTGCCATAATAAGCCCCCCTGGGAGATTCCACATGAGGTCGCCTTTTTTTCTAGTGGGAAAAAATGTCACCATCTGCAATCATGTGATGTAAACACACGATGGGTGTGAATGGCACTGGAATGACAGGGTCAGGGGGCTCAGACTTGTATATCCAATATTTCCCAGCTTGTAGGTTTAATGTTGCTTTTCATTTTATTATTGATTTTTTTAAATTTTACAAGGCATGTTTCATTAAATTTGAATTATGGGAACCCAGGAGAAGAAATATCCCATTAAAATTACAATGAAAACATCTTATGAAAGGGCTACCAATTGCCATTTCTGCTCCACTAGGCGAGGAAGCAACAAAAGGAGAGAAGAATGTTGCTACTTATTAGGGGTGACATGAGTTGGATTTGGGGTCCATATGCCCCTCATTCTTGGCATAGGGATCCTTTTGGCTGGGGAGGGCTATGTGAGCAAAACCAATTGAAAATGCTTCATTTAGAGACCTTTCAACCTTTGGAATGTTGCCACAGAAATATAGGATCATTACACTAAATTCATACTTGGGTTATCTTCATTCAAGTCAACTGAATAATACCAAATTAGCCAGTGGAACTCATTGCCACAAGATGCTCCTAAGACGAAGAGCTTGGCAGGTTTCAACTAAGGACTGGACTTTTGTACAGGCAGTGAGAGCAGCAGTAAGGATTTATTTTAAAAAAGTTTGGAAAGGATCTAACCTCCCATACATCAGGACATGAACCCACCTCTAACTGATGGGGGTCAGAAAGTAAATCCCCTAAGGACATATTATTCCATAACCATCGACTGTGGGAGGCTTTGCACCTTTTTCTGAAGCATCTTGTGCTGACCACAGTAGGAGACAGGACACTGGAGTAGATGGGCCACCCATCTAATCTGATCTGATGGTTTTGCTGTACTCCTATTTTCATTGCTTTGTCCCCATTGCAGCAATGTTGTTTTCAACTGAGTGAAAAAATGGCTTAGAAATAAATGAAAAAAACCCAAGCCCGCTCATTTATCACTATTTGTAGCTAAAAACTCAGATCTATTCTCTGATCCTATGGCTTCATGATTCCTGCCACTGTCCTATGATCTCTCTCACCTTCTAAGAAAACAGAACAGAAACCTTCCTGTGCATTTCAGCAGTGTCACAAATGTGTCTGTGGAAGAAAATTTTTGCCTGGGAAGGATTAAAGGCCAGTTCTGCTGAAATGAAATAGATTTGGAGACTACGTGTCATTTAGACACATACAAAAGAAACTAATAAAGTTAATCCACTAAACTGGAAAGCTGTGATAAAGCAGCCCTGCAGGGTATGTATAAAAGAAGCTGGGGAGGAGGCGGCAAACAGACAGGGAATGGAGGGGAGGAATAAAAGGAAGAATGAGCAACAGCATAAAAGAGAGAGGAGCGATAAAGGTGATATTTATTTATGACAAGGCAAAAGCAAATGAAAAGAGATTAGAATGAAAGATGGGCCCCAAACAACCAAAAATGGGCAATTCTGAGACACGTTGCGGCTGGGACTGGCTTGTCTATGCAGCCAGGACAGCAGAATATGTTGCTTCACAGTCCCAGGTGAGAGACCGAGAGAGAGTGTAAGTGACAGGCAGGGATGGAGGAGGAACGGATGGTTTAGGAAGTTTTGATGATGAGATAGAGCATATTTCACTTCTAGGTCACTGGTACCAATCTTATCCAGCTTGGTAATGGCCAAAAGTCATGGTCATTCTAATAATCACCTGTCTATGTCTGATGAGTTGAGGGTCTCAGTTCAGTTCTTCAGGGGAGGCATTCACATAATGTCTGGCAATAACCTCCAATTTTATTAAGAGTCTGAACAGAGGAATGGAATGGCCAGACCCAGAACTAACGCTCTGATCCAACAAAACATCCGTGGAATTTCTAAATATTACAGAGGACTATTTCCTAACTCAAAAGGTGTTGCATCCAACACGTGGGAATTCTATAGTAGACCTCGTCTTCACAGATAAAGGGGAACTGATCACAGAACTAAAAAATTATGGGAACTCAGATACATATGATCATGACTTGATCACATCTATAATGTGCAAATCCAATAAAGTCCAGACCAGTGAGATATATCATATGCTTGGTGCTTTAAAAGGGCCAGTTTCACAATGCCAAAAACAATTATGAGCCAGATCAGCTGTGAGGAAGAATTTAATCAGAAAAATGTGACTGATAATTGAGAATTATGAACCCTTTACTAGATGCCCCAAAAGCCACAATCAAGGAAGAAGGCTGTATTGGTTAAAAAATGCTGGTTTAGAGAAGAGAAAACAGCTACCAAAATATAATATATAACAAATGAAAGAAAGGGGATGATGAATCAGAAGCAAAGAATTGTAGAAAATTGACAAGGGAAGCAAAGGGACACAAGGAGAAATCTATGGCCAGCAGAGTTAAGAGCAAGGAGTCTTTAAAGTATATTAGGACTACATGATCTGTTTTCCCCCAAATACAGAATAGAAATATTTAATGTTCCTATCATATGATAACACACACTTACCATTCCACTTGTATCTCAGGAGGCAGTTAAACAACAGCAACTCAAGTCAGACATTTTTTAAATCAGCAGGTCCAGCTAACTTGCCTACAATAATTTTTTTTAAAGCTGTCTGAGGAGCTTGCTGGAGCATCGATACTGATTTTCAATAAGTTTTGGAACACTGAGGAAGTTCCAGAAGACTTGAAGAATGCTAATGTGCCAATATTAAAAAAGGCTAAATGGGATGATCTGGATAATTATAGTCCTGTCAGCCTGACATCAGTCTTGGGCAAGATAATGGAGTGGCTGATATGGGACTCGATTAGTGAAGAATTAGAGGTTAATATAATTAATGTCAATCAACATGAGCTTATGGAAAATGGATCCTGTCAAACTACCCTGATATATTTGTTGATGAGATGACAAGTTTGGTTGATAAAGCTAACATTATTGATGTAATATACTTAGACTTCTGGAAGGTGTTTGTCTTGATACTGCATGACATTTTGATTAAAAAACTAGAAAGATATAAAATTAACATGGCACACATTAAATGGACTAAAAGCTGGCTAACTGATAGGTCTAAAAATATAATTGTAAATGGGGAATCATCATTGATTGGTTCTTGGCACTACGGTATTAACCATTTTTATTAATAAACTGGACGACAACATAACCGGTAACCTTTGTAGCTGACATAAAAAATTGGGGGAGTGGTAAATAATGAAGAGGACAGGTCACTGATACAGAGCGATCTGGATCAGTTGGGAAGCAGGGCACAAGTAACCAATGTATTTTAATAAGGCTAAATGTAAACGTATACATCAAGAACAAAGTATGTGGGCCGTACTTAGGGGATCAGGGACTCTATCCTAGGAAACATTGACTCTGAACAAGATGTCGGGGTTGTGGTGAATAATCAGCTGGACATGAGCTCCCAATATGACCCTGGGGCCAAAAGAGCTCTTTTACCTCTGTATTTGACACTGGTGCGACTGCCACTGGAATCCTGTGTCCAGTTCTGGTGCCAACAATTCAACCAATAAATTGGAGAGGGGTCAGAGAAAAGCCATGAGCATGATTAAAGGGTTAGAAAACCTGCCTTCTAGTGAGAGATTTTTGGAGGAACTCAGCACCTACGTAAGCATCTGCATAAGGGACAGATTTTCAGGCATGCTCAGCACCCGGCAGCTCCCGTTATGACACTTTGGGTGTACATTGGGTGCTGATCCCTTGTGATAGTGCAGCCCTATGTACTGGAAGATTTGGTTCTTGAATCTAACTCCAGGTGTAGGTGCCTAGCCCTTGGCCACTGGGCCTGCTGCTTTTTTGAACATTCGCACTCCGCCGCACACACACACACTTAGACGCTAAGGTAAAAATGTTCCAGTGAGACTCTGTGGATTTGTAAAACAAAAACACACCAGGGCCCTTGCAATTTTTCAGGTTCGCAATGAAACTGCCTTTGTTCCTTCACTAATCAATATAAAATAAAATACAGCAGCAGGTTATAGGCAATAGGGGAATACACTTGTGTAACTCCCATTACTGTTTATTGCATGCCTTTCATTTCCCCATGTTGTTGGGAAGGAGGCGTTATCTTGCTTAATATATACATACGCTAAGATGAATGGAACACGGAGAGATGGTGCTGCATTTTGCCTGGCTAATGTGCAGGGTCCTGGTTCCCTAGGTAGGTACATACCAATTGAAACTATATCGCTTGGAAAACAATCTGGGTCAGATCCCCAGCTGGTGCATATTGCAATTGCTACAATGAAGCCAAGGAGGCCATATGTCCATCTGGAGCACACTGAACAAGCTCAACTGAAGTCAGTGAAGTCAAGATTCCCAGCGCAGTGTGACAAGAGCCCTAGCAGCATAGCCATAGTCACAGCAGACAGGCCAATTTACACCAGCTGAGGAGCTGGCACTTCAAGCATATAGGGGTGCCTCTCATCTCATTTGCATTTCATAACAGCAATAGTTATCTTGCTGCAGAATACTTCCTAGGTTTTACAACCAGAGGACCTTCTTCAGCATCTTGGGTCATCAGCTCCTTCCTGTGCGGAATGCCTCACCCATTAGCGATTATATTCTCTCGCTCTCAAACTGACATGTTTCCATATCTGAAAGCGCGGGATCCTGAAAATGTTGAGTCATAAGCCAAAATGCCCCATGGGGTGTGTATGAGAGGCAAACTGACTGAGAATGTTCCACCATGCGCATGGTCCCATTGTGCCAGGGAGCTTATATGGTAGAAGCACCATTGGGTTTCAGCACCATGGACAGAGGACATTGGGTAGATTTCCTGGATGATGAGATTCATCACCCCCATATGACAGCACACAGGAGCTAAGCAGGCCATGGGGCTCATGCCACCATGAGCAGCAATCAGGCCTCTGGGTCCCTCCTCCATGATGCAGGACTGAGGGGAAATCTGTCTGTAAACTTCCTGATTCTTTTCTGTGGGAGAACACAGTGACAGGAGTTTACAATGGAAGAAATATTCAGATTTCACCGAAAGAGAGGCAACCATTGCCATGAATGGCTTGTTATCAAGAAGGAGGGTAGATTAAAAGTTGGATGAAGAATTTTAACAATAACCCAATTCAATGAATGGGCAAGACAAGTGCTATGTCTTTCAGAGGAGTCGCTCTCTTTCTCTTTCTGCCTTGAAAGAAGTGGGGGGGGCGAACCAGCCTGTTTACTAAAGTAAGACAAATTTTATATATTTGATAAAGACTTTATAAAGAAACTAATTTTATCTCATTACATTGGAAGTTTTCCATAAACAGTTTGTGTTTTTCAATTAAATATTTTTTTTTAATTCTTTTTCAATTTTTATTTTAAAAAAATCAAAAACTTCTTTTGTTTCAGACTGGAGGGAAAACATTTTCTCCCGCTATTTTTTTCCCTTTTTATTCCACAGGAACCAAGGGAATGAGAGAAAAAGGAGAGAATGTGTGGGTGTCCCACACACACACACACTGAAATGAAATAAATGTTTCATTGCAGGTTTTTTTCATTGAAAAATTATCATAATTTTTCACAAAAACAACAACAACCCTGTTTCAGTCTAAATGGCATTTTCTATATCTCCCTTCTCTCCCGAAACATTTTTTTAACTGGAAAATTGTCTACCAGTTCTACAGTTTAGTCTGTTTCTGTCCTCCGGCCCCATTGTCTCTTAGAATGCAAAGATATGTTTAAAGCAAAAAGTTTTTCTCATACTTGTGCTTAGCCTTGGAACCCCTCCCCCCCCCTATTATCCCCTACCCTGAGGTGAGAACAGCAAGGAGGGGAAGGCATCAATGTAATAAACCCCAAATGAGCTACCAGCAGAGGTGGAAGTAAGCTGGTACAGTCCGGTACGACGTACCAGCAAGAGCCAGTACGCCGTGCCGGACCGGACCGGCTTCTCCGGCAGTGATTTAAAGGGCCCAGGGCTTCAGCCGCTGCAGGGAGCCCCGGGCCCTTTAAATCACCACTGGAGCTCTGCTGCCGCTACCCCAGCCCTGGACTGAGCCCTGCCGCCCCAGGGTAGCAGCAGCAGGGCTCCTGCGGTGATTTAAAGGGCCCAGAGCTCCGCAGCGGCCGGAGACCCGGGCCCTTTAATTCACCCCTGAGCCCCGGGGCTCCCAGCCGCCTCTGCAGCTGGTAGCTCCGGGGTGATTTAAAGGCCCTGGGGCTCCAAGACACAGCCCCAGGGCCTTTAAATCTTGAAAGGCCCCGCCTCTTCCAGTTGAGGCCACACCTCTTCCAGTTGAGGCCACGCCCCCCCGGACTCCAGTGTACTGGGAAGTCCTTTAAGTTACTTTCACCCCTGGCTACCAGAGAGCCTGCAGGTACCAAGACCAGAGGCAACCGCACACTGACTGAGGCTACGTACACACTACAGCTTAGGTCGGTATACGGGATGTCACTGAGGGGTGTGAACAAGCCACCCCCTTGAGTGACGTAATTTGCACCGACAGAAGCACTGGCGTGGACAGCGCTATGTTGGCGGGAGAGTTTCTCCTGCCGATGTAGCTACCGCAGCTCGTGGGAGCTGGAGTAATGAAGAGCTCTCTCCCATCAGCTTAGAGCATCTGCGTTAGCAGCACTAAGAGGCCGCTTGTAGCATAGCCATAGCCTGTGAGTTCTAACTGAGGGAGCAACTAAGGTGAACTAGCCGTGATGAGAAAGACAGCCTGGCACGGGTGCCATGGACAAAGCACGAAGCGGCAGAGAGAAACCCACCAGGCCCCTGCACTGGTGGCAGCGCCAGTGGTACACGGAGCTTGCACAGCGCTAGGGGTCCTGTCCGTTAGGGGCAGAACGGCTGGCAAAGCAAATCCCATTCATGCTCAATATGCCATGATGCCAAACCGCAAATACCACGTAGAGACAGCAACAACCCCGTGCTGGCACAACTCTCTCCACACACACAGGATCGCTGCAGGTATACACCTGACCATGGGAGATAGGTGTAACAATTGGCACGCCCAGCTGCAGAGTGGTTAACCATAGCCTGGATTCCCGGGGAGCAATGGGTTTGCACTGGGTGTGTTGCAGCCACACAGCCGGTTTCCTGAGACATTTGCATGGCACCAGGATGCTACCACGGATGACTCCCAGAGGAGCCAGGCTTGAAGGTNACACCTTACATGGCCGGATCGGCCCTTTTTATAACCAGTAACAAACAACTTATCCTTCACCCTTCTACGTCATTAGGCTGACCTATGGATAATAGGGTACATAGAATACATATTTCATAATAGGGGAGGGGGACACAAGAAACATCTGTTGCGGATACATTTGTCATTGTGAAGGGAAAACAAACTACACCCGTTGACCCTTTGCACTAAAGACCTTGGAGATATGTGGGAACATAACAGCGTTATAGTTATGAGCCAAATGAGCCATTCAAGCTGATAGTTGACATGAGTAAAAGATCTCTTCAGCGTTTTTCCAACACAGGCACCAGCTTAACAAGCAGGTGCTTAGGGCGGCCACTCGGGAGAGGGGCGGCACGTCCAGGTATTCGGCGGCAATTCGGCAGAGGGTCCCTCACTCCCGCTCGGAGCGAAGGACCTCCCGCCGAATCGCCGCCGCAGATCGCAATCGCGGCTTTTTTTTTTTGGTTTTTGGCTGCCTGGGGTGGCAAAAACCCCGGAGCCGGCGCTGGCCATGAGGCGTTGTTTACTAACGTAAGCCTTGTTATATCTAAGCGAACCTTTGCATTGAAATAGTTCTGCAATAATTATGGATTATTTTTATTAACATTTCTCCAGCCTCTGTTTTAAGGCACTAATTATAACAATTGCTATCCGTCCGAGCTACCACTAGATTGATTCACTGCCTGCATTTAAAGGAGCTGTTAGCGCCACTTACTAGTGAGATAAGACTAATTGGCCATCATGTTTGTAATGAATGAAGCGGTGATATGCAAGGCAGTGCATGAAAATTACATATGATGACTGCAAAAAAAAAACCCAAGCCCTGCCTTGGGTTGACACAAGCCAAGCACCATGCTCAGGGTGTGATCCAAAGCCCACTGGAGACAATGGGCAGCTTTCCCTTACCTTTAATGGGCGATGGATCAGGGCTTTAATTCAGAGCAGGAGCACAGGGATGACCTCTGAACAAACAGTCCTGTCAATGCTCAGGAGAGCTGCCACTCTCCTTCACACGGTGCAGCGAGCTTTTCATCACGCGTGTGAATAGGGCGGTTAGTCATGCTACAAGCCATGCCCCCTTGGGGCAGGACCTTGTCAGATCTGACACATGAAGCGTGGTGATATTATTGTTACTCTTTTCTTTCATTCCACCATGAATTAATACCCCAGGATGGTGAGAGGACAAGGACTAGTGCAGAGTCCTGCACTTAGGATGGAAGACTCCCATTCACTGTTACAAACTAGGGACCGAGTGGCTAGGCAGCAGTTCTGCAGAAAAGGACCGAGGGGTTACAGTGGATGAGAAGCTGGATATGAGTCAAGAGTGTGCCCTTGTTGCCAAGAAGGCTAACAGCATTTTGGGCTGTATAAGTAGGGGGCATTGCCAGCAGATCGAGGCACATGATCATTCCCCTCTATTCGGCGGAGCGAAGGACTCATCTGGAGTACTGTGTCCAGTTTTGGGCCCCACACTACAAGAAGGATGTGGAAAAATTGGAAAGAGTCCAGCGGAGGGCAACAAAAATGATTAGGGGGCTGGAGCACATGACTTACGAGGAGAGGCTGAGGGAACTGGGATTGTTTAGTCTGCAGAAGAGAAGAATGAGGGGGGATTTGATAGCTGCTTTCAGCTACCTGAAAGGGGGTTCCAAAGAGGATGGATCTAGACTATTCTCAGTGGTGGCAGATGACAGAAAAAGGAGTACNCTGAACTTAAAAAGCCCTGGCTGGGATGATTTAGTTGGGATTAGGTCCTGCTTTGAGCAGGGGGTTGGACTAGATGACCTCCTGAGGTCTCTTCCAACCCTGATATTCTATGATTCTATGAGAGGGGGCCATGTGTTATTGGAGGTGCTGCCTTTTAGAGGATTATATGTATAAAAAACAAGGTCCAGGCCACTTGTGCTCATGAAAGATTGATGCACTTTTTGCAAGAGTAGGGATGTCCTGGCCAGATGCCTGTGCAGTTGAATTGCATCCTGCCTCCCTGATTTCCGTCTGCAATTTCAAATGGGGATGGTTTCCTTTTCATTCCTTGAGCTTAATCGCTGTGTGCTGCTTGAGAGCTGTAGTGTTCAACCCCAGAGGTGGCTGCATTTCAGTTGGGAATGAAGTGATTCTTCCTGGTCTAGTATGTAAAGTCCTCTGGGTGCTTTTGGAATGAAATGTCATAGTTGCATCCAGTGCCTGGTACTATGGGGCCCTGTTCCTTGACTGGAGATGATGATGATGATGATTCAAGGAATTATTATTGTTCCCTTCCTCCTGTTTTGAAAAATTGTTTATTTAAGCCAAGGTAAGATGTCACCATTTCATGTTCCTCCTACACAGGTGCTATAAGATTCCTCAATCATCCCCACAGAATAGTCATCAGCCGTTGATGACTTTCAGACACTGCTGACCTGGGCTGGATTTGAACTGGTACCCGATAATGAAGCACTCCATTTTTTGTTTCCAATCCCATGGAACAGCGAGTCTATGAAAAGAATAAGAAAAAGTTTATCTGGTCAGAAGCTAGAGACAATGAAGATCTGATCCTGTGAGATTTCTAGCCTGGTTCCCAACCTGGATGTTCAGATAAGCAATGTGGGATCTGTGATAGTTCTGGCCATGGACTACCAGAAGACTATGATGCATCATGGGAGATGTAGTCCAGCCAAGGAGCCTGTCCCAAAGATGAGAATGGGGGCAGGCAGCAGCTGAACTACAACTCCCATGAGGCACCATGGTGGCGTTTCCAAATTCAAATGTTTGGATTTTAGCTGAAATTTTTCGGCTTTGGGGTGAAAAGTTGTTATTATTTCCCCACACACACCTTTTTTTGTTGAAACTTTCCGCTGGAAAAAAAATAATTTCCAACCAGTTCTCATCATAGCTAACCCAATTCCCATGAGAGAGGATGGGGTTAGAGGCTGCGGGTCTGCATTTGAGTAAACCGAGAAATATTTTCCACAAAATCAATGGTGCCACTTTCTAAGTGGAATTAGACACTCCAAGGAGTGCAGTTGTTGAGATAATGGCCCTAGGGTGCTAGAGGCACCCAGCAAACCTTCTCACCCAAGTAGTGCATTATTCCTGACCTAAACACCATACACTGGATAAAGAGTACCAAGCAATCAATACACTTGTCTCTTTCCCACACATCAGCGGCTGAGAATAAACCGATTCTGAGTCTTTCTTTACTGGGCTCTCAGGTCTGCTTGCGGCAGCGACTGATCATGAATTCACAGACCGACGGCAGCACACAGACAATTTACAAAGCGAGTGGATTTAGCTGGGTGTGTAGAAAATGAATGAATCAGCGAGGTTCTGGGAAAGGGAACCAGGCAAATTTATGTCGATGTGCAATTTAATGTGCAACCCAGAACAAGAGTTCACCTTCAGATGAATGGCTGGGAAGCAATGGCCATTGATATGTGCAAATTTGAGCCAATTAAAAAAATATATGGGCGGGAGGGGCACTTAATTATCTGAAACTTTGGGTTTTAACTAGGGGCAGAACATACAGTAGAAGGGATGGCTGAAACAATGCAGTGTGAAGAAGAGCTTCTTAATGCCAACAGTAAAACATTTAATAGCACTGCATGCCATCGATTCACAATAAGGATAATCGTTCCATTCTTGGGAAATTGAATATTCCAGCTAAATCAATGTCCTCAGAAGCTAAATGGCATCATAGACTGGATATTTTCACTCTAGATCGCTTACAAATCCTTATAACTGCTTCCTAGGTTATAGCAAGGGGCGAGATTCTCAGATGCACCAAAGGGATATTCATAAATGACCTGGAAAAAAGGGGTGAACAGCGAGGTGGCAACATTTGCAGACAATACAAAATTACTCAAGATCGTTGCGTCCAAGGCTGACTGTGAAGAGCTGCAAAGGGATCTCACTAAATTGGATGCCTGGGCAACAAAATGGCAGATGAAATTCAGTGTTGATAGGTGGAAAGTTAATGAACATTGGAAAAAATAATCCCAACTCTACATACAAAAGGATGGGGTCTAAACTAGCTCTTACTGCTCAAGAGCTACTGGAGACATTGTGGATAATTCTCCAAACACATCCGTTCAACGTGCAGCGGCAGTCAAAAAAGCTAACAGGACATTAGCAAAGGAATAGCTAATAAAACGGAAAACATCGTCATGCCACTCTATGAATCCATGGTACACCCACATCTTGAATACTGTGTGCAGTTCTGGTCCCCTCATTTCAGAAAAGATATATTAGAAATGGAAAAGCTGCTGAGAAGGGCAATGAAAATGATTAGGGGTATGGAATATCTTCCATAATGCAAGAGATTAAAAAGACTTGCACTGTTCATCTTAGAAAAGAGACAGCCTGGGGTGGGGGGATATGACAGAGGTCTATAAAACCATGACTGGTGTGGAGAAAGTGAATAGGGCAGTGTTATTTACCCCTGCGCATGACACAAGAACTAGGGGTTCACCTGCTGAAATTACGAGGCAGCAGGTTTAAAACCAACAAAGGGAAGTAATTCTTCACACAGCGCACAGTCAACCTGTGGGACTTGTTTCCAGGGGAGGTTGTGAAGGCCAAATGTATAACTAGCAGCAGGTCACAGACAGCCGGACTGTGCCCCTCGCCTCATGCCCCTGCCCCTGACACCATCGAAATCACAGGCTGCAAAGTCGTCTGGCCCAGACACAGTCCCCAGACTGCATGTGCCAGAGCCTGTGCGGGCAGGGAGAAACTACCTCCCAAGGAGGCACATGCATATCAGCCTCTGACGATGCCACCTCATGCGCAGGGAGAGACCATGGGCCTCCCTCCTCAGCCCTCCCTCCACCTTATAGAAACCTAGAAATGTTGGGCTGGAATGGACCGTGAGAGCTTATCAAATCCAGCCCCCTCCGCTGAGGCAGGACCAAATAAACTTAGACCATCCCTGACAAGTTGTAGCGGGGTGGTCCCCGCTCCTGCCCTGAAGGGCTTAAGACAGCCCTGGGACAGGGCTGTCGCAAGGGGAAAAGCTGCTAGGCTGATTGGGGAAGCAGCTGCAGCTGGGCCACGCCCCAATCAGGCCTCAGCTGGCCTTATATGAAAGGCAGAGGAGCCAGGGAGCTCTAGTCTGGAAAGCCCCAGGCTGCGGCCTAGTAAAGGCCAACAGGTACTGGGAGTCTCTCTCTGCCTTCAGAGAGAGAAGGGCCTGGCTGCTGGGAAGCTCAGGGTGCCTAGAGTGAGGCAGGGCTGGGGGAAGGCCAGAGGGGCTGGGGAGCTCCAGGCTGGCAACGCCCAGGCTGCAGGGCCTTGTCCAAGGCCCCAGAAAGGCACTGGGTTCCAGAGAGGGGCAGCAGGTCCAACCCCAACCTAGCCTATGATGAGTGGCTGACACTGCGGTCTGCCCCAGGGTGCGGGGGCTAGTTGGTGACTGGCAGTAGCCTATGACTGAGGCAAGGTGGGGATAGTGGGTTGGGGTTCCCCTGGGAGGGGGAGATCCAGTGGAAAGGGGCACCGGGGTCCTGGGAGGGACACGGGCCAGTGGCAAGCCGGATCACCAGCCTGCAGGGGGCGCTCCAGACGCTGGGAGAGCTAATTCCCTGGACGACCAGCAGGAGGCGCCGCAGGGGTGAGTCCGCGCTCCCTTACACAAGTGTTTGTCCAACCTGTTCTAAAAAAGCCACCAGTGATGGGGATTCCACAGCCTCCCTTAGAAGCCTATTCCAGAGTTTAATTATACTCATAATTAGAAAGTTTTCCTACTATCTAACCTAAATCTCCCTCACTGCAAATTAAGCCCATTACTTCTTGTCCCACCTTCAGTGGACCTGGAGAACAACTGATCACTTATTCTTTTCAGCCAGTCAGGTCTTTGCACCCCTGATGACCTCATCACACACACACGCGTGCACACAAGGAACATGACCCCCAGTTTGAAAACCAATGTTAAAATGAATGTCAGGAAGGGTGACAAGCAGACAACCCTGGAGACCAAAGTCATCTTCTCCTTATCTGCAGGACAGGCACAGCATGGGCAGCAGCACAGGCTTTCCCTGCATCGCACCTTTCCAACGTGCTCCAAGCCTGATCCGGGGAGTTCAGGAACGCAGGCCCATTCATTCCTTGGCCAATCTGCTGAGTTAGCCATCAAGGGTCAGTTGTGATATGGATTCCTGTCCGCTAGGAAGTGAACAGAGCTCATGGTAATGTCCTGGAAATGTGCCCTCCAGATGCTTGGCCAAGGCCAAGAACATCATACTTTGAAACAGCCGGAGAGGAGGCTGCCGTTTTCCTGAATAATCCATGCCGGCTTTGATGCTGAAGGCAATGCATGCTGGGACAGGACTTTGGGAGTGCACTCCGTGCTGAGTGGACAACTGTGTGGTTCAGATATGGTCAATACAGCTCACAGTTCTGAATCTAATAAGTCCCAGGGTAGGGGTTGCCTGCGATAACAGGGCACTTGTCTCAGGGCCCTAGGAGGTCCCTTCCAGTCCTATGTTCCTCAGTTTAAAGGGTACCCAGGGATGCTGTGGATTTGCAATCACTTAAAACTCTTTACACTAAGATGGGACACCTTTCTAAAGAACATGCTCCAATCCAGTCCTAACTTATCGAGCTGGCTGCATGACTCACCAGGTGGAAGTGTGTGTGCCGCAGGAGGTCAGATTAGCTGAACATAATGGTCCCTTCTGGCCATAAAAATCTAGGGAACACCCAGGAAGGCACCTGTAAAACTAACCCTGCTGTTTTTTTCACCGCACTTTCTTGTGCAGCTCTCAGCAGCCTGTGTCCCCCCAACGATGTATTGAGGCTTTTGTATTTGGGAGGGAGTTGATGTGGGGGAGGAAAATGGGTTGCTCATGAAAATATTTCTGATTGCACCTTTCATTTTTCACATCAAGGCATTCAAATGCAACAAAATTGTGCAATTAATTTCATCCATAGTACAATGTTGTAAATTACCATAATCTACTAGACAAGGACACACATCACAGCTTTGGTCAATACATTAC
This sequence comes from Platysternon megacephalum, assembly GCA_003942145.1. Taxonomy (NCBI): domain Eukaryota; kingdom Metazoa; phylum Chordata; order Testudines; family Platysternidae; genus Platysternon; species Platysternon megacephalum. The sequence continues at coordinate 160,318 of QXTE01000327.1, read as the reverse complement.
AAAAGAGTTGTTAAAGATCCCAACANGCTGCCTCCTCCGCGAGCGCGCCGCTGCTTCCTGTTTCTCTCCCCTCCCTCCCTGCCCAGCAAAACAGCTGTTTCGCGGCGCAAGCGCTGGGAGGGAGGGGAGAGAAACAGGAAGCGGCGGCGCGCTCGCAGAGGAGGCAGCTGGAGCAGGGGAACTTCTCCGGGGGTGCTCAAATTTGCCGCCCCTGCAAATTTGCCGCCCTAGGCCTAGGCCTTGTCGGCCTAGGCGATAATACGCCGCTGATTACGACTATATTATCTTTTTACAAACGGATTTGCAAAATTTGTGTCGTCTTACCTATCATGACCTAAAATCAGGCTTCTGTACTCAGTGCGGGGCAAATTACAGATTTTTTTGGTTCATTGGCAATTTTCAGAGCAGGCCGAAAATGAAAAAAAAAGTTTTGTCAAACGGAAGTTGAAAATATTTACCCTGCAGATGGCACAAAACATTTCATTTCCAGTTTGACCATTTTCAATGTTTTAAAAATAAAGTGAAGGGAAAGTTTGTTTGGAACCAAAAGTTGTTGCCAACCTCTAGGTCCGGTTCCCCTTATCACTATGACAATTAGATACCTATAGATAGCTCAGTGGTTTGAGCATTGGCCTCCCACACCCAGGGTTGTGAGTTCAATCTTTGATGGGGCCAATTAGGGATCTGGGGCAAAATCAGTACTTGGTCCTACTAGTGAAGGCAGGGGGCTGGACTCCATGACCTTTTGGGGTCCCTTCCAGTTCTATGGGATAGGTATATTATAGCCATGTCAACATTCCCTTCAAGGTACCCAAACCGAGATATGCAGATTGTCAAAGTCTCTTCCCCACCTAAAGCAAAACCAAACCGCTTATGAGTTCCTGCTCATATAAAGTCTTTACGTTTTCTGTCATCTTTCTCATCCACCGCTGCATCCTGTATCATTCCCATGGGACAATGGCCAGTATTGCAGACATGAAGCAACATCCAGTCCCCAAGTTGCTACAACTCCAGGGAAATCTACAGATTTGCACCAATTTACCCCAGAGTTGAATTTGGCCCATCTAATCCAAATGGTGTTGAAGGGTGTCTGACAAATGCTTTATATGGCAACATCTCTTATTTGCCATTCAGGACATCTGGGTAATATAACCCAGTATCTTGCTTGCCTTTTTTATTCAGGTTGTATATTGGGTTGATGTTTTCCCTGCATCTGCAAACGTCGTATCCTGTTTCCATACAACTCCCCCAGATGTGTGTGCTGAATGGTTGTTCAAGCCGTATAGAAAGTAAGTCGATAGTAACCTATATCAACAGCAACGAACAATGTAATAGCATCCATGGCGAGCTTCATTGGGTCCAGCACTGTAGAATATTGTACTGAAATTCCCTCGAGTCAAGAAACACCTAGCGCCAAGCAGGAGTCCTCATTCACAGATTAAAAGGAATATTCAGCTCGAATGATTTGGGTCCATTTTTAGTTGTCTGTCTTTTCTGCTGACTACTCCTAAGGATGGTAACAAAGACTTAACTGGGTTATTTTTATGATTGACTAGCCACCTGATAGGAGAGAATATTGATTGTCCCGAAGTAATCCTAGTGGGCAGAGATTATGTTCGAAGGACAAATGCAATTTTTGCATGGTTGGTACTTCCAAGATAAAGCCAAAGTGCCCTTTTATAACATGCAATATATCACACCGAACACAATCAAGCCTGTCAAACAAAGGAGTTGAACTTGTCCTGTTTATAAAGGATAACTCTAGGAGTATGCATTCTGTATAACCTTATACCCTGGTGAGGGAAGGGTGCTTTCTCCAAGCCACCCCTGGATTTATTGTCCCGATGGTTAATATTGCTTTGTTCTGTCAAAATAGAAATAGTACGGATGTTCATAAAGGTGAACCCTGTAAATCAATAAAAGATATTCTTGGTAAATCCTACTCCTACTGATAGAAAGATCTAAGCAGTATTGGGGGTTTTTGTGCTGATCTTTCCAAAACACAGGAAAATGCGTGTCATGGAAGGAAATGCTTTCCCCTTCAGGGGCCTGAACGATGGAAGGAAATCACTTTGAGGGCTTGACAAGAGATTGGAAGATCTAACTTTTTCCAATCCAAAGTTCAGCCGTGTCAAAATGTATCCTACTCAGCCAAGATTGATAGGAGGCACTCAGAGGAATCTTTCCAGTGCTAGATGTCTATGCAGCATTGCTCAGAACTTCACGTGATCTCTGGGAAGGGAACATGGCACTTTTCACAACTCCCTAGGTTTTCAGGCTGGCAGAGAGAGGTCAGGAGTTCTAGCCTGAGCTCCTGCATGATACACACCATCATATGAACAGGGAGCTTTGATTGAACCTTCTGATGATCTGGAAAACGAGCAGGGAGAACTGGAAGTCCTGGCACAGTCAAGGAACTATGATGTCATTGGAATAACAGAGACTTGGTGGGATAACTCACATGACTGGAGTACTGTCATGGATGGATATAAACTGTTCAGGAAGGACAGGCAGGGCAGAAAAGGTGGGGGAGTTGCATTGTATGTAAGAGAGGAGTATGACTGCTCAGAGCTCCGGTATGAAACTGCAGAAAAACCTGAGAGTCTCTGGATTAAGTTTAGAAGTGTGAACAACAAGGGTGATGTCGTGGTGGGAGTCTGCTATAGACCACCAGACCAGGGGGATGAGGTGGACGAGGCTTTCTTCCGGCAACTAGCACAAGTTACTAGATCGCAGGCCCTGGTTCTCATGGGAGACTTTAATCACCCTGATATCTGCTGGGAGAGCAATACAGCGGTGCACAGACAATCCAGGAAGTTTTTGGAAAGTGTAGGGGACAATTTCCTGGTGCAAGTGCTGGAGGAACCAACTAGGGGCAGAGCTCTTCTAGACCTGCTGCTCACAAACCGGGAAGAATTAGTAGGGGAAGCAAAAGTGGATGGGAACCTGGGAGGCAGTGACCATGAGATG